>JANRMT010061414.1:9756232-9812520 GCA_026402145.1 Polypterus bichir lapradei | reverse complement strand
TATAATTTTTTTTTTTTTTTGTTGGATCTTAATGTACCACCTACACCGTGGGCTACTTCTAGTCACTCCACTTTCATTATGAAGCATTCTGTAATTGTAATACTTTCATAATGCACACGGTTGCAAACCCTGCTTGTTAAATGGCTTATAGGTGTCCTGCTGCCACATGTACAGGTTTCTCATATGTAACTGAAAATACAATGATGATTCTTCTGGGCTAACGTGCTGTAGCTTGATTTCCTCAAAGCAGTATTTTGCAGCAAACTATAATTTATGAAACAAAATTAGTGATACACTCAGACCTAAATTGAAATAATACAAAAGGCTAGATATAAACAACATTAAACCCTGTCTATTGTTTACAAACATAAGAATGTATAGTTAATTATGAAATCTGAACACTTGTGTACCGTGTATTGGGGGATTATCAATAGATGGGGTTACGAGGACCATGGTTTAATTGCACTAAACATTTCTACCCACCAGTAAAGTACGTGCCTGGTTTCTGGTATCTACGTATTTTTTTTTTTTGAATTTCCAGAACATAGCTGATCATAAGATTCTGATTAAGATCAAGGTTCTAACTCCATTAGTTTACCAGTAATTGGATAGACATTAGCATTTGGTATACATAGATAACCTTTGGCAATTAATTGCCTTGGAATGCAACATCTTGCTTAATCTTGAGCAGGAGATATATAACTTTGCCCCGTGCCACAAACTCCACACTATTTATATTACTTGCCAATCCTGCATCTGACCAAGACCTTGGTAAAGATGTGGTGAATAAGAGCTGATGAGTGCTAAAGTAGTGTCACCTGGAGTCCATCTTTAGGGTGTTTTGAGTTGGTATCAACAAGCAGCTTATGATCTTCTGCTTCTTGCTGCTTTAGCCACAAACTCAATTTGGATGTGACACTGACCACAGTCTACCCAGAGGACAAGCTGATCCTCTCAAGGGTTTGAAGCACAAGGTTTGGACATAACTAGAGTGCATAGCTGGGTATCACTGACAAAGGGAGACTACAAAAGAATAGCCCCCAAATTGTCCTCTATTTGAATATATGTATGGAGCACAAACTTGTCATCACCATCACCTAGTTTCACCATAACAATATGTACAAGATGAGGATCTTACTGAGTAGTCATCCATGTTCACAACCAGAAGGTCATCCACATATTTGCTAGACAGATCATTGTTAATGCAACTGTTACTTTTCAACTTGTCTGCAAACAACGAAGGTTCCCAAAAAAGCATACTGGAAGAAACTCAACATCAAGGCTATCCAACACTCCATTAAGTTATTTGAAATTCAGGAACGCCCATCTGCTTGACTTGAAGAAACAGTCTCTACTGAAAGCATTTTAGAGCTATTCTTTAGATAAGGGCAGAGGCTGTCTCTCAGAAACACTAGGACTGGATTCATAAGTGAGATGTAGATATCCAGAACATCCTATACTTCAAAGTAAAGCATTCTGTGAAGGGTAAAAATAACATCATAATTGAAGCCTGAAGGTCACTACAGCCTCAAAGCAGAGACTCCAATGATTCATGGAGTAAGCACATCTTTGGGAAAACTGCCAACCTTGAAGGAATCCTTTGACCTATTAAATACATTTATTTAAAAAAAAAAAAAAAAGTTTGGTTCAGGTGGAATTTCTGCCAAGATACTGAATGCTGGTGATGAAGGATTACATATACATTTTAAAGAGATCAATAATAAGACCTGTAACAATGAAGAAATTCAATTGGATCTTAGAAATGCCAACACGGCCACTATCTTCTAGAATGGTGGAAAACTTTTAATATGGAAACTACTGTGGATCATTTTCTCCCAGAGCCGTACCAGAGTTTCAGTTTATCATCACACCATCCAAAGGAACTTCCAACACAACTTTGTATCCTGATAAATACAAGAACAAATCTATACGGAGACTAGACCTGGTGAAGGCCTTTAACTTTATCAGGCCGAAAGCCCTCCGGAAGGTTCTGTCTAGTCTCGCATGTGAAATTTATCACTATGACGAGGCTGCTGCACAAAATCTGATGGCTGCAATGGCCCTATGAACTTTAACTTTACTGTTCGGCAACATAGTTAGTAGGAATTACTCTTGGAATTTCATCTATACAATATATATATATTTACAATATATATATATTTACAAGGTAAATAGAATTCAACACCATCACAATGTTATATACAGTAAACACAGAATAAAACAAAGTAGGGCAGAATTGCACTCCTGCTCAATAACATTAGGTAAGTCCTATATAAAATAAACAATTTATATTGAATGGAAGAGCACAGAAATCAGGAAAAGACAGATAAATCAGAATCTGTGTTTAACCAGATTGACTGAAATAGGAAGTTTCAATGTATAGTAGTTCTTGCCGTTTGTGACTGGTAACACTTCTGCAGTGGTAATAACTGATAAGAGATGGTTGCCCAGGTGAGTGTAGTTTTTGGTTACAGTTCCAGCACGTTTCTGGATCCTGGATGTATACGGGCCTTCAATCTTTGCAATGTGACAGAAACATCTAGACAGGGATTAAACAGGGTTGTGTCATGTTGTCAACCTTTTTGAACACGTACCTCCAAGTAATTCTGAACTCCAACTGTTGTCTGTGGTATCAAGATGAAAAATTACCAATATTCTTTGTAAACTGTGGCATGCAATGTCTGTACTGAAGCAGGTAATTACAGAAGTTTGTTTATATTAATGCACAAATAACACAAAAATACATCTGTGATTTCTGTTTTGTTTTTAATCCTGTCAGTAAAAGTAAACTAGTTTAAGTCAAATAAGGCTTTATTTGGATGATACAGAAGCAGTGCTTCCCAGTTCAGATTATGTTAATAGAAATATTAAAATGGTGAAAATACATTATATTCTTTGTAAACATGAATAACTAAAAAAAATGGGCCGATAATATAACACGTATGGTACATTAAAAGTATTTACAAAGGAATTTTTAATTACTGCAATGTGTCAGCAAAATTCAAAAAATCTAAATTTAATACAGTATGTGCTTCAGCACATAGATACTGGTAAGTGAACAAACTTAAAATGTAATAAGTTTTCTTAAGTCAATATTGAATAAAAAAAAAAAAAAAAAATTGCAAAAAACAAACTTCAATCAGAAGCAGCAAACGTGAAAGTGGCTTAATATAGCTCTGGTAAACATATGCATAATATTGTTTTTAATGGCAGCATTTAAGACAACTTGAAATGGAAAAAGGTTTCACAGCATAGAATGTAGCCAGCTTATCTGGCTAAAAGGCCAACATATAACTTAAATGCAACATAGTAAGTTATGTCATATTGCACATTGTCCTCTGCAATGCTATAGAGGTGTTGTGTGTTGTTGTTTTTTTTTTGTTTTTTTAAATCCTCTGTGGTACTAATAAAGCCACCAAAACTTTATTGTCCATGTAAACTGGAAAGTGCATTCAGACGGCTGAGGTCCGAGGAACGTCTTGATTATCTGCTAAGTGTAATTTTTGTCTGTGACGTTCGCTAGTTAAGGATCAAGCAGGATTAAAAATGTTGTTACATTCAGAATTCATAACAAATTAACCACCTTATAAACAGGACATTCGATCAGTAGATAATTTCTTGACTACAATTTAGTCACCAACAGTAATATTTCAAATGGTAACTTGCTTATTGTGTCTAATGCAAGGTCTTAAATCCACTAGCCCATTTGCAAAGTTACTAAAATTGTAAGATATTTTACATTTATTTACAGCAAATTGTGTCAAGACAGAAATCTAATGTAAAGATTAGCATTAATACTGATCAGTGAACACGCATTACTTCTATATTTATGATACTCGGATACCAGTTTTGAAAAAGTGGAATTTATAAACATCTGCAAGAAATGGCAGGGTCTCAAATACTACATTAAAAATGCTTGAACTCCAGTCTTAAATTTTTTACACTTAGAGATATCACATCTTAATATTAATAAATAATTACATTTTTCTTTATTGGTTGAAGTTGTCCTTTTAAGAGAGTAATATTTTTTCCATGTTGCCCCATTTTTAATCGTGGCTGCAGAACATTTTTAATCCCATTTTTCATGCAGAACATAGATTAAAAAAAACCTTATGATGATGTAAAACAAGCAAAAGGTGACTGATCCTGTACAATGAAATAGAATGGGAAAAATGCCAAAGGAAGAAAACAAAAACAAAACAAAAAAAAAAAACAAACAACAAAACACAATCTTATGATACTTGTATTATATAATCCCCATGTAGGTTATCCAGTCCTATTCTTAATGGGGAGGAAAAAAATGTTAACAGAAACTGTTACTTATCCTCAATCTTTTGAGTTTAAAAAGTTAATATACCAATAAAATAGTCATTAGAGTAAATGTATATTAAACCCTTTACCCATGTCGGAGAAACAACACATCTCTAGAGAAGTTATGCAGTGTTTGGTATTTGCCGTAAAAGATAAATAAAACTGCAAAAACAGAAGCTATACCACAGTTTCTAACAAGAGAAAATGTATAAATTACTATAAAACACAGGTGCTAATCTATGCATGTGGTTATCCCCTCTCCAATATTAATAACAGAAAATGTTTTAATAGATGTGTTTAATATTGCCCATAATATATATTTTTTTAATTAATATTGCAAACCACTTTACAAAACTGTAATTCCCTTTTTGTTTTATTAAAAGTTTCACTTCAAAATGTAATTCTCCTTAACATTTTGATAAAATAAATTACATTTAACCAAAGCAGTTTTGATCTCTACATTAATGTACACAGCTGTTTGGGCAGGCTGAAAGACTATGACATGACCGTGAAGAAAGTCATGTGCTTGTCAATTTCTTTCAACAACTGAACTATTTGGACATTGTACTTTTAAGCATTCTAGTAATAGGTATGAATGATTTTAAAAATGAATACCCTAGATTTCTTTTAATCTGCTAAAGTTAAATTATTTTTGTCCAAGATCCTATAGACTACACACAAACTGCTGAACAGAGCACACAAATCTAATAACAAACATTGAATTTGTATTTAGGTTATACAATTTTAAAGTGAAACCACATGTATGACATTAAAAGGATACATTGAGGAACTAAGTTCTTCTAGCTGAAAAGAGACAAACATACATTCATTATTTTAATATAGATACATGTAAATTCAACTTTACGTCAGAACAACAACGACATTTATTAACATCAACTGATTTATGTATTACTTATGGCCATCAAGAACAATGCCTAATGTTAAAAACATACTGCAATGAAATACATATTTACAATGCTGGCTTTTTTATAATTTGTCTATTTGTTATTCTGATTGCAAGCTGTATGTAATGCAGTGTGCAAAGTGACCAAACTCTCTCTCTCTCTATATAAAAATGCTACTACATGTTGCAGCAAGTTAAAAGAAATTGTGCAATAGAAAAATGCTTCACTTAGCACATACTAATTTGGTTTAAAATTTTCACCATAATAAGAATGTGTTTTTCACCAGACTAACATTGTTAAGCAGCTTTTCTAAATTGCCATCCCTCGCCGATTTTCTTTGGTCCTCTGGCATCTCTTCAACTTCTCCATAGAGGTCAAAGTGCAGTTTAGCCAGTTTCTCTTGCATCTCACGTACATGCTCCATCTGATCAATGGAGCACTCATTACCTGAGAAGTGAGGAAAATTGTCAAACTTTTTTTTTTTTTTGGTAAGTAGAAAAAGCATATAGAAGATTGTAAACAGTATAATATGGTATTACATACAGGATCTTTTTCACTATTTCCTGCAATCATAAATGTTCTCTATAACCCAATATTTGGTTGTTTTCTTGATCTGAATTTGTTTTAATCAAGAACAATCCAAAAAATAACTGTTAGAATTTAAATCTCCATCAAGCCAAATGAATATACATTATACATATCTCAAAATGTAATGATAGCAAATCAAAAGCAACTTTACTGCATCACTTACCCCAAACATTTAGTGGTTATGCATTGACATTATTGATCCTTATTTGTGTTGAAGATTTTTTTTTCCCCACCTTTTATAAATTGCAACATTTAACAAAGGGTTTAGGAACAAGATTAGACAGAAAAGTAAAACATGCAATAGATTGCTGATTGTATTAGCCATTTTTCCTGTATGCTGCATCATTTGGCCAATATCATTTCTTGCAGGCCTGATTTCATCATAAGGAATCTGCAATTCCACTGCTTCTGCAGCAGATTATATAATAGCATTTAAATGTATTTGCTCCCAGACAGTTGTTGAACACTATTGTGGATTTCTTATGGTGAATAGTAACATAAACAAAAACCCAACATTAAAATGTATTTGGCTATGCCTGGTGTTCACTATTATTGTGGGTTTCCCAAAGTTGGTACAAAAATATGGGTGCTTGGAAGGGCTAGTGCTCTGTTCAAAGCTATTTCCTGCCTTGTGCACCAGTGCCCTTGAACTGGATTGAGAATGGTTTGATAATGTTAACATATACTGTTTCATCAACCAAAACCTAACCTTTAAAATAGGAAAATATTTTTAATGTATTAAAAAATATTATGCAGGATCTATAGCATTAGTTAAAAAAAAATGCTCCTTTATTCAAGAAATGGTTTTACCATGTTTAAAAGCAGTCACGGTGCAGCGATGTGTGCAGGTTCTCTGTCATTGTGCAAAATGCAGTTTTGTGCTTGTCAGTGCTCTGGACTATTTTTTTTCCCCTGATACTTTCCCATAGATGCCTTAGCAGTTCAGTGTAAGGTTGCTGATTGACAACCTTTTCAGGGGGAAACACTTTAGCAAATATGTTAATTTGCAAAAACAGGAACATAGTTGTTTTGATGTTCAATATGACTCAGTATGCCTTTTTTGGGTTGGAGGGAGAAATATATATAAAGGCAGTCCCCGGGTTACATACGAGATAGGGACTGTAGGTTTGTACTTAAGTTGAATTTGTATGTAAGTTGGAACAGGTACATTATTTTAATAAACGCTATTGATAGATAGATAGATAGATACTTTATTAATCCCAAGGGGAAATTCACATAATCCAGCAGCAGTATACTGATACAAAGAAACAATATTAAATTAAATAGTAATAAAAATGAAAAAAAGTTAGCATTTACTCCCCCGGGTGGAATTGAAGAGCCGCATAGTGTGGGGGAGGAACGATCTACTCAGTCTGTCAGTGGAGCAGGACAGTGACAAAAGTCTGTCACTGAAGCTACTCCTCTGCCTGGAGATGACACTGTTCAGTGGATGCAGTGTATTATTCATGATTGACAGGAGTTTGCTTAGTGCCCGTTGCTCTGCCACAGATGTTAAACTGTCCAACTTTACTCCTACAATAGAGCCTGCCTTCTTAACAAGTTTGTCCAGACGTGAGGCGTCTTTCATCTTTATGCTGCCACCCCAGCACACCACCGCGTAGAAGAGGACACTCGCCACAACCGTCTGGTAGAACATCTGCAGCATCTTACTGCAGATGTTGAACGATGCCAACCTTCTCAGAAAGTATAGTCTGCTCTGACCTTTCTTACATAGAGCATCAGTATTGGCAGTCCAGTCCAATTTGTCATCCAGCTGCACTCCCAGGTATTTATAGGTCTGCACCCTCTGCACACAGTCACCTCTGATGATCACAGGGTCCATGAGGGGCCTGGGCCTCCTAAAATCCACCACCAGTTCCTTGGTTTTGTTGGTGTTAAGATGTAAGTGGTTTGAGTCGCACCATTTAACAAAGTCTTTGATTAGCTTCCTGTACTCCTCCTCCTGCCCACTCCTGATGCAGCCCAATGTTGTATAGTTTGTTGACAAACTATAACCAAGTGCTCTGCCAATGAATGATGGAGTTTCACCTCTCTCTGACCTTTTTATTGCTTCTACTTTATTTTCAATGGTGATGGTTTTTCTTTTCTTTACTGTATCACCAGCACTTGCATCAGATTTGTGTTTCAGAGACATTAAAGGGTGAAGACAAAAGATTAAGATGAGCGCTTCTGCACACGCTATCACAGCAGGAAGGCACCCGTCGTCAACACGTCTGATGTTCTGACAAGAGACAACTTCCTGCTATGTACGTAACAGTACAAGCAGGCTTGCTATTGAGAATGAATGGGGGCGACGAGGGGCAGTTCACCATCCGCCCACCACACAGTCACCTCCACTACAGTATGCTGCCTGCAGCGTCTGCCCGCCAAGAACGAACACGGTGCGGCCAAAGGTGGTTAGTGAATTGCCCACCAACGCCCCCATTCAACAGGCAACCACCCGAGGCACACTACAATGCTAACCCCCGCCACCCCGTTCACCCACAACCAGGTCACTACTTGCAGCATTAACAACTGCCCACCGAGAACGAACGGGGCAGCAGTGTGTGGTAGGCGGGCAGTGAAACGCCCCCCTCTGCTCCATCCAGCCTGCGTCCAGTCATGAGCAGTAGCTGCAGCGGCGTGGTGGGCAGGCAGTGAACTGCTCCATCAAGCCTCCATCCAGCACACGAGCGATAGATATGGCCCCGGTGACTATGGACCATGGGTAACCACTTGCCGCCCGAGGGACTCTACAATGTGCGAGCAGCGAAATCGCCCCCCTCCAGCCTCCGTCCAGCCACCACTTGCAGCGTTCCCAGGCCCGAAGATGACCGAGCGGCAGTTACTGAGGCACATGCGTTGCAGCTATGGCCCCATTCGTAAGTCAGATGTCCTTAACTTGGGGACTACCTGTATATCTCTCACTCTATATATCTGACACTTTAGTCACAAATGATTTACAGAATAAATGTCAGAAATATGCACTTGTTCAACTCGACATCAACTCAGGAGACCAATTAACAAGACTGTGAGCATAAGATATTTAATAGCTACACACTACTACCATTCTGTTGGATGATTTTGTCAATTTTGTGCACCCCCACCCTCATATAAAGCAACATTCTGATGACAATAAATGCAATAGTTAGGCACAAAGTGTGCTACCTGCTAATGAACTTTTCAAAATTTTTGATGTTTAGTAAAAGAATGACTGGTTCATTAATGATTACTTAAATGTCCAATGCTGTAAAACCGTTTAAAAGTTTCTCTGAATATAAAGCAATTTCACAGCAGTCAAATAGCAAATGTTATTGAACGTGTTCAGTTATTTACCAAATGCCTGGAGTTTTCCTGAATGGAAGTCATTGAGGAGGCCAAGTAAACCCTTTTCCATCTCCTGAACATCAGAAACATCAGTCAGAAAAGAGTGTTGTACCGTGCCAGGCTGGGCACCCTTTCCTGATGTAGGCTGGGTTTTGGGACGCTCTTTTGTGCCCCTGGGCAAAAACATAAATGAATAAGAAAGGGGGGAAAAAAAAAACAGTCGTACTTTAAAGGATTACCCAACCCAATGTTTTTTTATGTTACATACTCCATGTATTGTATAATGGTTTTTGTGCAGAATGGAGGAAGAAATTTGTGATATCTAACAAAAACCAATAATGACTAATGCTGTACAATGGCAAACAATGTGAAAAATGTACTAGGGATAACAAAAAAAAAAAAGAAAATCATGTGTCACAATCATCCACATCCGTTATCTAGTTGTATACTCAAGTTTTGCAAAGTGCCTGCATTTTTTGCTAAAATATTATGAAAATGATACTTTAGGAAAAGATAAGAGTTACTGTAAGTATAAGAGTATATAATAAGATAGAGGCAGATCTTCAATTCAAAAAGGTAATCCCATCTGACCTGGATTTCCTGTTTTGTGATATGCACTCATTTTTCTTTGGATGAATTGATTACAAATATTTTACGAAACAATGCATGCATTTTGCATGTTCTGAGTATAACACAAGATGACTTCAGGTAGACTATGCAACATTTCTTTTCCATGGACATCTTAATAATGTTTGCTATTGTCCAGTGTGGGTCACTGCTTCTATTAAAGCATGAACTTAAACGAACTCTGTGCTGCATCAAAACATCACTACAAACCACATGGGGTAAGAAACATATAAAAATAACACTATGGTAGGGTTGAGCATTTGTCAAACACAAACCAAATATTAACACTTTGTGGGATATACATTTCAACTAGTTGTTTTTTCTTATTAATTTATCATTCTGTCAGGTTATTTCATTAAAAAAAAAAAAAAATTCTAAATATAACGTTGTTTGTACACTGGCTGATATAAGAGAAAATTAATTTTTCCATTTTTCAGGGTCCAGCCAGTTAAGGATAACTTCTGAACGAGTTATGTCATCCTGAATAATATCATCATAAACATAATAAAGACCACAACATATTTCGGTGAACAACACACGTTCCATAAACATTTTGGGGAAAATACGAGAGTTGGGAGTTTTTAGAAAACTGCACAATACCTTTTAAACTTGCTCTTTTGGCTTGCCGCCTGCGCCCCCGTGTTGGAAAAGCCGGTACTTTTATTACTAACAGCCGGATTTTTCTTGAAGTTACTAGTAGAAGCTGCCTGGGACGTGGAGTTCTTGGGGCTTCTTCTCTTGCTCTTCTTCTCTTCCATTTGGTCACCGTCCCACTCAGTCTGCTCCCACCTTGACCAACACAACATATCGTTATCATACAGCGTCAATTCTGAGACCACCTAGTGGTTTAGAACAGTAGGTGCAATTATGATGTAAAATAACGAGATCCTTTGAGATAAAAACGCCCGAAGTACATAAGCTAAACGGACACGCCTGACTTCAAACTGCATTTGTCTGGTTTTCTAAAAATAACCGTATAAATTTTCAACGAAAAGTAATAAGCATATTATTAATTTCGTAAACAGCTACAAACCTCTTAGCATTTATATAATGTAACAGTACACGACTAAAAGCAAAACCTAAACAATTATCTTCTCGTCGCTTCTCTCTGTCCTTTTTTTCGTTAAGTTGGAGATTAAAATCGCAGCCACCATTTAAACTTAAAATAATACATTATATACTCACTACTCCTTTTTTCTTATTATACTTTTTAACGCCATAATTGGTTTTTCATCCCGTGTTTTTTAAGTCGATTATAATAGGTTTTATACCTGACTATACGCTGTGACTGGTAACATCTCACTTCCCGTTCAACGTCTGCCCATTTGCCGTCTGCGCACATGGTTACTGGGAAATGTAGTTTTCTTGTGCCGCTCGTTGCTAAGTACTGAATGCCCACAAAACTACAATTCCCGGCAATCCAAAATAGCGCCCGTGAGCACAGGTACGTACGAGGGACAAAAGTATGCCACCTGTGGATTAAACACTTTATATCGTTCACACCTCACAGCTTCTAGGTCGGCAAAATTAAAATTAAAACCACTACACGGACCTCAATGTCTTCTTGATGGTGGCATTAGATGTAAGGTTTGTAGACAGATACATTGTGAATTTCCCCTTGGGATTAATACGTATCTGATTGTTCATTCATTGAATGTGAATAAATGTTTATACAGTAAATGTTTCAGTTTGTTCAAATTTGAAGTATTTCACATGATATGAAACATAAAATGTATTGGCCATGAAAGTCTGCAGAATTTTTAGGTGGTAATTATGTAAATTAAAATTAAACAATATACGTATTTATGTGTTGCTTAAAGGACAAAAGAAACATATACCTTTTTTATCAAGATACTATTAAAATGATTTAAAATACAACAAAGGCATTACTAGTGTTTCTAATGCCTGTTATTGCTAGAAATGACTGTAACTGCAAAGTCCCATTTTCAACGGCCCATCCTTCAATTGTTTTTATCGTTAACACCCTTAGCATATCCTTAATTAGTTATTTTAAGTGCTAATTGGTTATTAGAGAAACCTTTGTAATTGCATAAGCACCACTATGACATGTTATTCTGTTCACTTAGGTTACAAGGTGCAGACATTTCTAAAGTTCAGTGCTAGTTTCAAAAATGGACAAAATAAAGTAACTTTCTCAAGAAACTTATCCCTTAAACTTGTTTGATGCATTTGTCCAAGACAACTTGCAATATCTGAAATGTAAAAGGTTACATTTTTCCTTTCTTTTTTCTGTTTGGCACACAGGCAAGTGAAGTTACTTGCTCATGGTTACACCATGTCAGTAACAGGATTTGAACCCACAATTGCAGGGTTTGAAGTCCAAAGCCTTTACCATTATGCCACACTGCCTATATGTCATCAGTAATGGAGAAAAGATGACTCCATAATGTGCTTTCCTAGTTATTTTCCATCCAACGCCTGTGTTCTTTGTCCATCTTAATCTTGTCATTTTATTTTCCAATTTTATGTATGGCTTTTTCTTTGAAGCTCTGTTTCGAAGGCCAGCATTCTAAAGAATCATTAATTGTTTGTCAGGGCTGTTAGTAGTTAAATTGCTTCTTAATTTTCTTCTTCTTTTTAGGTGTGTTTCATAACAAATGTTTTGCTCGCTTGTTTATCCAAATTGTAACAGCCAAAGAGCAGACATGTATGTAAATAACAGTGCAGAAGAGGAACAGATGCCTCATTGCCATTTTCCTCTGTATGATATTTAGCAAGCCACCACTTGGGTGACTACTGCATTTAAAAATATATTCAGTGAAAAATAACAGTCTTAAAATATATATATATAATATCTATCTATCTATCTATCTCTATATATATATATATATATATATCTATCTCTATATATATATATATATCTATCTATCTATCTCTCTATCTCTATATATATATATATATATATATATATATATATATATATATATAATATCTCTCTATATATATAATATATATATGATGATGAAAACAGGCAATTTAGCCAAGCAAACCTCAACAGTCCTTTTCACTTAATTTCACCAAATGTTGTCAAGTTTAGATGAGAGTCTCTAAAGTCTTACTGCCTACCACACTAACTTATTTAATGTTTCTCTAGTTCTCCATACGAAGAAAAACTTGCTGACATTTGTGCAAAATTTAACCTTAAATTTGTATCTGTGTTCTACCAATGCTTGTTAATTTTTTTGATAAAATATGAAGAAAACCATTTGAATATTTCTGGAGTAACAGCATGTTTAATTAAAGCAGTGTCTAGATAAAGTTAGAGATTGGTTAACATTAGAGCTCGCAGCTATGATTCCCTTGGGTTGCATTGTGCTGTTTTTATTTATTTTAAATTGCAGCTAAACCACACCAATTCTAGCTCCTGATTTATTTCCAGTGCTTTTTTTGGGAAGGTACCTGGAACTACAGTAGCAATGGAATTTTGTGTTTTGCATGCTTTCTGCTTCATTTTCCTTTAATCAGTGTACAAGTAGTTAAAACTTATAATGTAAGAAGACTTGTATTCTTTTATTTAGTATAGTAGCATAATTTTCTGACTACTTGTTCAGTTCTTGAGCTTTGTTGAACTAGATGCTAACATCTTCTAATTTCAACCAGTAGCAGAATGGGGCATCAGAATCTGGAAAATCTATTGTTTTAATTCTTATAGCATAATGGTATGGTAAGACATGAAAAAATATTCAGTACATAGGGTAATACACAGCTTTGGATTTAGCATACAATAAAGAATGAGTGGATTGTTAGCATAAATACAGTATGTCATCGCTGAAGGAGCCTTGTTCAGGTTTTACAGTGCATACACTCAATTGCTTTATTTTTGGTCTCCAGTTGCATGCAGTACAAAAGTAAATTTGTGGGCAGCAATACTTTCTTTGAGTTAAGGTTTATGGAGCACCTTATTCTTGTTTTATTGGTTAAAATTGTTGTGTTCAGACTCCAACCTTGTTTTTATGGACATTATGTGGCTTTTCTAGCAATTTATAGTCTCATTTAGGCAGTAGCAGTTTGCCCGGGTGTTCAGCAGTTGTGTAATACCGTGATGTACCTTGAGACTCACCCCAAGTTTTATTTTGTTTTAAGTTTTAGGGGTAGGCTTGTGTGCAAGAGTATGAGAACTGACAACCAATTAGTGCACACCCTGAAGTACAATGTATACTAGCCAGAATACCTAGCTGTTATAGTTCAGCCAGAGTTCCCCTTCTGGCTAGGGTTCAGATGTCCCTTTTTATGTCTGTTTTGTTCATTTTTTATTTAACATTGTTGTTTTTAGTTTTTTGAATAGGCTGGTGTTGATGAGTTAACATTAAAAATACTTAATAAAGTTACCAGGACATTAACTCTGACTGTACTAATAGCAATGTTTTTGCTCTGTGCATTTAGAAATATGCAGAAATTATTAGAAATTTTGTAAGCTACTGGGCTGTATGTGCACATTGTGGATTACAAGTCAAAAGAAGTTACGCTCAATCTGTATAATACACTGGAATACTTTGTGAAGTTTTAGTTTCCATCTTAACAGATGGGCATAAGAATCCAGTGGAAGGGTCCTAGACTAATTTCAGACATGAACTAAGATAGGACTGAAGGGGATTAATCTTTCCTGCCTAAACTAACAGAGATTCAAAGGAGTCATATTACTTTTGATTCTTAAAATTAATTAGAAGGAAAAATAGGGTGTGTGCCAATTGTTGCTTTAGTAAGCAAGTTGTTTGGCAAGAACACAGAGGTCTAGATAGAAGATGTTTGACTGAATTTTACACAAATTTAAGAAAATATTTATTCACACAGATAATTGCAGATGAGTGTGTTACCTGTTTGCATATTTGAAAGTAGCCCCTTGGATCATTTTAAATCTTAGTTTGACATTTTTGTGGACATGTTAGGGTAAACATGAATAGAAGAAATTTGTTGGTGCTAAATGGCATGTTGTCATAACATATCCTACGCTTACGCATTAGAGAGCTTTTTCTTGATTCTGTAAGTAGCCTTAGCTTCTGATTTTGTATAATTTGCAAATTTCACCAGGATGCAAAATATTCTCGTATTTTAGTCATTAATGTATACAAGAGATAAATAACATCCCATATCCTGGATTCCATTACACATTTTCCTTTAAATCGCTACAATCCTAACTAGATTAAGCATGTTTGAAAATGGGCGGATGTATTCCTTTAAAATCCTGTTGTCTCTGTCTTTTGCATTGGCCTCTTTTGAGCAATGTAAAACTCTATCACACCCTGAAAATCCAAGTAGACCATGTCAAGCTAAGTTCTACCGTTACCCACTGTATGTGTCATATTAAAAAAAAAAAAAAAAAAAAATCAAACATGCTGATATTATTTTAAATTGCTTCTTTTTTTAGTCTTTAATTTAGTCTGCATGATTATATGTTAAAAGTGAGACTTATGGTAAATGATTACTTATATCACTTTTATTCTCTTTCTTGTGAATAGGATTAAGAAATAGAATAGGAGCTACCATTCATCTCATGCATTTCCTATCCTGAGCGACTTATTAAAAAGCTCAATAAACAACATACATATAGTTGTTATGCTAGATGAGCAAGCAAAATAAAGTGAGTGTGTCCAACAGAAAAGATATAGTCAATATTCAAAAGCAAAAGGTTTAAAACTAGGAGATTAAACCATACTAGTGTCAATACTGAAACAAGAGGCAAAAGTCAGGGTCGAAAAACACAGGCAGCAGTCCATGCCAAAAAGAAAAACTGTGCGAGGCAGAGTGGGTTCATGAATCTACAAACCTGGATGAAAAAGTGAGCTTGATAACCCTTTTTATTCCATCTTTTTGTTCCTAAAATGTCACATATATACCAATGACAATTTGGGGAGCAATCTTAACGATGAGACTGCAAAGTGTAGGCAGCCAATATGGAGGCCAAAACGGTGCAAATAATAAAGAAGAATCAAATCAAACATGAAAATTAAACATAATAAAGGATTTGAATGGTAGGGCTAGAAAACACCCAAAACAAGTGGTAGATCAACAGAACTGATAAAGATAAGCCCACCAAAAATCAACCAAAACCCCATTCTTAACATAAGTATGTATTCTCTCCAATAGAAGATTCTGCTATTCCTTCTGATTCTGGACAAATTTTACTATTACTATGCTCCCACTTGTACTGGCTCGATGTTTTAATAAAAAGGATCAGGAGATGAATTATAGTTGGAATACAAGCTAAATTCTGAACCTAAAGTCAATTTGATCTGTTGACAACTTTAAGTGACTGACATACATTTGTAATACTGAATAACATGAGCAAATAACTAAATCCAGGGAGTCTTTAACCAAAGTATTCACACGCAAACACTGGGATTTATCTGCAAACTTAGATGAGAAATAGCCACCACATGCGACCTTGTAATCTGTTGCATCCATGATGCTAGATGTTGTGACTATGTGACCAGGTCCCTGTCAACTGGGAGCTGTGTCTTGACCATGGGACTTAAGAAATGGTGGTGCCTTACACACAAAACAAATATGATGTCAAGGCATAATGCTAAAAAAAATACACATTTCTCAAAGGATAAATGTTAATTTCATAATCCTTAGGTTTAAAAACTCCTAAAATAGATGTATACTTTAATAATAGCAGTCCAGTGAACCCCAGGAAAAATTCATAAGAATTACTGATCACAACACCACCTGCATCATATAATCATTCTATGCAGATTTCCATCACTACTGTGGATGTTTCTGTCATTATATGCATTTCTTATTGTAGCATATTGCTGTAGGATTTAAAATTTGTCAGGGCACCTTGTTGCAACTGTGAGTGTGTTTACAGGAACACACAAAACCCGTGAGTCTGATTAAGGCAGAAACCTGGTTTCTTAAAACCCCCATTTACATGCACAAGTTCTCTTATGGAGTTCAACATCATTAAACTGTGCAAAAAAAAAAAAAAAAAAGTCAAATGTTACTTAACAGGCGGCACGGTGGCGCAGTGGTAGCGCTGCTGCCTCGCAGTTAGGAGACCCGGGTTCACTTCCCGGGTCCTCCCTGCGTGGAGTTTGCATGTTCTCCCCGTGTCTGCGTGGGTTTCCTCTGGGCGCTCCGGTTTCCTCCCACAGTCCAAAGACATGCAGGTTAGGTGGATTGGCAATTCTAAATTGGCCCTAGTGTGTGCTTGGTGTGTGGGTGTGTTTGTGTGTGTCCTGCGGTGGGTTGGCACCCTGCCCGGGATTGGTTCCTGCCTTGTGCCCTGTGTTGGCTGGGATTGGCTCCAGCAGACCCCCGTGACCCTGTGTTCGGATTCAGCGGGTTGGATAATGGATAGATGGATGTTACTTAACAGTTAAATGTTATCATTGACCTCTGTGATCCTGAAAAAAAACATGGAGCCTGTGTCTCTGAGATTAGCAATGTAAGTTCATCTCATCAACATAAATTTGGCAATTTCTAAAATGTCAAGACACATTATTTCAACCAAGAGAAGAAACAATGCAATTGCCTGGCCATTTTCTTCTACCCATGAGTACTGGATGTGTGTGTAAAACATAGACCGGTAGGGCAGAGTTGGTGCAGGGCTAACAGATGAAATCCTTAAATGCATCTCATTTAAGGGTTTACATGACCACATAACCGGGTTACTTTTGCAGAAATCCACATGTGTTAACTTACTTTCTCAGAGACCAATATTCCGGTTTCTCTAACTGTAATAAAGAGTATACATGTCATTTTTGAAACTTGGTATCTGTGAATAACCGGGTGATTAAATCACATGTAACCGCATTCAGAGATAATTAAGATGTGTCATGTAAAGGGGGTAAATACTTATGTAATTGATAGTTTTGTGTTTATATTTTTAATTCATTTACATCACTTTGCAAAGATGTTTTTTAACTTTGACATTGAAAAGTACTTTTTTGTTGACCATTGTCAAAAAAGCCAAATTAAATTCACAAGTTCAAGGTTCTATAAAAATAAAATATGAAAACTTCTGAGAGGGTAAATACTTTTTTAGACGCTGTACATTGAAAATATCCACTCATAGGTTAAAATCTATAGTCACACATCCTGATGGCATTATTCCAAGATTAACTGCTTAGACCAAGTGGAAAAAAGGAGCTGTTGCCCCTTACTCCAAGACAAAGTGTTAATGTGTGTAGTGAACATGTTTTATGGGTGATAAGCACAATCTCATAGCTTCAAGAACTTGGGTATAATAATAGTCATCATTCTGTTCACTGTTTGCCCATTCTCCACTTGTCTGAATGTACATATTCAGTTTAGTTTGTACCCCCAAGTTAACCATTTGTCCCTCATTGGGCTTGGCAATGCTGATGAGATTTCTTCCTGCAGATAAGACACATATATGATGGCTTTAAAAAATGGGTAGACTAATGGATTGACCAGTATTTTTATTATAGATGGCTTTATTGTTGGGACTGTCTTGCATTCACACATAAATTGAATGTTTTAGCAACAGATACATTATAAATCACTTTAGAGTGCAAAAATTGGTAAACTAAAAATTCATTTAAAGTCAGGAATTTTTTAGGACTGTTTTAGGACTTGGATGGAATGAACTCAATTAGCCAAGGTAAGACATTGCTACTTTAAAGAGCAAGAGGATCATTCAAGATCTTTTTCCAAGAAGACCGTATTCACAAAGACTTTCATTTTTTTTTTCTTTACAAAGTGGTCAAAGAACTTTGAACCTGCTTAATTACAGCCATATTGCTGGAATTAAGGCCAGATGTCGTTATTCACAATTTCTGTAGTAAAATGAAGTGAATGAAACTGAATACTCAAGTACTGTACTGTATTACAAATTAGAACAATGTGTTCCCTCTTTGTCTGTGGTGTTTTTTAAAAAAAAAAAAAAAAAAATTACAGCACACACCCAAAAATAAGCAAAGATTACTATTTGCTTTTGACTGATTATTTCTCTAAAGTATCCAGGTGAAAATAATAACAAAATAGCTGTGTAAAATTTTCATTTCTGTGTGATAGTTAAGAACTGGTTAGCAAAACAAACAAACAAACAAAAAAGAGGGTTTAAGAAGGTTTCACTCTCTGCAGTCCACTAAATACTTTTTGGATTTTTTTGCCAAGAATAATAAAATATACACTGGTAGGAACTTCTAACACAGCAGAATGATAACAAGTACAAGAGAATATAACATGTTATGCCATTGACTAAATTTAAGAATTTAGCTGTAATAAAAGCAGCATGCAGTTTGACCCATTTGGAGTAGCAGAATTGTACAGTACATAAAAGAAATGGATAAATAAGTAACAGCTTGGCTGCAAATCTAGTTTAACATTTTAATTCCATAGTAGGTGAAAGATCTTTTAGCAACTTTGCAGCAGCTAAAAATGTCCTTTTACCACTAATCAGTCTCAAACATCTGCTCTGAAATATTCTTTCCCTTTCTTCCTTGCAAGCTGCTTCAGCTGCTGTTGGTTTGGTGAAGTGTTGCATGCACATCCTCCTTAAAATCTTGCCTCAATATTATTATTGACTCGGACATTTCAAAGCACAAAATGTCATCTTCTTAAATCATTGGCATGTTCAGAATCATTGTTTTGCTGCAAGAAAATCACCTTCCAAAAGTTTTGGTATGACTGTAAATAATTCTTTTAAGTAACAGAATTCTGTTCAGTTTGTTGGGTAGACCATGATGATGCCTTCATCACTATTCTTGACAATTACACTTGTGGTTGTTTTGTATGGAGGGAGGGAGGCAGGGCAAAATAATGACTTGCTCACCTGGAGTATATTCTTGTGACAGATGAAGTTTAATGTAAGGTATTGTACATTGAAAGTAAAAATATTAGATTTGAATACACAATTGGAGGTGTGAAACTTAAAAGTACCTCTTATGAGAAGGACCTAGGAGTCACAGTGGACACTTCACTATCATCATCCAGAAAGTGGATAGAAAGTGATCAAGAAAGCTAATAGAATGATAGCTTATCTAGTGTCTTGAAATGTAGATTACAAGTCAAAGAGGTTATGTTTTACTTATATAACACACTAGTGAGGCCTCAGCAGGGGTACTGTACTCAGTTTTGGTTTCCATATTACAAAAAAGACATAACAGCGCTCCAGAAGAGAGCAACTAGGCAGATTCCAGGACTAAGAAGTATGAGCAATGAGGAGAAACTGAAAGAGAGGAATGTTTTCTGTTTAACCAAATGGAGATTAAGAGGTAACATGATTGAGATGTTTAAAATGGCTCCATTCTGTTACTTAAATTCTTCAACAAGAACACAGAGACACAACTGGAAACTTGTTAAGGGCATTTTTACACAACAGAATGTTTTTCAACATGCAAAGAACCACATACACATGGAATAAATTACTAAGTATTGTGGTGGGCAGTAGGACTTTAGGTACCATCAAATCTTGATTTGATTTTATTGTGGACAGTCTTGGTGAATATGAGAGACAAGCTTTTAGGCTGAATGGACTATTCAAGGTCATACTCTATGTTTGTAAAATCTTCAAGAGCTTTCTGATGGTCTTCTGTGGACAGTATGAGCAACCATGCTATTGAGAATTAACATTTTCTCTTTTTCCTCTCAGGCCTTCAGCTGCAGCTATGTTATTAAGTTATGAACATGGACATCAGCTTCAGCAACAGAGGTCAGGGGATCTTTGGGTGTGGTCTTGTGGTTCCTTGTGATATCTGGAATAACTGATCTTGTTGCTCCATCTAGGTAGAGTAAATGTCATTTTACATTTTCAGTACTTTTAAACTTTGTCTAAAATATATTGCTATTTTTTCTTTCTTGTTGTTTTTACATTATCTGTACCAATGAGCATTAACACCACCCTGGTCTTCTCAGATCATATCATTATTAAGGGTAACCTGCATGGAAAAGAATATTTTATATAATAAGTTTCTTGTTTATTATCCTTGTTTGTTTAATTTGGTACCTACTTATTTTAGAACATTATCACCTGACCATGTGCACTTCTTGCATGAATACGTTTCTCTCAGATATGAGAGCATATATTATATAGAATATAGAATTTTTAGCATTTAAATACTTTTCATAAAATGTGTTTGTGTGTGTGTATGTGTATATATCATCTCTTTTTCCCCAAATGGGCATGTTGTTAGGATTTGCGTGTATCTAGTCTTAACCCCCTCAGTAATTTACATGTACAGTCTTACTTCGCTTACTTGGATAAATAATTGAAGGGGGGGGGGGGTTGGGGGTCCTCTTGAAATAGGACGATTGTCTATTCAAAAACCAAAATTGTTATAATCGGGGGTATACTGTAATCAAATTCTTGTACATTACCGAAAAAGAAGCCGGGCACAATAGATCAGTGGTCTAAAGCCTCTGATGCTGTCCATGACACCATTGGACTTGAAGCCAACAATACCTCAAGTCACTTGAAACCGGAATACCACAGGAAAAGGAATTCTGTGAATGCCTTTGATTTTTGTACCTTTTAAGTTGACTGTTATAAAATATAACGGTGCACAGGGAAAGCAGCCCAACCCTTGAGCCCACCTGGATGTTTAGGTCAACTATAAAGGAAGGTGAAATTTTAAAAATATCTAAATAGCATAAAATCATTGCATTTAGCCCGTGTAACTTTATTGCAGTGAACCTAAGCTATTTGAAAAATATTACCGTTTGCCTACAACATACATGTGTGTTTATACTCTTTACTGCATATTGGATGTATTTGAGAAGGAGGGTGAGTACAATAGAATGGCAAGTACACCTGTGATTTTTTTTTTTTTTTTTTTTTTTTTTTTTTTAATATAAATATGTGGACATATTAAGATTTAATATTCATTTAAACAAGATAGATGTCATGACAAACATGCCGTATTTACATTTTGCAGTGCATTTTATAATTTAAACATACATGCAGATTTTACATGTGGAAGATCACATCTTGATTTGTCCGTATTTGTTTTAAAAATTATGGGGCATACTTTTTCTCATGCTTGTAAATGTGTGTGTGTGTATAAAGTATATATTGGACGGAAAGACAGAGGTATGTGCAGTATATATACACATAGATTTGCCTGCATTATATTAGCGTCAGTTTAACGCATATTGATATAGTGTCTTTTTCTTCAGAATGGCTCACATTTCAAAGTGTATATTTTGTGACAGATGACGTATTTTTCATTAGTGGCCTCATAGAAAGTGAGAGTTGTTGCTGCCGCCCAGTGGGTGGCGAGCCGCGCCTTCGCTCCGACTGACAGGTAGGAGGAGCCGCTCCGGGTTTTTGGATCGACGGAGGAGGCGCTCCAGTTCCATTTTCCTCAGGTGACGTCCACGTTTTCCCACACACCGATTCGTCCGTGTAGTTTGGATTCGCGCACTCTTTCCTCCCTTCTCCAATTAACCAGAAGGCTGTTTAGTGTTTTTTAAAAAAAGAAAGCCTCCTCCGGGTGCATTTTGCATCTTTCGCAAAAACATGGCGGGATATCCTGCTGTCTACTTGCAGATGGTTTAAATCAGTGCAACTTTCACTTGGCTGCCCGTCAACAAAGTGTAGCCGAGGAAAGTTTTCTTTTTTTTTTTTGTCAATTCGCGCTGTTTGTGGACTGTGTAGAGAAAGAGTGATTGCCGAGGATAGGCAATGCCGTTCTATGAGAGGAGCGTGGAGCCGGAGCGGGTGAGCAGGTTGGCTTCGGACAGTTGCCGGGCGCAACTAGTTGGCGATTTCAGACACGGCAGCGTGCTGCTCTTCCCCAGGAGGCTGCTGTTTTCCACTTTGGAGGAGGTGTGCTGTCACACGCTGGCCAACGTTCTCCGCCAACTCTCGGACCTGTCGCGACTCGCAAGTGATATCGTAGAGGACATCGAGAAGGAAGCCGGGCTGATATCGCGGAGAGCTCTGCGGCTACAAAGCCGCCTGGAAACTTTACAAGTGGGCATCGGCAAGCTGAACCACCGGAAAGTCAAGATCCGTAAGTGGCGCTTAATCTCTCGTTGGATTGGCTTTCGTGGGTTTATTGTTGTTAACTTGCGTTTGGGCGCAGGTGTGTGCTCGCTTTGTGGCGCAGGAAAGACATCTGCCTGGTCCGTTCGGTACGCAGTGTAGGCGTGCACCTCGGCGAGTTTAAATCCGACGGGGGAACCGCAGAGTGCAAGAAGGGACTGCTCTCGAGGGACTGGGGCGCAGTCTCTCGGGGGTTGGGATGGTCTGAACGGTCTGTTACCGTGTCTGGACAGGACCTTCACTGGTCTTCCAATTCTAAACTTCGAGAGCTGTTGGAGAGCCTGAATGAGTTGTTAGTTAATTTGTAACGCTTCATGTCCTTAAGTTGTTTATCTGCTGCCTTCTTCTGAGTGATGATGATCCCATATGGAGATAAATTCAATCAGTTGACGGTGATTGTAGTGCTCCAAATGACTGACAGAACTCCCTGCTTTTGTGCAGTTGGCACTATTGTATGCTAATCGCGTGTGTCTGCACACTTGTGAGCGTTTGGTGTAAACGCCACTTAAACCCCCCAAGGTCCGACAGACCTGACCGATCTGCTCCCAACGCTTCGCTGACCATCTGGATGGTAAAACAAACCGCTCCAGGGCTCCCATTGGGAAGAGTCCTCGTGTCACTTTCGCGTCTTTATTACGGAAAGGCTCATATCGAACATTTAAAGGGACCATTCTTCTTTAAATCGAATTGCAAATGTACAGTTTTATAATGCAAATGTAAACCACTTTTAAAATAGTTTTCTGTGTTCGTTGTTACTTTTTCCTGTAATACTTTGGTAACATGCGTTCAATTTGCATGCCCAGAATCCTCATAATCGCCTTGAATTGTAGGCAATAAAATTGCTAGTCTCCCAGTTTTCATTACCCAATAGCCCTGGACGGGACGCCATTACACTCACAGTCACAGATAACCTGATATGGCGTGACAAGGAGAACGGGGGGAGGGGTTTAAAAGGTGATGAATGTATTCATTATATGAAGTCGGTGCAGTGTGGCTTAGTAGTTAAGGCTGAGCACTTAAAAATCACAATATTGGCAGTGTGTGACCATGAGCAAATCACTTGCATAAGAAATTTGACAAATTAGAAACCATTCAGTTAAGCAAGCTTTTACGTTTAGCTTTCCCAATATCTCATCTAGAACCTTCAAGTTGTCAAGGTTTCTGTGTCATCTCCATGTATCGGTAGTTTCTTCCAGATTCCACAACACTTTGTGTAAAGAAGTACTTACTGACTTAAGTCCGAAATGCATTCCCCTTAATTTCCACAGGTGTCTTTGAGTATGTTCTCACTGTTAAGCTGAAAGAGTTCTGCTGTATCTACTTTATCAATGTTCTCTAGGATTTTGAAACCCTGGATTAGGTCCCCATGCAGTCTCCTCTGCTCATCACTAAACTGGTTTTATTCTGTCTGTCGGAATACAATATGTCCCTAAATCCTGAAATGCACTTGTTTGCACTCCTCTGCACAGCTTTGTGTGCTGCCATGTCTTATAAAATCTCACTAGTGCATTATATAGTCTGAAAAGTGCATTTTATACTTTTCCTGTCTGTGCTTCATTTGGGGAAAAAAAACACACCAACCAATTGTTTCCTAAATTTAGTAAGCTACCTTGATTCAAGGCATCAGCCAAATAAGTGAATGTAAATGATGTCAATTCATCCACACAAGGTGAGGGCGCTAACCAGGTCAGGCCATGCACATCAAAAGGCAAAGATTTGTTATTAACTGTTCATCACTTTTGATGAAGTAAACTACTTACCACTTTTGCATTTATAAATTACTTATTTGGGAGACGTCTTTATCCAAGGTGACTTGGGATTTGAGATGCAATAGATTACATGTCTTCTTGTTGTTCCATTTGGAGCACAAGCAGGTGAAGTGACTCTCTCATGTTCACAAATAGTCAGTAGCGAGATTTCAGTTTACCACCTCTGGGTCTGAAATCCAAGCCTTAACCTCTACATCACGCTGCCTGTCTGAAGTACCTTTTTAGTGATGAATAATTAAAATTTAATTATATCATTTTGATTACCTCACTTAATGTTTTTAAATAAGTGGTTAAATTCTTTCAACTTGGATTAGGTCCCCACACAGTGTCTTTTAAAAATATTTCTAAGTCAGTCTTTAAGATCTATGTGTCAAGTATGTGTTTATCATATGAAGAATCTGAATGATACTGAGCAAACCTAAAAGTGGCTGTTTAGTGTTTTTGTGAGCTTCTCCTTTGCTGTTTGCGTCTCTTTGGAAGCACAAATGGTCTTTGTGGTTGTTTGATTTTTAAATCGAGGACTTTGCAAATCCATTCTAGCCCTCCAAAGTGAGAAGTAATAGGGCAGTTTGTGGTGCAATTGACAGTCATTACACTTTTTTATTACAATGGGTAGCAAAATTTTTAATTATAGATGAATCTTGCAGTATTCGTGCAGAATTCAAATCAATTTAATAGTCCAAAGCCTTGACCACTGCCTACTGATAAGCATGTATATATTTAATATACAGACTAAAAAAAGACAACTCAAAAACTATGGGTGATAGAAAATTCTGAGTACATTTGTGAAATCAGCATGAACAAATACTTTTTAAAATACTCCAAGTTTTTCTTTGTTGACCAGTGTCATGAGTGTTCAGTTGGCTGTCACTGCAACTTCTGTTTCAGTGGATAAATTTGAAAAACATAGACATAAAGCAAACACTCTATACTGTAAATTGCAAAAAGGGATTTAAAGTGCTATTGTGATGTTCCCAGTTGGCTCCACACTACCTGGTTTTTATTTTATTTTATTTTATTTTATTTTCTTACTGTGTCTCTTATTTTTCTATTCTTCATTATGTAAAGCACTTTGAGCTACATTTTTTTGTATGAAAATGTGCTATATAAATAAATGTTGTTGTTGGTTGCTTCTGGGAGTCTCTTGAACCCGAAACAATCAACAGTTGTAAACAGAGATGAGCCGGGCAGATAAGGACACACACAATCCGCAAGGGGTTGGTGCAAAGTGCTTTTATTAAAACTAATCCAAAGTGTTGAAAAGTGCAGTGTGAGATCTTCAATAAATTTTTTAAAACGAATGTGCCGTGTGGAGGTAAAAAATCAAGGTTAAAATCAAAGGCTAGCATCCAGTTTTAAAAACCACGCGCATCGGTGCTTCTGTTTTAATCCGGTGTCGCCTCAGTTTACCCTCTGTGGATTCCTCAGCACAAGGATACCATCCACCTGCAGTCACAAAACAACCCTTTAATCAAGCTTTGGATGCTGTTGCCAGTCCGTCAGCCTTTGCAGGGCACCATGCCAAGCTTTGTTCTCACACCCTCCACACCGCAGTCTGTCAGGCTTTCATGGGAGCCTCCTGGAACACTTGGTCGGTCTGCTCCAAAGAGTGCTCAGCAGGAGCAACCCTTCTGCCCATTTCCTCAGCATCTGACCCTATGCTTCTTTCCTGGTACTTTCTTTCCCGTTCGCCTGCTTCCCCTCTCACATCACATGAGCCTTCGTCCTGTTCCTGCCCTTCTCTCCAATCTATTAACCTACATTCCTCATCATTCTTTTCCTTTTCTTTATTTTTTTTTTTGTTCTCTCTCTCTGCCATGCAGGCTCACTGTATAGCCTTGATTGGATGCAGGTGCGGTCCTCCACCCACTCCAAGGTGTGAATGAGGCACCTGACTGACCCGCTTGCATTTGCACGTGAATTTGTGATCAGCCAAGCACCCTAATCAACCCTGGAGCAATGATGGCATGCTCTGGGACCCGATTATTTATTTAAAAATCACACTTCACCACTGACCTCTTACCACAGATGTCCATTCACTTTAGTACATTTTTTTTTTTTTCATCTCTTATTTCTACGCCTTCCAACAAAACTCAACAGTTCTGGAATTGAAGTCAACTGAGAATGAAAATTTTAAAAATAGTTTAAAATCAGTGTCTTAATAATTCTTGGACTTCCTATATTTAGAAGCTGAAGGGTAAGCTTTTAAAGGTAAAGACATGCAAGTTTAAAGTCCTGCTTTTCATGGAGATGTGGGGAAAGAGATGTGTTTTACTGGAGATTTCCTCTTCCGACTGATTATAAACTTCAGTGGCCTCCCTGTTGCTTGTATGACTTGTCTTAAGAGGCATATAACATGATGGGTCTTGAGTTGAAAAAGATTACTGGGGTCTCTTGAAGAAGCAGAAAACAACTGAGTTGTTGCTGAGGATGGATTTATTATACAATCAGGATTTTAATAAATTTGGGATTTGTAACATTCTCATTGCGTCCACCTCAGTCTCTTTTGATTTTGAAATTTGTATCGTTGTGTGACTTTGTGTCAAAGTTGTACTCCTCGCATGTGGTTCATTTTCTTTTATTGTGAATTGCATGTTGATTACTCAGGGGCAGAGATGGCACTTTGCTGACACAGGACAAGGGATTTGGCCTCCATGGGACCTGCAAGAGGCAGATTGAAAGTCCTGCATTGCTAATGCAAAAGTTCTTGGTGTGTTCCAATTATCAGTGCTGTAATAGAGCACAGAAAAATTATAATATGGGTTTCAGTGTGGATTGTGCTGTTCAGGATTTTTGAATTGCATAAATGGTCTGAAGTGATTGTGTATTTCTTTAGATCTGTAATTGATGGATGTAGCCAATTTGGTCCTTCTGTTTACTTTTAAACAAATGTCCTGTGGTTCAGTACCATGTGGGAATGGGAAGCATAGTTCTTTACCATGTGCTAAGACCACTTTTGAAAACACTTGTGTCTATTATGTTTTTTGATTTTTTTTCAGTGGCTGTCATGGTGGGTCACTGGTAGCACTGTTACCTCACAATGAGGAGACTGGTGTTTGTATTTTGGGTGTTTCCTGTATGAAGTTTTCATTTTCTCCCCTTGACCGCATGGGTTTCCTTTGGTTGCTCTGGTTTCCTCCCACAGTTCGTAGACTTTCAGATAAAGTGAATTGGCATTGCTAAAGTAACCCATGTTTTCAACCTGTGATGGACTAGCAACCTGTCCAGGTGTCGTTCCTGCCTTACTACCTACGATTGCCTGGATATGCTCCAGCTAACCTGCGACCCTGCTCTGGATAAGTGGTTTAGGAAGATGGATGGATTTCTCAGGCCCTTTCAATACCATTCAACCGTCCCTATTAAGGGGTAAGCTCAGATGAATGAGCCTATGGTGTCTTTGGTAATGGCCTGTTTTTCTGGCAAATTGTAGTTTGTGAGGCACAAGGAGTCTGTGAGGGTTAAAAAAAAAAAAAAAAAAAAAGGCATCACACGGAACTGTCCTTTCTCCTTTTATGTTCACCCAGTACACTTCAGTCTGTAACTACAGCGACCAGCGACAGGTCATGTCACATGCAGAAACTCTCAGGTGATTCTACATTAATGAGGTATTGATAAGGAGGATGAGACAGGGGAGAGGAGTCAGGTGGAGAACTGTGATAATTGTCTGCAACTTAACATTAGTAAAGCCAAATATCTGCTCATTTACCTTCACTGTAGCGTAGAGCCTCTATTCCTGGGCACTATTTGAAGAGTGGATGTGGTGGTGCTATTGTGCTTCATGGAGCTTCATTATTATTGTAGAACATTATTGAACATTTTTGTGAACAATAAATCTTTCATTTCATAATGATTCAATGAAGCCTTTTGTGTCTAGCTGAGGATTTTAACCAGATTTGTTTCCCCTCTAGTGATTTTGTGACATTTACTTTAGGACTTTTGGTCATGACGATTTTAGTTTGCAGCTAGGGTTAAGGACCATCCAGTGGAACAAAACCTGTAAAGAGGGCAGGTCTGGCCATTATTTATTTATTTATTTATTTTGAGGCTTTCATTCCATTTTCGACAATTGTGTTAGAAATCCTAACAACTTTCTGTTTATTGGTATTGCCTATGATGTGTATGAGTTTGTTGCATGATACACTGGCAAACCATATAAGGATGATTTTTGCCTTATCTCCATTGCTTTTGCAAAACACTTTGAATCTCCGTGACCATGACGTAAATATTTGGGTTACCAAATGCATGGACAGGTGAATGTTTCTGATCTTGCTTTGCTAACTGCAAAATTGTTATTTTTTGCTGATGGATTGGTCATTTGATGTCATTTAGCCTTTGAATGATTAATGTGATCATGGAAAGAAATGCAGTGCACTCTAAGCAGACACAGTGAAATATGAGTTTGCTTTGCTTTTAGTTAAGGCGTGTTCAATTTGTGGTTTACTGTGAGTGAATTAAAATATAATACGCCTTTGTATTGCATTTCAAATTGGCACAAACATTGTATGCTGTATGAGAAACCAATGAATCATTTAATTGATTTATTTTCAATTATGACATGAAAAAAAATCTTGCAATGCATATTTTTGTTGTGCATTTTTTGGCATGTCGGTGTATTTAATATGATTGATTGCCTTTAGTTTGGGCACTGACAATCTTAAATTATCTGAACAACAAAATAAAGAAAAAAAAACTTGGATATTGTGGAAAATTAGCAGAGAAAGACCACATTAAAATGGTTGGTGCACTATAGGCAACCTTGATTTAATAGTCATATATGAGGCTCAGATAAAAAAACAAACAAACAAGTTAGAAAATGCACCGTTGGTATAACATTCAGGTGTGTTTGGGGTCCAAGTTAATGGACATGAAAGTTGGAGCATTTCCCATTTTTTGAGTTGCTTAATCTAATAGTCAGTTATCACATTGTTGTTTACTAAGTATTCTTATAGCAGTGAGTAACAGCGGTAATAGAACATAGTTATGTGTTTGTATTCTACATTAAATATATGCTTTTTACAAGCACTTTATAATGTCATGTAGCTTTTATAAACGGCAGATTTCAATTCAAGTGTTGTAACAATGGCATCAATTGATGTGTATTAATGGTGGAAAGCCTAAAATCATTATCAATATTACCCTTTGAAAAGAGAACAACTGAAATAAGGTCTCCATCCAGCTATTAATACTGGTAGTCCATTTACAGTTTATAAATATCTAAAAACTTGTACCATAAATCAATTATTTCCCAACGGCAATACCAAAGGTGACAATTATCTTAAACATTTTAATTCTGGTGTGAAGGTATGCAGAAGAGGCTCTTCGGGTATAGATAACTGTAACATGTTATATACAGTATACACCGCGGTGCAAGTAAGTGACTCTTACAGCACAAACTGTAATTTTTCCTTGTTCTTGGTATTTGCAGCACAATCAGGCACTTCCTGAACTGTTTAACACGGCATAGTCCTTTCTGCCTTATTGCCCACAGTTCAACTGCAGCTTCTTTTCTAACTCCCTGCTATGCTTATGTGTGTTTTATATATTATGAATTATGTACTTATCTATTTATTTATATATTTAAAGAACTTCTTTAAAAAGCTACATTTCTCTGTGGGGACAAATGAAGTTTCATTTGTCTCACAGTTTTCCTTAAAAAAAAAAAAAAAACAACAAACAACTTCTGGTTTGCTATCATAGCTCACTAAAGGTCAGCAGACTCAGATATAACCACCATAGAACCTCTGCACCAGCCATTAATTCTGCTCCCTTTTGTAGCTCAATAATAATAATAATATATTTTATTTATATAGTGCCTTTCCCATCCTCAAGGCGCTTACAGAATAATAGAGCTGATGTTCCCCATTCTGCCATCTCAACAAGGAATACCTGTCATGAGATGTACTTGGGGCGAGCGGTCACTCTTTTGTTTCTCGTTTTTTTTCCTTTGTGGTAATTGTGGTAACCCAAGCTGATGCTTGTTAGTAATTAACCTAACCTGTTCAATTGTACACACATAGGTGTGAGCCTCTTTTCCAAGGTGGCCAATCCACCAGAAAAGTGCACTAAAATCAATAATAAATTGATCCTTTTAAAACCTCCCTGGACTCAATCTATCACACAGAAAGAGAGCACTAAAAAGCTATTGAATTAAATTAATGTATTTCATTAGCAGCTTAATAGGAGAGTGGATTGGTTGGAGTGATAATGGTGACCATCCAGGACGACTGTCTGAGATCCCCGAGTTTGTTAGTCATTTGTTAGCCCCACTTTGCATCTCATTATTATTTGACTGCTGGTTAAGGAAAGTGTGTTTTTTATAAAAAAAAAAAAAAAAAAACAAAAAAAACTCCAGCATTGATATTCATGATCCAGGGCAAGTGAAAAAATAAGCCAAAATTACTTTACTAACTTACAGCAGCAGAGTTCATAAACCAGATGAAACTCAATGTGCAAAACTGTACATTTTCAAATAAATAAAACAATAAATAATCTTTTAAATTTTGTTTAATTAAATTCAAGCAGCGTCTTGGGTGAAAATAAATAAATAAAAACTTTGGAAACCGTCAAGTTCATGAAAAGGTAACCCTTTGCAGCACTCCTAATTGTCACATTCAGTCATGATCAGGACCTTTGGACTAAAGGCCACAGCCCACTGCGTCTTGATCCTCCTACCACCTCCTTATTTCAGCTGTGCTCTCTCTGTGCTCATTTGCTCTCCTGGGGTAAGTAAACAGACTTGAACTTTGGTATAGCCAATCTCTGGAACCTCCACACAGTCCTCGGCCTCGCTCCTGTTTTAAATAATCATCCTGGCAGATGCTTCCCTTTACATTCTCTCTTCCTTTACCTCCCCATCCAGTGATCACTGTACTCTTCTCTTTTCTGTCAACAACTACTGTTTCTCTCTTTCAGTACCAAACTGATTTCTTTTATCTTACCAGCCTCGCAGCTGGTGCCTGCTAATTACTGCATCGCTCAGTAATTAGCTAAAACATGCACATCTCTCACCAGTGTGAGCTTCCCAAATGGGTTGTACCAAAATACACTAAAACTATTAAACAACTTGAACAATTAAAACACCCCCAGCCATTGTCTCACAACACCCCCATAATAGATGTATGCATATTATTCTAAATCTCAGGGGTGACAAAAAATGTAAACAAAACCGCTGATCATAACATGAACTCCACACAGACAAAGTCCAGGCATGTGAATCAAACGTAGAATGCTGGATCTATGATGCAGCATAATCACTACATTACTGTATCTCACTTTATTTTAAATTAAATGATGCATCTTTCTCTTTAAACACTATGCTCAATAATGATGCCCAGCTTGGATGTTATTTTAATGTTTCACAAAGAATAGGAATATGTGAACATTTGAAAGAAGTCACTCAATGTTAAATCTGCCTTGTATTTTTCTCCCACCTTTTAGACTACTGCTCTTGCGTTATTCTGTTTAGGGCAGGATAATTGATGGTATCGGTAAGCTTTTAAATGCAGGTTTCCTTGTGGCCACAGGATTATGTGTTTTTCTTTTTTCCCTTTTTTATTTTTGTAATCCTGCTGTCTGTCATCAGCGATCAGTTTTCCTCATTGTGAATTATATTAGAGACACAGCCCTAGAATGTTCCCTCTGATTCAAATGCTATAAATATGAAATGTGATAGCTTGTATAAACTTTGAATTTTGGCCTGCATTACACTATAGCTTGAGAGTCTCATACACAGTCCGTGCCAGAAAGTTAAATGTAACAAGTCGAACAGATCTTTTTGGCCAATCGGGCCATGTCAGTTTCCTAAAATGAGCTTGTGGTCAAGTCAAGGTGAGGTTGTTTTAACATGTTGACTTTAAGGATTGCATTACAATAAGTACATTACATGTGTGCGAGGTGAGGGATTTGCTCGGGAGGAGCTCCACTCGGGCTCAGTTGCAAATCCTCACTTGGAGCTGACAGACATAAATTTGGGCAGCTGGACTTTGAGTGCTGGTACAGATCTGAAAGCTAGTTGCACTAAAGGAGATCCTCACAATCGTCTCCATGTTACCATTAATGTACATCTTACTTGGACACCATTTTATAAATGGCCTGATCTAGCAGTGCCACTGTTGGTGCAGCATAAAAGGTCCACATTTATACATTTCCTGGTCCTTTGCATTTTCAGATAAACCTTCAAACAGGCTACATCCACACTGTTTCTCTATTATATTAAAAAAATCCTGCGATGAGACAAGACTTTTTTGAAGAGATTTTTTCAAGTCCCGTGAGACTTCGGCCATGAGATTTTTTCCAAGTCACGCCCTCCTGTCAACCATATTCAACCACATACACGGTACTCTTACCTCTCATTCGTGCGAATGCTTTTGTCAGACAGTTCCTGCTCTCTAAGCTCTTATACTTTTTTACGTTTTCCTCACTTCCCAAAAAAAGACGTATTATGTCCAAATCTTATTGAAGAATTTCATCCCGAAGAGTTATCAACAGAAAAAATGAGTACACGGGCAGTCCTAGCACCGAGAAACGCTGGAGTCAAATGAATTTACGCCAAAAATGTCGATCGTTTACACGACAAATTGGTTAAATGCATATCAATAGACTATGCTGAAACAGTTGGTGGTCATTGTGTGGAATATGAAAACATCAACTTACAATATCCTGAAGAATATCTACAACCGTTAACACTGTCCAGTCTTGCACCGCACGAATTACTGTGGAAAGAGGGATGCATCCAAGAAGAGTAATGTACTACATCTTTAGGGTACAACATTACACAACAAAGGAGATCTTGATATGCCATTCGTATTAAAACATTAACAGTTTCCCATTAGAATAGCTTTTGCAAAGACAAACAAATATCTTATAACAAATATCAGAGCCAAACATTCGAAAAAGTCATTTTATTTAATAGAGAGAGAAACAAAATTCAATCTCAGGCAGTTAAATGTTGCGTTTTCACGATAAAAGTTCAAACACAGAATCAAAATTCAAAGAGGCTAGTGCATAGCGCAGGCCTGGGGGTTGGTGAGCGAAGTGAGCAGGGGGCAAAGCCCCCTAATTTTTATTTAAAATGCAGGCATTAGTCTCCTTCTTTGCCTTTCGTCCATACTTCCTGACATTTTTAACCCCAGAAAAACAGAGTTTTGAAAGTGCTCTGTGGACTATATAGTTCTACGCTCTGCTTTGAGGGTGGATGAATGCGATCTAATCATGCTCTCAAGTAGAGTAAACTGCATCAGGACCTAATCCAGGCCTTCAAAATTCTTTGTAGCAAGTAAAAATTGAGGCAAGTTTCAAACAAAGTGGCTATTTGGCGTGTCTTCATTGGAAATGAAATGGACTGCTTCATTTGTTAATACCTAAATATTTTTTTGTGTTTTGATGCCTTTGAAGCATGCCACTCTAGTCATAGGACATATGCTTAGTTAGCAGTAGTGCATCGCAGACATATGTAGTTACAGTAATGTGGACAGAACACCATTCTTAATACGAATCGACAAATACTACATTTTTATCAATTGGTTGGGTATGTGAAGGCAAACAAGTATTCATGACCATAACCCGAAACATGTGATTTATGTACAGGTAAATGGCACATACAGCATAACATCTATTTCAGTGGTACATTGGAGAGTATTTCTCAGTCACAATCAACTGAATACAAGTAATGCCAGTAAAGTACATTTTATTATTTTGAATTTGTACACATGCTTAAAACAATAACCAAGTTTGGTCACTTATATAATAAACCTTGACAAATGCCCAAAAGGCTGTTTTTATAGGAGTTCTTGATAAATGAATTAAAGTAAAACTGATGAGTCTGCTTTCATACAGGAAGCCTTGAAGTTATGACAAACAAAAAAAGGAGGATCAGATTTGGACAATTAAAGCAGCAAGAGTTTGTGACATTTGAAATTTGAATCAGTTCGACTAATCCAATAAATATTACTCTTTAGTAATGTGTTTTTTTTTGTTTTTTTTTGGTTTAGGTGTGAATGATGCAAATATAAATCTTACAATAGTAAATGTTAAAAACATAACCGAGGGATTCTCTGATAATCCACAATTTTAAAGGATGTTGCTACAAAAGCATTTTTAAGAGTTTGTTTAAAAGAAAATATCATGAATCATGTTTGAATTTACAAATTCAACAGTGCAGATATACAGTAACAATTTTTTAAATTTTATTTTTAGTATTAATATTTAGCTGTATTTTTTAGTTGTAGGTAAGAAAATGTCAGAGAATAAAATTAGAATGTGCATATGGTATGATAAATCAGGATGTCTGACATCATTTTTTTTTATAAGCTCTGTGTTGAAATACCACTATGATAACAACCCCCCACCCCCATTGTTCTTACACATCTCTTTAACACATTAAATTCAAGTCCTTCATTGTATTTCGTTTTTATTATTGCCAGTACAAGTTGAGTATACTTAATCCAAAATTCTAAAGGCCAAAACTTGGTGAGTGCCGACATGACACCACAAGTGGAAACTATCACACATGATCTCAGTTGCCCATATGGGGCTCTGACCAATGTTCCCTTTCATTTTTTGATGAGCAGATGTGAATGACACATGAGCTGGTAGTTGCCATTTTTTGACCGATTTTCCACTTCCTTCCTTTGAATTTCAAGAGGCACAACAAACTTTAACAACGAATGTCGTGGTGAAACTATGGGTGAAAATCACAATAGCACCTGCGGGCACTTACAATCTGTTGCAGGGGATGCGCAGTGAGAGGCACGATTCAAAAGTTAACATAGGCTTTGATGCTCTGTTGGTGCCAATTTATCATCCAATGTCCACGCCAGACCTACGAATGCAACTCACTGTGTTTATTGCTTATTCTCTGTGTATAGTAACCTCTTAATCAAAACACAGTATTGTAGGTAGAGACTGAAAGCCTTGCATTGTTTGTTGTTGTGTTAACAGCTGACACAGGTATTCTGCTGATGCTACTGTGTACAAACTTTATTTCATGCAAAAAATGATTTAAAAATATTTTTTAAAATTACATTCACACTATATGTATAAGGTGCATATGAAACGAATACATTTTGTTTTTGGACTTGAGTCCCATCCCTAAGATATCTCATTATGTATAAGCAAATATTCCAAAATATGAAAATATCTAAAATACTTCTGGTCGCAGCCTTTTCGGATTAGGGATGCTCAACCTGTACTAGTTTGCATAAATGATACGTCTGTAACTACTTCATGGATATACAACTATTTTAAAGCTGCTGTTACTATTCGTATTATAAATTTTAGATTTTATTATAGAAAAAGGAACAATATTCTTCACTTGAACAGTGGAGGACCGTTTATAAAATAATTGGGATTTCTGTTTTTGGTGTGGTATTGAGTATTATGAAATTTCACTGGCATTGGTATTGAATACAGAAATTCTGGTATTATGACATCTGTAATATTGTCACAGAACTAGCACCTGGATAGGCTGCCAGTATATTGGCCCTGTAAAAACATGAGTAAGGAGCACATAAGGATAGCTGATTTGTGGTTACTGTGAAATAAAATTAAACTAAAGGTTATTGATTTACTTTCTGGGCTGATGCTGTGTCTGTATCTGTTGAGATCCTAAAAGAGTTGAATTGAAGCCCCAGGGTGTTAAAGGCCATGACAGGCGACTCAGTCAGGCGGTGTCCAAACCAGCCAAGCCGGCTTTTAGGACTTGTCCTCAGCTGAGTCATCTCTTTACCTGAGAGGAATAAAATGCAACGTTGTAACTGTGCACTCTAGAAACGCAGTAGCCTGAGGGCAGGACAAGGATTTTATTTCTGAGCCCCACTGACTGGAGTTTGGGAAGTGATATGTTAGAACTCTTTTTGGTCAAACATCTGCAACCCAGTCAATTTGTGTGGGTGGACTGAATGTTATGACAGGCCAGCCTGGGTTGGATGGTGAAAAGACTTCCCATGACTGCAAGGGCTTTTTTAGGCCGTGTGAAGCTGATCAGTGCAAGGCATTGTCACTTGCAGCTGAAAGCCCAATGTGGGATTCTTAGTATGTCTGCAGCAGGCACACGGAGGAAGTCCCCGATCTTCCTGTGCTCGTCGTCTTTAGGAAGTTTTCAACCAAGTGAGGCAGCGTGGGATGCAGATTTGGAGATATCTGTAGAAAGCTTCCTTTCCTGAATAGTTTGAGCTAATAAGAGATAATGCTGCTTAATAGGAGAGAATTAATAAGAGAATTTATTTCTCTTTCTCTCTCTCAGAGTGTGTGTGTGTGTGTGTGTGTGTGTGTGTGTGTGTATATCCATCCATTATCCAACCTGCTGAATTCGAACACAGGGTCACGGGGGTCTGCTGGAGCCAATCCCAGCCAACACAGGGTACAAGGCAGGAACTAATCCCAGGCAGGGTGCCATCCCACCGCAGGACACACACACAAACACACCCACACACTAGGGCCAATTTAGAATCACCAATCCACCGAACCTGCATGTCTTTGGACTGTGGGAGGAAACCGGAGTGCCCGGAGGAAACCCACATATATATATATATATATATATATATATATATATACTTTGTAATTCAGAGCTGACGGGCTCACTCACTGTTTCTCATTTAATTTAAAAAGCTGAAATTTGGCAGGGTGATCTATCTAAGGCAGTAGGTATCCACCAAGAAAGGACATTTCGTTATATCCATATTTGGGGTAAAAAAAAAAACCAAAAGAAAAACTAAATGCTACAAAATCTCAAAAAAGCCTTGATGGTTTGATTGAAATTTGGTTACATTGTAGAAACAAAAATAATTAGCAGAATTTTTTTTTTTTTTTTAATTTATTGATAATAAACCTCTAGTGAGTGGAGCATTCTAGCGCACCATGTCCCCTATTTCACCACAGCACTGTCATCGATTTCACAGAGAAAAAAATATATATGCAAATAAAGGCTGTATGCCAAAGGAAGTGAAAGGGAGGAAGGTTTAGTGAAGCTCAAAGAAGATTTAACAAGTACTTGCCAAGACTATGGCTATGAGTGCAGTTAATTTCATGCAATTCATCTAGTATGAAGGGTATTTAATATCTATGAATTCACCCTCCCTTAGTCTTATTTGTAACCTTGTGGAAATGCCAATGTTTGGACCACAATTCCCATCAGCCAGTGCTCTTCTCTGGACAGTTTTTTCAGCACTCACAAAATTTTAAATAAGAGCTGCAATACAAGCAGCAAGTCATCAAAGGTAGCAACTGCTGTTTTTTTTTTTTTCTCCCCATAACCACTTTGGGATAACAATTTCATTGTCCTTGCTAAATTTCAGCATTTATTTTACAGAAGCGTTTCTCATCTGTTAAGGGTTTGGGACTCAGTTTTTTGTTTAAATACTAGATGACCCGCGGGCAGCATTTAAAAAAACAGGGAAGGGGTTTGCCCCTTTGTGAATTGGGCGCGATAAGAAGAGCTGGGGATAGAGGAGGAGGCGAAGGTAAGGGGATATTTTCTTGGTGAAACAAGCTCCGTTAGAAATTGGGAAAAATATCACACAGTGTTGTTCATCATTGTGATGCACTGGAGGTACTGTATGTCACATTTGATAGTAAATCTGAGGTAAACTGATTACTTTATTTTTTCAAATTGGCGCATAGTCTTGTTTTTTTATTTTTTGTGCCACACTGTTGTCCACATGCATGTCATTAAGTTTGCAATATCAATCAAAAATTGGCATTAAGTGCTTTTTGAGGTTAAAAAAAGATTGAAGAAGAAATAAAAGCAAAAAAAACTCCCCAAATTAACAGATGAACAGAATGATGCCCAGTCTGTTCTATAGCTTATGTAGATATTGTTTTTCACTATGTAATAAGAAGAGAACAGGACAGTGGTTTTGAGTGAGTAAAAGCAATTAATAATTTTGTTCTTTTTTGTTGATAGGCATTTATTCAAACCCACAGAGGCAGTACTAATTGTATTAAGCCACTTTAGATCACCTTTACTAAGTTTTATATAGAGTTCTGCTGTAGTCTCTTTCACACCAGTACAGTACTTCTGATACTTGTGATTAACCAATGGCATTATAACTGAAGCCAATTGACTACTGTTATTTGCTAGGAAGTGCTGTTGCTTTGGTGTGAATATGTGATTCACCAATGATCTTGTTTGGTCCCACCCCATTGGTCTTGATTGACAGGTAACAAAACCATCATGGAACAGTTAATAGTGTAGGCATTAAGAAAGATTTGGAATTGTACCATTCAGAAAAGTCCTATTGTTAAAATTATTATTAAATTATTAAAATTATTATTCTATTAAAGTAAAAGCCATTTTTAAGTAAAATCTGCAACATTTAAATGTAACATAACCACTTTCTGGAAACAAAAGTAAATGATTAAATTCTATTTCATAACAATTAGACAGCTTTACTTTTTTCAGAACATAATAGGTTATCCACCATGATAAAAGGGCAAGTGTCTCTGTGTTTGTTATGACTTGGAATCCCCAAAAACTTAATAGTCCCAACAGTTCCAAAAACACTTCTAGTAATGCCCACTGGGGACATTTTACTATCGAAACGTCGGCAAGATAAGAGAGCTAATGAAAGATATATTTTTATATAATAAAATTATTTTAATAAATATGCTGTGCTACACTGTAAACCTCCAAAGAGCACAAAAGGCTTAAAGGAGTTTCTGATAAATGCAATGCAAGGTGAACAGTTCCAAGAATCCTATCTGAGATGTAATAGTGTCAGTATATCTGTGTGTCCATCTGGTTGCTATGTCTCTGTTTTATGCCATTTGGTATTGCATTCTTAAAATCAGTGCAAATGTTTTGATGCACCATCTGTTGGAATGAAAAGTGCAATCCATATTATTACTATTGTCAGGGATGCCAGGGGCGATGACCCGGCCGGGACGCCTTGAGGGACCGGAAGAGGGCATGCACCCACCTTGGACCACGTGGGGGCTGCCACCCTGGTGCTTTTGGGGACCACGGGTAGAGGGCTTGGAAGCCCATCCCTGTAGGGGCCCATGGTCACCGCAGGGGGCGCCCCGAGGCCTTGGAAACCCTGGACCTCAGCACTTCTGCCACACCAGGAAGTGCTGGGGGGAAGAGAAGCAGGGACACCCGGAGTGCTTCCGGGAGTACAGCCGGCACTTCCGCCACACGGGGGCGTGTCGGTGGAAGATTGCCGGGAAGCACCTGGAGCACATCTGGGTGTGGATAAAAGGGGCCGCCTCCCTTAGTTCGGGGCTGGAGTCGGGAGTGAAGGAAGGACTGAGCTTGCGGAGGAGGTAAGGAGGCGGCCTGAAGAGTGTAAGGCGTTGTGTGGCCAGGACTTTGGGGGTTTGTGTGCACTTTTGAACATTGTAAATAGTTGTAAATAAACTTGTGGTGGTGGAAAACAACATGTCTGCCTGTCTGTGCCCGGGTTCTGTTCACACTATATGCATCACAAAATACATTCCAACAAATACTGCACTGCAAACATTAATGCTGAATATGCTGAAGTCTGTGTTGATTAGCACATCAAGTTTATACTGCATATATTTCTGTACCTCTTTATGTGAATATTTATATTTGGCTTTTTATTTACTTTGGCACTAATAATATTGTATATTTTAAGGGCAGAAATTAATATTGTCATTTTTGTAGAGCATATGTTGCAGTGATTTTTAGTTTGAGACCCCCAAAAAGTTCCCCAATGTAAACTTTTAGATTTTGTTTTGTTCTTGGTCCAGAGGAGCAAAAGGCAGGAACTTTCACTAGAATGGAGCCTACTTAAATAAAGTAAAAGATCTGAATAATAAAAGAGGCTGCCAAATCAGAAGACTCAAATACCAAAAAAAGGAAACCAGATGGGTTTAATTTTATATAGCCGCACCCCCACCCATCCACGCCTTGACAGCCGGGTGGGATATTTTCAGTGGGCTAAAGAAAGGAACTTTTACTCTTTTTTTTTTTTTTTTTTTTCTTCTGTCCCAATGGACCTTCCTAAATGTTCAGAACAACAACGAAGCCAAAAATGGAATGTGTGGACTTGTCAGTGGATAAAGGGAGAAAAATAAATTAAAAAGAAGCTAGCTGCTTGACTTTATAAGGGGTGGCCTGCATCTGTAGTGGAATGGCCGGGGCAGTTTATGGCTCCCTGCTGTTGAAATACTGAGTGATTTAACACCTTTTTTTAAAACTGAAGGCAGCTCCACTGACCTATTGAAAAAGAAAGTTGCCCTTTTTTGTTACTGAACGGAAGTTAAAACAGTCGTCTTTAAAGCATAACAGAGTTTGACCCACTCCATTTGTGACTGCTGTCATGTTTCTGATAAGGGAAAGAAAAAAGACTCCTGGGTGCCTGAAGTGTGAGGAATTTTAAGGCAGTTTACGTTTATCTGCAGTGGAAAGGACATAACAACTGCCTGTTGAGTGTAGGACAGAGATGGATGCTGAGACACAGTGAAGTAGGACGCAGACATGTGTATAGGCAGTACAGTTGTGCAGTGGTTATAGCTGCTGCCTTATGGCATACTGGGCCTGGGGTTACGATTCAGGGGAAGTTTATACTGTTTTGGTTTTATATATTTCTCATGTGTTATTTTTGTCCATTCTTTGTGGGGTGACAATTAAAGGCCAAGTCACATTAAGTGACCTTTATGGCGATTTTTAGTCATAGACTTTACATAATCTTAGTGATTATGGAGGCAGTCACAGTACCCTCCAGTGATCCCCACTTGTACAATTAGTGCGACGTACCTAGCAAGTCTGTCCAAACAGTCTGCGACTCACCCAAAATTTCATATTATCATAAGCCATAGGGGCAGCTCTGTGTATGCAAGAGCTGACAACCAATGAGTGCTTAAGTATGGTGCATATAATGCAACTATAAGGAATAAGCAACGCAATTGTTTTGGAGCTTGCTTACAGAAAAGATGCTTGTGTGTCTGAAGTTCTGTGTTTTACATGCCACAACAGGAACGAAAAAAGGGGGATTTCAGAGATTGTGACCTGTTATCCCATTCGAATAGGACTAGCTCTGTGGGGCGACATGCTATTGGTTTTTGTGCTGAGATATAGATACTCAATCTTGTAATTTGAGATGCTGAATGCACCATGCCTATAAAGACTTCGTACCAACACCAACTTCATTTAGACAATACATTATTGGGTGTCAAAGTGAGAAAAGCTCACTGTGCTTTGGAGATGTCAATCCTGTGCTGGAAAGTTGCCATGGCACTAGTCGTGTAATCTGACATATTCAGATGACAAGATCAGCAACTTTAGCTATTGGTTTTGATATCCCCTCTGACTAAAGATTATTAATGTGGTTGAAGGAAAATATTTTGGACCATTTTTCAATAAATAAATAAACATATGAAGCAAAGTGACAGTAAGTAATACAAAATAATATGTACAGTATAATTTACAAACTGGACATTTCGTGCAAAACTCCCCACTCCTTATCTTGCTGTGTGACTACAGGTAAAATTCTATTACAACGAAGTCCCAGGGACCTAAAAAAATATTTAGTTGTAATGAGATTCTGTATTTGTTACTATAGTGCTTTCTTTAACTTGCGTCCAGGCGTTTGCGATTATTTCAGTAGCTTCCTTCGTGTTAATTTTAATCTCCTCCTGCCTACAAGTTATGCTGACGAGAATTTTTCTCAGCATTTCCTTGCCATAATACACTTTCAGGGTCCGGATGATGGTCATATTCAATGGCTGAAGCACTGCTGTACAATTGGGTGAGAGGAATTCAACGCGAACATTATCTAAATGTGGAAGCATGTTGTGTGCAGCACAGTTATCAATCAAAAGCCAAATCATCCTTTTCTTCTTCTTCATATTGTGAGGTTTCTGAACTTTTTGAGAACTCCCCACCCAATGGAAACGACACACTGAAGTGCGTCCCAAAGCGCGATTGCAACATCTGTGGAAGATTGTTTGTCTGTTGCTGGGGCAGGGCAATAGCAGGCTCACAGTGGTGCAGTGAAGCGCCACAGAAGCAAATCATTAAAGATCGGGGTCGCGCTATAAGTCCCTGTCTTGCACCCCAAAACACGAGGTTTAGTCTCAGTATTTTAGTAAAACCAGGTTTATTCTGCTGGAAACAGGAACGGCACACTTTTTTATTGTAGCGTGATCTGCCACTCTGCTATACACAGACACAGCAGTCAGGCAGGGTCATGGCCAGGTCAGTGACCAAGTAATCCTGTTATCTGCATTTACAATGTCCATGCTCCTAACCTTGCATCACCCATTGTGATCTTTTCTGTTTACTTCGGCGGAGAGACGCAGCATAGCTTTGAGCCTGCTTTTGCCCTGTACAGACGTGGAGGTCACACTTCGGGATGCTCTTTGGTGTGTTGTCCAGTTGTGGGAGGTCCCAAGAGAGTTTACAGACCTCACATTTTCTTGAAAGAGTGGCGTATTAATAGGAATGTCTCTTGAATGAGCATCACTGAACCACATAACTGCTTTTTCGATGTCTTCAAATGCAGCAGTTCACATACGTTTGCATCCTGAGATTTTACTTCTTTTTTTCCTCTGTCCTTCAAGAACGTTGATAGTGTCGATGGCGAAATTCCGAATTCACTGGCAACGTCTTTTTTTCTTTTTGCAGCAATCGAGAGCTGCAAAAAATTATGGAAAGTATCTGCTGAATGTACTTCGTAGTAACGAGATTTCTATAGGCTCGTGTCATATGGGGAAGCTGTCGGGACCATAAAAATACTTCGTTGTAATGAAAATTTTGTTGTAAAGATATTCGTTGTAACCAAATTTTACCTGTATTTTTATGGATTACGGTTATCTTATCCTCCGTCTGTTACCTGAATCTGCTTCACTCCATGACGATAAGCAAAAGCTGCATGTGACACCTTGAACATGACAATCATTTAATGCCAATTACCTTAGTAATTCCTGAAGGGCATAAATATGTAAGCAAGAGTTTTAGGACAGGGTGGTATTGTAGTAGTGGCTTGGTTGTGATAACTTATCAGCAATTTATTTGTACACTTTTCTAAGATATGGAATAATTATTATTAATAACAATTATAGCACCCTTTAAACTTTTCTTGATAGTTAAATCCATGATGCTTCCTGTGAGTTACACTTGCTGCAGGCCTGTGTGTTGTGTAGCATCCAAGATGCTCCCTTAAAATCATCTTCCCCTGGCATCCATTATGATCGTTTTAAGTTTCTTGGCATCCCCAAGTTCAGACAGACCAGCTTAACAGATGGATGGGGAGGGGTGGACAGCCTGGGAGAGCACGCTCTTGTCTTTGACACCTTTTGTTTTTGAATGACCAGAGCATGCGAGAAGTGTCACTGAAAACTGGGCCGCTCCCAGTTCTCGCCACTAATGACACGCTGACTTGAAGGCAGTTGGTGAACTCCGCTTGAACGCTGTGTTATTGCAGCTGTGTGAGGCAACCCCCCCCACATCCTCCCCACTCCTATCATCACAGTTAGGCTAAGGTTCTGGCCAAAAAAAAGAAAACTCTGGCTTCAACCCACCAGTGGCCACCACCTCTCTGGAACCACTTGAGACTGATGCCGGCGTCTGAGAGCAAAAGGCATGTATAAAACATTCCAGCCATGAAAGCTGGAGGAGAGACAATAGAGTGCGTCAAAGGCTTGGGTTTTACTGTTTTTCTGTGTTTAATTGAAGAACTACTGCTATGCTGTTTGGTGGTTGTGAGTGCTGTGTGAGATGAACTATGTTAAAATTGATTTCACTCTCTGGTCCGTTACACCCTTCTGGAGTTCAGGATTAAAATCCACACCATATCATTGTCTGTTGTGGAGCAGGCGTGTCCTCTCCATCTCTGTCCAAGTGGATAAATGATATCCATTATTTACTTTGGTATATTCTTTTTGAATACTTTTCTACTTATGAGCCTAGCATGCTATATAATAATGGTAAATAAAATATTAAAAATAAGGAAATGTAACATGCGGAAGTTTGTATGTATATACCGTGTGTGTACACAGAGGATTCAGAAAGTATTCAAACCCCTGATTTTTAATTAATCTGTAAACCTTTCTGAAAGCATATCATTGTCGACTGTTTATTGCAGATTGATGGGCAAAAATGGCAAATTCGTCAATTTAAAATTAAGACTACAACACAGTAAAGTGTTCAAGAAATGACACTTTCTTAGTTCTGTTCCATTCTGGTATTTGGAGGGCTTGTGAGTTGTATGGATCATTTCAGTTTAATAATAAATTATGCTCTTGAGGAAAATGTGGGGAATTAAAGGAGAATAAATTCAAAACTGAAGGCACGAAACTCTTCTTCACTCAAAAGGTCGAGGAAATGTACAACAATGTACAGAGTCATGCAGCTGAAGTGGAAAACTTGAAAGTTTTAAAAAGTATCTGGGCAGAAGATTGAAACATCCTAGTGTTAACTAAGAAATAAGCTTGAAGGCCTGAGTGACTACCTCTGATTTGCAAAACTTTAGAATTTCTTAAATGTGCGCAACTTGTGCTCAACAGAGTTGGCTTTACTTACAACAGAAAGTCACCACTTAGCTCTCTCTGCTCTTTATATTTCCCGGGTGGAATGCTCATTTCCAGCCCTCATTAACACTAGCACTGCAAACGGTGAACGTCCCTCATGTCTGATGTGCATCAGAGCCATGTCACCATGGCTGCAGTTGCTGCAGGATCCTGCCTTCTTCCCAGATGCCTTGATTATTCCTCAGTGCTTTACCCAGCAATACCACAGTTTTCAATTCCTTACTTAACAACACCTAGCACACCAGGATTTAGTGTGTTAGCTAACCGCTCTTAATTTGTACAAGACTGAGGTGAAATAAAATATAAATGCAATGTTTTTTTCTATTTAAGATATAAGAATGTTAGAAATTTGACAAATGACTGGGACCACTCCGTTCATTAAGCTTATCTGTTTAGCTAATAGCTAAAATGTCCATATCTCTTCTAAATTCTTCTTTAAAAGTTGTCAAGGTTTCTGCTTCAACTATATGACTTGGTAGTTTGTTCCAGATTCCCACAACTTTTTTGCCCAAAGTGCTTCCTTGCTTCAGTCCTAAATGCACTTGCAACTTGGTAGGATAGGTCTTGGCTGTGTCAATTACTAAGTTGGTTTAAACCCCTAGATTGGGTGCCAGCCTGTTGTAGGGCACAGTCATACCGTCAGTGATGCCTACTGTTACCAAGCCAGTATAGACCCATCATTGAACCTAACACTCAATTTTTAAATGTGGGTGAAAGCCCGTTTATCTGGAGACCATCACATGTGGACATGGGAGAAAAATGGAAACTACATGCAGAACGGGGCCGAGTTGGAATTTAAAGCCATTGTTATGGAACATCACTGTATATTTTTAAAAAACACAGCATATTAAAATAGCTGGAGATAAAGTAACCCTATTATTCTTATATCCATGTGTGATAATGGTCCTGCTGATAGTTTGATTCTAAGCAGAGTCTCAGCTTTACCAGTTTGTCCTTCAAACCCTGCCGGGGATACTCAAATGACTCCTCTGTTTTAACTTTCAAAGTTGACAGCCTTCTTTTCTTTTCTTTTCTTCCTTCCTGAAAATGAAGAAAAGTGGGATGAATAATAAAGCTGAAGAAAAACCACAGACTCTGGAATTACCTTGGTGATGGCCTGGGTTTCCCAGAACCTGTGTCTATTAAACAGTGCCAGGTCCCTGCATTTTAGCTGTGCCTCTTTCATACGGATGCCATTCCGGTCAAATCTTTAAGGGCTGGCCACCCCCAACCAAGCAGACTTTGTTCTGCTCTGCTTTACTGAGCTCATTTGTAGTCCAAGATTGCAAGCTCCAACGTCTCTGTGCTGACCTGATAATTCATTAATTAGTGAAAGGACGTTTTAAGTGGCCATTAATTTCCATTGATGACTGGGCAGACTACTGGGATGCCTTGCCAAACGTGAATATGCAAAACGGCTCTGTAGTTCTGTAGAAAATGCTTAAAGCAACATCCCTTTATTTCTTCAACCACCTTTCTTTTTAAATAACAATATATACCAATGGAGAAAAGAAACAACTAAGAATGAGGCAATACACTTATCCCACAGTACAGTGGATTCAGAAAGAATTCAGTCCCCATAACGTTCCGCACACTTTGTTGTGTTGAAGATTTAAGTTTAAATGAATACATGTGCTGTGGTGGGCTGGCGCCCTGCCCGGGGTTTGTTTCCTGCCTTGCGCCCTGTTATGGCTGGGATTGGCTTCAGCAGACCCCCGTATCCCTGTAGTTAGGATATAGCGGGTTGGATGGATGGATGAATACATGTGTCAATATGGCTTATCAATGTACGCTCTATAACCAACAATGACAAAGTGATAATGTGTTTTCCGAAAATTTTTCATGTTTATTCAAAATTTTAAGATGAAATCTCTCATTCATAGAAGTATTTAGACTCTTTTGCTGTGGCATTCCAAATTGTGGCCTTGTGCATACTGTTTGCTTTAAATCACCTTAAGATGTGTCCAGAACTTTCCTGTCCTCCTGTGGCAAACTGAACTGATTTGACGTCATTTAGAAAGGCACACGTGCACCTGTTTATAGATGATCCCAAAATTCTCACTACCGTGTCAAAACAAGAAACAAGCAATGAAGTTCAAGAAACTCTTTGTAGATCTCTGTGATCAGATTGAGGTGTGGCATAGTTCAGGGCAAGAGCGTAAAACCATTTTTAAAGCTTTGAAATCTGAAACTACCAAAACTCTTTTTACAGTTGGCCTAATTGAGTAGAAGGCAAGAAGTGCTTTGGTAAGGGAAGTGACCATGATCCCAATGGTCTATCTAACAGAGCTTCAGAAGTCCTCTGCTAAGGTGGGATAACTTATAGGAAAGATGAGCATTTAAGCAACAGCTATCAAATGTTTATGATGGAGTGAATAGATGGGAGCCACTCTTGAGTAAAAGCCATATGAGAGTTTAAGGAACTGTGAGACCATGAGCAAAACTTTGCTCTGGTCCAATGAGATAAAATCTGAACTCTTTGAGTAGAACTCCAAGCACTGTGTCTGAAGACCAGGCACAGCTCATCAGCTGCCTAATACCATACATACAGTGAAACATGGTGGTGGCAGCTTCATGCTATGGGGGTGCTTCTCAGCTGCTGAGACACGGAGACTGGTCAGATTTGTGGGAAAGATGAATGCAGCCAAGTACATAAAGGTACTTGATAAAAACCTGCTTGAGTGTACATAACATCAGATTGGGGTAACGGTTCACTGGAAGCATACAGCCAAGATAGTGCTGGAATGGCCTTGGAACAAGTCTCTGAGTTTCCGTGTTTGGCCCAGATAAATCCCAGACTTAAACCTTCTAGAATATCTGTGATGAGATTTGAAGATGGCAGTTTACAATTGCTTTCCATCCAATCTAATGGAGATTGAAAGTATCTGCTAGGGAGAATATGATAAACTCTTCAAATCCAGGTATGCAAAGCTTGTAGAGACTTAGTAAAGAAGACTTTAAGCTGCAATTGCTGCCAAAGGGGCTTCTACAAAGTACCGGCTTAAGGGTTTAAATACGTCTATGAGTGAAAGATTTCAGTTTTTGATTTTAATAAACTTTAATACCTTTCTGAAAACATGGTTACAAACTGTGATGTGGGACATTAGAGCATAATCACTTTTAGCCATCTTCCAAGCCTTTCTCCTTGCAGTAGCTTCTGGATTCCTTTCTGTTTGCGTGAACTTGTTATATTAACTGGGTTTGTTCACAAATAATAGGACCCTACATCATAATAGAATTGAAGGTTGATTCTCCTGGGTGTTTATTAATGAGAAATTAAAAAAAGAGGTATACAGTGACTTGCAAGCTAAAACAGCTGCCGTAAAGCTTCCAGCGCATGGAGTATGAGGTATTGGAACATGACAATACTGCATTTTGCAGCTAGACAACAGTTAGCCTTGGCACCTCAAGCACCTGAATTCTAGTTCAGCTCCCAGTTCTTTTCATTGTCATCTTGTTTGCATATGTTAAGTGAGCATGTCAATGTGCTAAATAAATAAAATTTACTATTATTTTTCTGTATATGTTCATTTGTACATACATTTCCTCTCAAAATCCAAAGACATTCAGACAAGTTGATTGGAGCAATGAGAGAGTCAGCGCTTTTCCTATAGTAGACTGGCATCTCATTCAGATTTGGTTCCTGCTTGGATACACCGTACCCTAACCAAGAAAAAAGAAGTTTAAGAAAATGAATAGCTGGCATCACACTCACGTTTATTTTCCTGTAGACTCTTTCTTTCTTTTATGTCTCCTCAGAACAGTTGATATTAATACAATACCAAAGAAAGGCACAGACACAAATAAGCATTCATAAGGCATAACATATAAACATCTCTATATATAATCTTCATTTGGATCTTGATCTTTGTTTGTCCGTGAATTAATTAGAAGAAGAAGCACTAGATGGCAGTAGAGAGACAGCTAAAACATAGGCATTGCATTAAGAATCTCCTCCAGGCTTTTACTACTGAAGACTTTAGTACTCTAGTCACACCTCAAAACACAGACATTCAAACTAAACAAATTGTTGTACTTTAAATTAACTAAAGAGATCTTCATTTAGATCTTGATCTTTGTTTGTCTGCAAATTCCACGCATGCGTAGACCACCTTCCAGTTTAGTACGTTGTTGTTACTCACGGATGTCAACAATGTGCCGGAATAACGAAAGGGGTGGTGGACAGTGTTACGCTGGTTAGCTCCTGAGGCCTGGTTAGAGAGAGAATGAGATTGCCGAAGATAAAAGGTGCGTGCCTACGTAACATATGAATGAAAGAAAGACAGTGGGTAAAATGAATGACAACGTAACAGCACGTTCCGGAAATTATTATTGTTACATTGTAGCCGACGAGTGCTGCGCGTCTCACAGTTGTACCGTGCCTTGCTCACATGTCAGTGAAGTGATCCACATTTATGCTTTAAAAAGCCTGGATACCTATGTGCCCCCCTTTTATAACCATTGCTCCGTGTATATTGCCTTACTCTTTGGATTGCCACAAAGCAACCTGCGAGATTGGAGAAAGGTTGAGAAGACATCGTGAGAGGAAACGATAGCGTCGTGAAAACGAGACGGACTGTGAATGGACAGAAGCAGAAATGCTCCTAAACCACCACATAATTACTATTCGGACAATGATTCCGAGTAGACCGTTCCTATCAAATCAATGTCCAAGGGTTTTCTTTTGTAATTTTGTTTCCCTTATAAAAAATCATCATGCTGTGCGACGAAGGGCCCAGTTCACAACTGGCAGCCACGTTTAAACAAGGAACCCTTCACAGACAACTTTAACACGCGCAACGTAGTTGGGCGCACATGGCTAGTATACAATATAGGGCATATCCATGTATACTGTATGTGTACAGTATATATTTATATAATATAAACTAGCCAAAGTACCCTTTGTTGCTTGGGTATAAATAAATGGGGTAAAACTGTCTTTCTGGAAATTCAACATGGCTAAACACAACCCACCATGAGACAGAAAGACGTCTTAGACAAAAGCTGTAATCCTTCAAGACAATGCCAAATTAATAGATAAGGAAACGATGTATGTACCTGTGGTTAAATGAGACTCATTTCTGGCTGCTACAAAGCTTTGTGTATGGTGATAATGACATCTTTGACCCTGCATATTCACAGTCTCCACTTCTATGCTAATTTTGAGTTGCCCCCCTCCCTTTATAACTCTTCTTTCTGATATGCTATATAGTCTGTATTTTAAGTTGGAATTTTGTGGAAATCGGTTCAGATGTTTCTTGCATGATTAGCAAACAAACACAGCGCCTGGGACAAGGCAGAATTTTGTAAAACATCAAAGCCCCACCACCATTTAAAAACTAACCGTTAGACAATACGCTACATCCCTATGCAATACGTTTTCCAGTACAGTACATCCTCAGAACATAAGACAAAACATTAAATACATTTCGGTGCGATGCCCAATGCAGATGAGTTACATGCAGCTACTGAGAACTGGGCAAAGTCATGATGAAGGAGTAACATAAAAATGGGGCCTGACAGAAACCTAGCAGACCCACCTTGAAGAGAGGCAGCAATGATTACTGGAGAGACTGCGTGACTGCGAACTGCACTGCTGCAAACTTAAACTTTCAGCAGATGTTGTGACCCTAAGCCTAATCTTAAAAAGATTCCAGAAATTAATCAAATTTTACAAATGATATAAGCAGTATAAAGAATGTGATAATGAAAAATGTAGGTAGATAAATGCAAGTTGACATGTTTCTTTGAAATGCACATATTCCATTTTTTTTCTTCTTGGATGGTTATAGGAAGGCTAGATGTGGAAAACTGCATTATGTTAAATTTAAAAATCTTTGAAAACCAAAATGGTTCTCACAGTTTTTAAAGTATACAAATAAGTTGCCGGATGTGTATGTAATTCTTAATGTTTGCAGTTAACTCTCTTTTTTTGTATTTTTATTATTTCATAATGATAGAAAAATACAGTTACATGAAAATGACAACTTTAACGAAGTGCTGCAATCTGTAAAACAGCAGTAGTGCATTTCAATGGAATTTGCTCTCTGTACATTGCTGGAAACGTCAGAGGAAATGGTTTGCCAAACTATTGACTGATTTCTGCTGGTTTGGCATTAGCCAACAGATAAATGGTGCTCTTGGGGAGGAGGGATGGTTTAGTAAATATGAAACCCACTCAGTTATAAGAGCTATGCAGAGGAATATTTTCTCTCCGTGTATCAGTGGCCTTCATTTTACTGTAAATAGCATTGTACACCACAATGTTCTAAAATATTTTATTGGCTTTACACAGCTGAAATATCTGTCAGTCATTTGACTTTATGTGGAATATTTCATAGTAAACTCAATTTCTTGAACATTACTGTTCAGTGCAAGTTGGCATGGCAGTGTATGGTTCAGTGAATTTTTTTTTTTTTTTTTTTTCCAAAATCTATCTGTTTATGTCATCCTGGGGTACTTGTCCAAGTGCTTGTCATGCTGTGTTTTACTGAAGCAAGTTTGCCCCATCACCACCATATTAAGATTACACAGCACATCCTCTGCCATCATTTACAATATACAACTTTAATTGCGCTCATTCCTTTAACTGAGCGTGTTGTTACTCCCAGTTCTGGATGATTGTTGCAGAATGCAACTGATGCATCACAGTGACATGCAACAAAAGGTGATGATGTTGGCATGATTGCTTGCTTGAACAGGTTATGATGAGTCAATTATGGGTCTAAATTTGACTAATTAATTAGGATTAGACTGCCAGGGAATAGAGAGAAATATAAATGACTGTCGCGGGTCTCGATCTGGAGTATCGTGTTTTGCTGTTTTTGCATTTTATTTTGTTCCTTCTTTGTTCTGTTTCAGATTTCATTTCTGTTATTTATATGAGAATGGTGAATTACAAGTATGCAGTTTTGGTGCTATTAGTTTAGTTAATTCTTCTCAATATTTTGTCAATTATGCTATTAGGTTAACTAGCAGTGCTACCCACCTACGACGGGGTTAAGATCCTTGTAATTAATATGGACCATAGCATTAGTGTTTGCACTGTACCATGCAATGCAATTGTGTCTGTGATATGCCATTTAGTATTCATAAATTCAGTGTTAATATCTGTGATGCTCCATCTGTTGGAAAGACAAATGCAATGCCTTTTATTGCTGCAAATGTTTGATGCACCATCTTTTAGAATGACAGAGACACAGCAATCAGATGGACACATAGACACTTATCCTTATATTAAATTGGATTTGTAAATGGTGAGGAGAGGCCTCAGGTTAGGCATTTGGCCTCAGAAACAATAACACCAATAACATTTATTTCTATAGCACATTTTCATACAATGAAGGTAACTCAAAGTGCTTTGCAAGATTTTTAAAGAAGTGGTTAATGTAAAGAAAAACATTAAAATAAGAGAAATAGAGTCCTTAATTTTTAAAAAAATGTTTTAATCTATTTTTAAGTTTTTAAGTGATGGACCGATGATAAGGTTAGTTGGCCATGGTTGACAGAATAAAAAAAAAAATCCAGTTTAGCTGAAGAAGAAAAAACAATCTGTAGGGGTAACAGGCCAACGATTGCCCAGGGCCCACTGGGCATTCTGCCTAACATAAATGTTCTTAAGTCATTCTTTACTTTTTTTTTTTTTTTTTTTAAATATTAAGGCTTTGTCTTGAAAGATTTGACACAGTGGGCCTAATGGTAGTTTGAGGTATGCACTTTTTTTACATTCAAATATCACAGGAGACTGCACAGGATTTTGATCAGGTGGCATTGGCGCAGAACATGTGCTGGTTTTAGGCTTTACGGAAATATTGGTGGACTAAAGTAGGCACCATTAATTAACCATAGCTGTTCTCTGTGCTCCTTCATGTTTTGTTTCTTTGCTAAATTTAAGGGTCTTTTGACAATTTCATGTGGTGATTAAGGATTTGGATTTTTTGCTTGAAAGATTTGAATTGTAGATTGTTCCGATTTAATTACTAATTATTGACTATTTTAACTTTTTTTCTTAATTTTAGTGTTTAGAATTTTTTTTAATATGCTTAATTTTGAACTTTTGAAGTTCCTGATTGTTTCAGTACATTTTTTTATTTTCAACCTTTTAAAATTTCAGTTTTGTAATTCTTTCAGTTTTTGGGTGTTTTTATTCTTCTTAGTTTGTTTCAACGATGCTTGTGTTGATCAGACGTCAATATAAATAGGGAAAAACCACAAAAAAAAGTGAAGCAGTCATGGCATAAAGTCTTGGACTACATTCATTCATCCATCCATCCATTATCCAACCCGCTATATCCTAACTACAGGGTCACGGGGGGTCTGCTGGAGCCAATCCCAGCCAACACAGGGCGCAAGGCAGGAAACAAACCCCAGGCAGGGCGCTAGCCCACCGCATGGCGCGCGCGCACACACACACACACACAAGGGACAATTTAGGATCGGCAATGCACCTAACCTGCATGTTTTTGGACTGTGAGAGGAAACCGGAGTACCCGGAGGAAACCCACACAGACATGGGGAGAAAATGCAAACTCCACGCAGGGAAGCGAACCCTGGTCTCCTAACTGCGAGGCAGCAGCGCTACCCACTGCGCCACCATGCTGCCCTGGACTACAATCCAGCATTATGAAATCAGAAAAATTCACTTATTTAGACAGCCTGATTCACGCAGTGCTACAATGTCAATTTGTAGCAATGCTTCCTGGAAAAGGGACGGTATAAAGAAAGACTGATACACTGCTGATTTGAAACCACTTCCAATAGCTTCCTGGGTGGAGAGACAGATTTGTTTAAAAACAATAGAGCTACAGTTGAGCAGAAAACAGTTTAGAAAAAAAAACACAAGGAAGAGAAGCGTCATGATTGATTCAAGATGCCTGGGCTTTCAGCTGCGGTTCTAAAGTGTGTGTGGCCTTTTTATATTTGGAGGGATACTAGGTAGACAGGCAGTTATTTGAGTTACCACCTTGTATATTTAAAGTTTGTACTTGTATATAAATAGGGTGGCACATTGTTGTGTACGTCCTCACTCCTCCATGGATATGGGTTTAATTTCTGCCCCAGCGTGTCTGTGTATGGAATTTATGCCCATAAACTCATCAGTATTGTAGGAGGTTGACTATAAACATAACATTAAAGTTGATGGACTGTTTGTGCACTTCCATTATATTAGGCCATCTCAAATGATTTACATTATTCATTTCCCTGCTTTATTTTGTCATATTTTTGTGCATCTATCCTGTATTAACAATTTTTTAAAATTTTTCATGCTTCCTCCTCCTAAAAATATCCTTTTAAATAAGGATCCATTTATCGTCATTTAGTGTTTTCATGATAGGAGGTTGTTGATTTGGGATTGTCTCATCTCCATTTCACATAAATTTCACGTGATATCTTGTTTACTTAAACCATATTTAGTAAAAGATGGGGTTAATACTCAGACTTTGAGTTTTATACATCCCTAAACACATCTCAATCAATTAAAGTGTGATATTTGTCCACTTGTGTCTTTGACACATATAATGTGTGGCTCAGACTTGTTAGGATTTATTTCTTAGTTGCAGAAATGCAAACCAGTTAAGGGATGATTTTAAAAGAATGGTCTTAATGAAGCAGCACATTTGGCTTGAAAAGTAAAATTAGTGCTAGAAAACAGTCTGATGAATGCTAAACCAAAATGGTTTTAATACAAAAGTCATTTGTCGTCTTTTAATATTTTGAAGTTTAGAGATAAAGTTGTTAAACTCAATAATCCTGGCATGAAGAGTTGATTAGCACATGCAAGTAAGGCTGCATTACCACTACCAAGTTTTTATTTAAAAATGGCATTTTATACAAAAAGATCTCTTTCCACACTGGTGTTTTCAAATAATTTACGAAAGTATCTTCGCCCACACTAAAACAACCAAAAACACACATGATGTAGAAACATTCTTGAAGGCATTGTTAAGCTGCTATTCACAGGATTTATTGGAAAAATATAGCAACTGATAAATTGATTTATCTTCTAAGCATGTATGCAGTAATCAAATTGTATAAAATGAAATGTAGATACATACAAGTAAGCAATATAACTAGCACCATGGGAAGCAACTCCTCTATGCCCGCTATGTTGGAGTATGGTTTTCTTCCGTGATGGGTGATTATTGGGAAATGGAATGTTGTAATGAGCTGGATCCAATCTGGGAAGGACTTTGTAACAAACATAAACCAATTAGATTGGATTAGAATTTTGCGTTCTCAAAACTTTCCGTTGTCACACATCTGCTCTGCAATGCAAAGCTGTCGTTTCAGAAATATACAGCTCTAGGGAGTGTTTTCAAAGGTCTCCTTTTTTGGGTTGTTAAAAATGTTGAGGCTGTCTGAAAAAAATTAAACAAAAAACAAAGATGTCATCATTTTTAAAACAGAAATGTTATGTGGATATAGCCACAAGTTTCATTATCTGCTAGGTCTAATTATGAAACTTGTTTGAGTGAAAACCTGTAGCCACTGTGAACCACCAGAGCTGGAGTTAAGTACCCCTGTCCTATATAGTTTTAAAGTTGAGCCAATGAGCACAACTCCTCTTTTTCCATGCACTTTTTGTCACCTGTTATAAGTCCACAGAATCCAAGAAGTAAGAAACCATCCTCTGTTTTCCCCTGATGGCTATGTTTGACATCTAACTGCATGACCCTTTACTTTCATCTTATTGTGGATTCCTTTTATTGTTTCTGCCTGTTCATTAAAATATAATTTTGAGATGGGTATAAAATGTCCAGAACAGTTTTAGCCGAGTTCTGTTCTGGACATTAAATCAACTTGAATACAATGTTTCCTAATTAGGAAAAATTGCACAAAGCTTTCATTAAACTGTCATTTACAGAAGCGTATTGAATGAAGTGTAGGTAAGGAGAAACCCCTTGGGGCTTGCATTAAATTTTCATTTCTCATACGCTGCATAATACCTCATGTTATGAAGCCAACAGGTAGACATAAATAAATAAGTGTGAGCTAAAAGAACCAATTTAAACCCATTAGAACTTGGGTTATACACATACTTGTTTATTTTTGTTACATCTAAGGTGCTGTTTGAGGTTAAATGTTTTTTCAGTATGTATTAAAGATTCCAACAAATGGCACATCACATTTTGTAATAATATGTTTTATTACTTGAAATGTTTGTGATGTGTCTTTTAATATAAAAATATATTTATATAGATGTGTGTATATGCATATATGGATGTGTGTGTGTATATATATATATATATATGTATGTATGTATGTATGTATGTATGTATGTATGTATGTATGTAT
>JANRMT010061414.1:9683565-9756222 GCA_026402145.1 Polypterus bichir lapradei | reverse complement strand
TATGTATGTATGTATGTATGTATGTATGTATGTATGTATGTATGTATGTGTGTGTGTATATATATATATATATATATATATATATATGTGTGTGTGTGTGTGTGTGTGTGTGTGTGTGTGTGTATATAAAATATATAAATACACCCCTCACATTTTTGTAAATATTTTATTATATCCTTTCATGGGACAACACTGAAGATATGACACTTTGATACAATGTAACGTTGTCTGTATACAGCTTGTATAACAGTGTAAATTTGCTGTCCTCTCAAAATAACTCAACACTCAGCCATTAATGTCTAAACTGCTGACAACAAAATTCAGTACACCTCTAAGTGAAAAATGTCCAAATTGTGCCCAAAGTGTCAATATGATTGATAGATAGATAGATAAGAGTATCTATCTATCTATCTATCTATCTATCTATCTACTCACATATAGAATATAACAAACTCCTTTCTTGCTGGTGTTCATTTTTTGTTTATTCTAGTTGTGGGGCTACACTACTACATTTTTGTTTTCATTCTCTGGGGAATGGGTTTATATTTCGGTTCAACACTCGCCTTTCCTGTAGAGCAGTTCTTTCTGCTGTTAATTTCCTTTTGGGGTTTAATTTTCCTTCCTTTGCCTCGTCTACTTGGGTGTAAAAATATACTATGAATGTTATTTGCGTTCTCTGGGGATGGAGGTTCCAGCATTTGAACTCAAGCAGCCTGGCACGTGTGAGACATACAGGCCCTCCTTGAGAAACTCACAAGTTTCATCCAACAGGAAAAAGTGTCATGCTGGGAAAAGTCTCCTTTTTCTGTCATTGGTATGTCACCTTAATTTTATATGTAACTGTCTAAATATAGCTAAAATATAAATGTGTTTGTGTACACTGTATATATCTATTTTATAAAAAAAATCCTGCGACGAGATCAGACTTTTTGGAAGATTTTTTTCAAGTCCCGCGAGTTGAGACCTTTGGCCATGAGAATTTTTCAAGTCACGCCCTCCTCTCAACTATTTTCAATCACGCACATGGTAATCTCACCTCTCATTCGTGTGAATGCTTTTAACAGACACAGTTCCTGTTCTTTCAACTCTTATAATTTTTAACATTTTCTTCTCTAAGTTCCAATTAAAGATGTATTATGTCCAAATGTTACTGAAAAATTTCGTCATGAAGGGTAATCAACAGAGAAAATGAGTATGCCGGAATTAACGCCAAAAATGACCATCGGTTACATGGCAAATTGGTTAAATGCGCATCAATAGACTCTGCTGAAACAGTTGGTAGTGATGGTGCGGAAGATGAAAACATCAACTTACAATATCCCGAAGAATATCTACAACTTTTAACACCATCTGGTCTTCCATTGCCCAAATTACTGTAGAAAGAGGGGATGTACAGTATCCAAGAAAGAGAATGTAGTACATCTTCAGGGGATAACATTACACAACAAAGGAGATCTTAATGTGCCATTTGTATTAAAATGTTAACAGTTTCCCATTAGAATAGCATTTGCAAAGACAATTAACATATCTCAGAGCCAAACATACATTTTACTCTTTTTTTTTTTTTTTTTTTTTTTTTAGTATGGTTAATTACTCGCTGTAATGTAAAATAGTTCTATTATGCATATGTAACAATTCCCATGAAAATAAAAATCTGTTTAAATTGTACAACTGCATCCCTATACGTGAGCTACAGAACCGCAAACATGCTAGTGTGTAGTGCAGGAATGGGGGTTGGCGAGCAAAGTGAGCATGGGGAAAAACCCCTATTATTGCATGTGAGTAAATGCAGTATACTGTAAATGCATATATACTGCAATATATATAATATGATGGTGCTGGGTGCGAGGTTTTCTGATTATTTGGGTTGTGGTCATAATATATTGTTTCAGGATCCTGCTAACAGATGGCCAGGAAATCCTGCCGACTATGCCAATGTCACCACAAGGGGGCACCACTGAATCCCCAAACCTCAGACACAATAGTACACCAGAGTCTCAGATTCAAATAAAGTATTTTATTATAAATAAGCTACCAAGTGAGCAGTAATGACCAAGCACAATTGCAGTTAGAACAAGTGTTCCTCTTTTCTATTCTTCTGCTCCTCCTTGAGTGTTACCCACTGCCTCCCAACCACTGCAGGCTTCTTTTCAAGCCAGACCCAGGAATGCTTCCGGTGCCACACCCTGTCTTCCTGGAAGCACTTCCAGGCCATATAGAAAGTAGAGATTTCCTCCACTGACTCTTCTCTCTGCCAGCACCCAGGGACCTTGACAGGGTTGCACTTCTGGACTCCCAAGCACCCCATTGGGTGTCCTGACTGGGCTGCCATACGATGACCACTGCCGCTTTCCATATGGGGGATGAAACTGATCCCAACTCCTGGTTTATGCTGGTCCAAGTAATATATTAGTCTGGCCAGGCACAAAGTTATTTTTTCATCTTTCTGTTCTGGCCCCTTGGCTGGGTAAGCAAACTGTTCTCATTTCCAGTACGCAATGTTCTTCTCCTCCTGTATATAATATATAATATAAATCTTTAGGGGTCACTGTACTAGGGTGTACCTGACACTCAGATGTTATGTAGGACCCCCTAGTAGTTTGTTGAACAGAGATGGATCAACGCCAAGTAGGAAACACAACAAGATTAGACGTGTCAACTAGTACAAGTAGTGCCAGTTTATTCATTGCAAAAAGAAGTGTCACTGTGCAAATTAGGCAGTCTTCAAGAAACATAGTCTTTAAGAGTATAAATATTCATAATTAGATGGAAATAGAAATGAATCGCCAGAGAATATGGTTTCACAGCTCAACACTGGCAGCTCACCACAGCAAAAATCTTGGACCTGAGATGCTTTGTGGTGTGATTCCACACTGGTTCATTTGCTTATAATGGTGGGATTTGAACTGTGGATGGTGGAGTTTAGTGATTTGTGCTGTGCAATGAAGGCGGGGGCCTGATAGATACTGTAGACTTCGTGCAGCTGAAGAATGGATGTCTCCATTTAGCTCTCACTGCATAGCACTCACCTCTGAGCCAGAGAACACAGTATCGCGGTTCTCACCAGCAGTTCACCACCATGCCTTAAAACATATAAACACAAAAATTCTAAGTCGACAAAACAGTAGACCAAGTGTACACAGTCAATGCTGGCGAGACACTGCCAACAGACAAGGAGTGCACTTATGGCAGGGTGGTTGAGTCACACCTACATTCCCACAGTCTTCAGTTCCTTGGCCTCCTCTTCCTTGGTACAGTCGAGGTAAAAAGTATAGCATTTATATGCTTAATACTGTAATCACAGTGAAACTTTTATGAATTCTAAGAAAATGAGTGTGTTGCACTTACAGGTTCATATTGGGTAATGTGTAAGTAACTTTGGTAACTGGAGTGGGGGAATAATTGGGGTTCTACTGTGTGTAGTATGTGTTTGAGTGTACAGTATATAGATGCTGTGTGTATGTATGTGTGTGTGAGATATATAATGCTTTTGCATGCTGTGTATTTATAGTTGCAGGGTCTAATGGGTGTAACCGTGTCTAGTAACAGGAGTGAGCAATAAATTATATACTGTGTTTTAGAATTTAAAAAAAAAGTGGCATAGTTCTCATATCTTCTATCTTTGTTACAGTAGCTCTGACAAGACCATGCTGGGCACCTCCAGCTTTCATTTTGCTTTCTTTATAGTAAGGCATGGTGCCAAAGGCGCCCCATCTTGGGGGAAACAGAGAGCCCATTCTTTCCATCGATCACTCTCCTTTTGTGCCAATGCCTCCTGCTTTGAAGAGTGTGCCCAGCTCAGTGACACCAAGGAGGCCTTTTTCAAAGCGGATTGGCCATTTCCAGTGACTTGGCTTATCCTTGCATTTTTGGTTTTGCCATAGATGTTAACATCTACTGCCCCCTATATCCCCCTACTTCTTTCAGTAAATGCACCCTTCTAGAAAATGTTGAATGGGGATAAAAACAACAATGGATCTGAATCAAAAGACTTGAGACTCATCCAAGAAAAGACTTATTTCAATAAAAAAAAAAAAAAAAGTGTTGCTTCTAGTGAATTGTTTCATTTACAAAGATCTCCAAGTCACTTTAGCATGTCGAACTTCTGTATAGAGCCTTTGTGTATTTTATCTGTCAGTCCCCCTGTGGATATGTGGAGCTACAGCCTATCCCAGCAGCAATCCTGCCTCTTCTCAAAGGCAACTTTATCTGCATTCACTTTCCCCAACACCATGAACTGATATAGCCAGTATCCTTCCGAATGTCACTGGCAGCAATGTATCCAGGCCAATGGATGCACTCTTTTAAGTTCTTGGTTATGTCTCTCTCTCTCTCTCTCTCTCTCTCTAACACACATACCCTCTGCATGACATTTTAGGACTGCAGTATTTCTGGTTGAGCCCATCAGAATTTTTATTCCAAAAATACCACTGGTACTGGTTGCTCCCTTCTGCGCAAGTAACAAATCCTGCTGTCTGTTTTGTTGCATGATGACCAGAACTACAGTACACACATTACTCCAAGTGCAGTCTCACTAGCACCACGTACCGTTGGAGCATAATATCCCTTACTTACATTCAACAGTTTTTATATAGTGTATCTTAACATGCTATGTGTCTGTTTAGTTGCTTCTGCACATTGCTTTGGAACCCCTAAATAATTTGCAAAGACTGCTCCTCTAAAATGGTGTCTCCCATACTACTTCTACCAAGGCGACTCCCAAGATCAGGATGCATTACAACTGTTAACACATTCTTGTTCATCTTGGCACCAGAGTAGCAGCATATTGCATGTTGGTTGGACTTGCAAGCAATTTCACCGTGTTCTGTGTGTGTGACAGCGCAATGACGACTACTACTACTAAATTAAGCTTGGTGTGTTTGTGAACTATTCAGTGTCAAGTGCTGTCCAGCTGTTCCTCCATAAACCATGCATTGCAATAAGTAAACTGAAAAATGAAATAAAGTTCCTTATTGCTCTTGGTGACTGTTCACTTTAGAAAAAAAATCTGTCAGCTTTTTTATGCAGCTTGAAAATTTTAGTGAAAAGCATTGAGTGTGAGAGCTGACAACCAGTGAATGTCCATCTGGAAGAACAACACATATGATGCAGTGATGATAATAAGGAACATAGTTGTTTTGGACCTCAAACAGAAGAGAAGCTCATCTGTCTGATGTCTCATGTTTTATGTATCATGACAAAATAGAAAAAGAAAGGGGGCAGAGATTGTGGCCGAATCCACTGTACCTGTTAACCATCTATACAGCACTGGCTCCATCACGCAGCATGCTATTAACAGTTTGAAAAAGGGACAAGCATGACTGAGCTTGAAGGTCAACATGTAGTTCGTAAATGTGACATGCCTAACAATTGTTGATCATTTAAATCAATATGGTCTGGCAAAAAGATCAGGTAAAGCAGTCCACAAGTCTGACATACCCAACAATAGAAGTCCCATAAGATGAGATTGACCTTAGAAAAGACTAATTGTCAACAGCGTCACCAGGAAGGTGGCTTTATCCTGGGTACATTGACAGCTGCTGTCTAACCATTGATGTACTATCTTCATCTGCTAGTTTATTCTGATAATATATGCCTCGTTCAGAAGACTGTTCACTGTGGACAGTGGTGATTAGCTTAGCTATGTCTGCCCTATCCTGTTCAACTGGAAACATTTTGAAGCTTGGTAAGGAGAAAAAAAGAAGTATAATTTCCAGTGTGCCACTTCCCAAAAGCCCCCAGGCAGCTGGATCAAATCATCCAAATGTCCTTTATGACAAAAAGTCTTAATTCCTGGAAGTTTTTGGACTTTGGCACACCGTTCCATTTTTTTTTTTTTTTTTTTTTTTTTGGGCCTTGTGTGTTAGTGTTTAATCCTCCATGTAGAGTATAGGCTACAGAGAAGCATTTCCGCACACAACGGCTGCCTCGTGCCCCACAGCTGTGAGCAGCAGCCAGTCTTAATGATTTTGAGACGCCGGGAACGCAAGCGGCTGAAGGAAGCGTGCATTGTTTAACAGCAGCAGCCCGGCGTCACTTGGCGGCCGTTCAGAAGTGAGTGAGATAATGGAAGCCGAGGTAAAGTGTCTCGTGGGAGGGCAGTATAAATTTGGCTAGGTTGAGAGAGAGAGAAGCCCGCTGTGTCAATGATCCTTTGGGAGAGAACACAACGCGGAGATAGCCTCTTGGGTACAATCAAGACTTGGATTACAGCAAAGGACTCTTGATTGGCAGAAGCAGGGTGCTCAGACTTTTTTTTCTGCTTACTGCTTTGACTTTCTTAGCATTTTATTTTCTTTTTAAATTGTTAAATAATTCACATTTAACCCTTGACTGGAAAACTTTGAAGTTTTAGGTTTGTGCTGTCCTTATTTCAGGTCCTTGAGTTTAACAATGATGCCGGCTATCTGCACAATAGAAAATTCTTCCTTAACTTGGCCATTTAGGCTGTTTGTGTCTGACTTGTGATTAATGCTGTGGCCAGTCAGCTGGTAACTAGAATCTAAATGTAATATTCTTAAACCTGATGAACTTCCTTAGCATTACCCTTGGAAAAATAAATACAGCAGAAAAGATATGTCTAGTACTGTTGCAAATTTAGTACACCACCTTCGTGTGATATGCTTTGAAACAGTCACCAGCAAACAGTGTGACGTCACAACTGTCGGACAAGGACAATACATGAGAGACTGAGACGGTTCTGATTTCTTAATGGTCTTTGGGAGTGTAATCAGTTTAAATTACAGAATACAAAATATAGCAATGGATAATTCAACTTTAATGGAAAGACAGACTACATAATAATGCAAAATTAATGCCCATTTTCCATTTTGGGGTTACGTAGTGTGCATATTCAATAACTATCCACACTTTTATGATTGTTTTGATTGGATTGGTTGTACAGCTTCCACTGTGCAAATGGTGTGTTTGTGATCACATTGGTAATGTTTTGATCTCAATTAGTCAGTTTTTCTTGTTGTTTTCCAGGAGTAAACATGGCGATGTTTGCATCAAAGAAAACCAGCGAGCAGTGGGCTAATTGGTCCATCAGAATCTTAGTATGGGCTTGTTCAGTGTTGTAATTGGTAGTGGACATGGATGGGTGTCTCCCTCCTTCTTTGTGCTTAAGACTTGTCTGACCCTTTTTGACCTTCACTATCCTGCTATGATTAAACGCTGTCTCTGTGTGATTTTCAATCCCTGTACACCTTAAAAAGCCCATAAAAAGTAGATCACTGCTTGTCAGTCTTTCGGTGCAAACAGTGTGTGGAACAAACCTGTCTACCACATTGACCACAGACACGCCATGTTTCCATTTGTGTATGGGGGGAGAGTGGCACAGCCAACGCAAACCACAACGACAACACCTTTTCTTTATATAGCACATTTTTATACAAAAGATGCAGCTCAAAGTGCTTTATAGGATAAAGAAAGAGGGAAAAAAGACAAAATATAAAAATTAGGCAATACTAATTAACATAGAGTAAAAGTTCACTCCAATGGCCAGTGAGGACAGGAAAAAAAAAAAAAAAAAAAAGCTCCACACAGCTGGAGAAAAAAACAATCTGCAGGGGTTCCAGGCCATGAGACGACCGCCCAGCCCCCTCTAGGCCTAACCTAACATAAATTATCTCAATCAGTCCTCAGGGTTTTCAGGCTTCACATGAAAGAATTTGATGATGTACAAAAGTACAGCTAATTACTGAATTGTGTATACACATATACCTGTGTATATATATATATAAAAATATACAATAAAACTGTTATTTCCACCTTCAGTACACCCGAAGTTAAAAAATAAACTGAAATTATGACTGATGTTATGAGTAACATGGCAAGTGTGTTACATAACTAGGTGTAGGTGCAGACAAGCTAGGAAGTAGAAATGTGAAGGAAAGGGCATCTTTTGTTTTGTCTACCTTGATTTCAAATGTAGGCCTTAACAAGATATTTGAAACATCCCCGATGGAAGCCATAAGTTGAGGTTTGGGGAGGAGGCACACCTTACGCTTGATTCAGCGTTCCATTTGTTGTTGTAATCCAGTTTACAGTAAGTTTTGTTGCACGGCCTCATGGCTCCAGGTGTACATAGCAAGCTTGTGATTAGCACACGGGTTGTTCCTGGTTTTGCTTCTGTCATGGATTAGACTTACTAATTTTTTTGGAACGTGCAGGGTTGCTGTTAGCCTTGAACCCCTAGGATGTACAGATTTTTGCTAGTGTCTGCTCCTCTTTCCTTCACACAGTTTGTACAGGTAGATGTTCAGCTGCTCAGGATTTTGAGCAATATGTTGATTACTTTGTTTATTTAAGGAGGAAGAAACTATTCTGCACGCTACATTGTGTTAATTCTAAATTCTATTTATTCAGACCCATGTCTGAAGTGTTTGCACTTTTTGTAGTATTTTTAATATTAATTACATTTATATTCCATTTTTCTAACCCAGTCAAAGCACTTTACATAGACAGTAGGGAACCACCTACTAATGGTACCCTTGGGGCAGTGTTCGCCGAAGCTGGGTGCTTCTTTATAATAAGCCTGTGTTAATATGTTAGTTATTTTAATAAGACTTTGTTCTTGCATTTTTGTCCGATTACATTTATCAGATTTTTCCAGAAGGTTGTACGAATTACATTAAAAGCATAACTGAACATCAGGTGAGATTATTTTTGTTTTCTAGTCCATAAAATGAAGCTTATCATGTATGTTGATTGTTGGTTGGGTATTCAAAAAATAATTTAATTTACTCTGTATGTGTGACAATATTAATACAACTACTACTACTGACTGTGGCCCCCTATACTGTGCTTGGTATCAAACACGTTTAGCAGTGTATGTACCGTAGATCCCGGAATACAAGCCGACCCGGTATATTAGCCGATCCCCTTCTCTACCTACTAAATTACATGTATTTGCCGATGACCGGTATTTAAGCCGACCCCCTTCTCCAAGCAAAATTTTCTAAATTTCCTTAAAAGTGTCTCTTCGGGTATATTTATAATGTTTATCGGCGAGAATTTGAGACTGCCGGCATTTTTGATGGAAACCAGGAAGTGATTGCGGAGAAGTTTGGTAAATTGGAACCTTTGTGTTGAAACTATATACGCAAATACGGTACATCGGCGGGTGGATTTCCGGAGACTTGTTATAAATTTGATTAACTTAAATACGCAATACAGTGGACCCTTGACTTACGAACTTAATTCGTTCGCAAAGGCTAACCCAGAATGTGTTCCGAACCTCCCACTGCAACACTTACTTAACCTTTTCATAATAAAAAACACCAATAATTTTTCTAATGTACTAACCAAAAAGTTATAAAAAGTGCCTAGCCTACTTCGATTAGGCTAGGAGCATGGTGGCGCGCGGCGGCTCAGGTCTCTCCTTTTCAGTGCACTTTTTTGTTGTTTTTGTACTTTTTTTTTTGTCCTTGTTTGTGCACGATCGGTTCGGCGAACATCCGCTACACCATTCAGAACCTTATAGACATCGGTGTCCAGAGCCAGACATCTGTTTTGAGTGTGTTTCATCACACGCACAACATCCCAGACAACATAGCGAGACCAGCGGGCTCTCTGTGGTTTGTTGTCGGGTCTAGGAGACGACACAGACGGAGGAGGGAAAGAAAGCAGAAGCGGGGGCCGCAGATACGGCGTTATGCAAAGGCTAAAAAACAACCATACAAGCCCTATACAGAACTTTTTTCTGCACTGAAGGAGCTGCTTTTAATCTAATTGTAGATGCGTATAGTGACAGTAAAAGGCATTCTATTCTAGAAACAATTTCCTACTGTACTCACCATTTAATTTGACATCTTTGGGCTGCAGGAAGGGAGGAGGAGGAGATATTTCCACACAATGTCCATCTTCGTTTCGAAATTACACCCACAAACACATGTATCTGGGCTCCGACTATGCTCTCGGTTGTTTGTTTACAATCGCGCAAGCGGATACACGTGACCGCATCCGTTTCGTAACGCAAGATGTGGATCGTAAATCAAAATAAAAAATTTTATTTTAAACTTCCCGATAATTTATTATAAATTTTATTAATAAAATCAACAACTAAAACACTTTTTTGAATAAATTCTTTATTTAATTTAAAGTACCGGCATGCAAAGTTACTTCTTCATCTGAAAGATGGCTCTGTGGTTTCGTCATTATTTACTTCCGTATTCATCGGCAAAACCGGCATTGCGCTGGAAATCTTGAATCTGAAATGATACTCGTTGTATAAACCGACCCCCAAACTCCAAGCCAAAAATCTAGGACGAAATTCTCGGCTTGTATTCCAGGATCTACGGTATAGTATGTTAAAAGCTGCTAACTTTAAACTGAGAGGGGACAGTTGTGGGAGTGAGTGACCAGGTGAGAAAGAAGCTACACTTTCATTGGTTCTGTCCAAAGCATGGAATACCTGCTATCAAATCCATTTGAGAAGCAGAGCATTAACAAGCATTTAGCCCAGTAAAGAGGTGTTCACCTTTGAGCATAATTAATTATTAATACATTTGTTATTTGCATAAAGTTTGTTTTAAAAGTATATTTAGATATATTGAGTAGTAGAGCATTCACAGATGTTTCAACAGATGCACAATTAATCATTAATACATTTGTTATTAGTTAAATACATTTCATTCTAAGAAATATAAACAAACTCTATCACTATTTACTGAAATGGTCAAAATTTTTAAATATATTGTAATGCTAGTGGAAGGACTCAGCATTGCCCATGTATTTCTGTATGATGGGCTCCAGTAAGAAAGCAAATACAGTTACTGTTAGAGTACTTTCACATTGTGAGCGTCAGGGACGGAAGACCCCCACAAATGTGAAAATACACAAATAATACTTTAGCCCCCCAAACACACAAATGTATGATTAGGTAATTGGACCTTATTCAAATAAGTTGAGATTTAACACTGTTTTGATTTACTGTACTGAAAATAACTTTCACAATTGTTAATATTGTAACTGCACAGACAAGCTGCATCAGCCAGGATGAGTCAACCATTGTATGAGCTGGTATTCCTTCACCGGTGGCAAGCCTACAATGTTAAGCAGTCCTTTAAGAGATAATGGGCCACCTAAATGAGCCATGTAAAAAGCAAGAGAATCTGTTATGATGCTTCATTGGTGTCAGCAGCGGGGCGAAAAGAAGACCTACTGTCCAACTTAATAAAGTGCCATGTGCTGTGAAACTCTAAAACAGACTTATTTGGACTTTAAGGTTAGTTGCTGAAGAATGCTGAAGCTGTATTTAGTGCTGTTTGCAGCATTAGTGTGGCTTGGGCAGGGATGTGTGGTAGACAATTAGTAGTGCTTTGGGTTTATGGAGCAGGGAAAAGTGTGACAGTTCAAAGTGCCACAGACCCCATATGAGCCATGTGATTCCACTTTAACTTGTCATAGTTGTATTATCATCATTTTGTTAATGTAAGGCTGACTGTACTGACTCAGGGCAGAACAGTAAAGGTTTTTAATGATAGTGATCAGAAGATGGTCCGTTGTCAGGGAACAGACAAAAATCAAGCAGATCAGTTATCAAGTTAAAATTGCTAGCCACAAATGAAGGTACCAAAAACAAGAACAGACTCCTAAGGCTAGAAAGTTAAATATCACCTAAAGAGTTGCACACTAACACTAGGATTATCCAAAAACTTGGCCAAGGACATACGTAGCTACCAGTGCCAAACCTTTAAACCCACTGTATTAATGATATCAGCTGTTGCAACCTCGATGACCACACCCCTGGCAACCAGACTCATGAAGTGATGGCACCCATATCCCACATGAGACCGGCTCATGGTGTAAACACTGTAATTTTTTTTTTCTTTCTCCTGATGTTTTGTAGGTAGATGTACATGTTGCGTTCAAAGTTCTTGGGTTCCTGAAACTCTAACTAGATTCCTACATTACTTAAAACAGGTTGGGAACCCACAATAAAGTAATAGTAATGACTGTTCATAACACTGGCTGGGCATATTTGACCTCATAATTCTAGAGGTGGGTCACACACAAGTTGAGGAAGTGGAGTTTTGGGACTCATAGTAGGTTTTGAATTGTGAGAATACCTGGTTAAGTTTCCCAGGATATCGACGGCAGAAGTTTTGTCTTCAGGAACTGATGTGTTCCTGTACAATGTAGTCTCTAGGCAGCTTGTGGTTCCTGGCCATTTTTGTGCATTACGTTCCCAATGCACGACATGAACTGTAACCTTTATGAAAAATATGTGATGAGCAAAGAAGAGTGATGCAATTCTAAGTCAAGTGTGTTCAGGAGTTCACGGATGACCCTATCACCCCCAAATGCTTTTATACACCCTGGACATCGCAGGGTGAGATTTTTGCTTCAATGCAGTTCATGGCATAGCTGTTCAGGAAGGTGGCAATGAAAAGTGATGATATGCTCTGTCTTCACTGATAACTCTCCGAATTCCAAGCGGATTTGAAAGATGGTGCCAGTGCTTGTGTTCAATCAGTTTTTCAGCTTAATTAATCACCTTAGCCCCAACCCCGTATATTCCCTGGGTTAGGATCTATGAAAAGTATCAGGAAATACCTACTAGCAGCTACAAATGGCTAGAGTTCCTGCGGTGTGGAATGCTAGAAAAGTTCCTGTGTTTCTGAAAAGTCCTTGGTTCCTGAAAGAAGTTCCTGCAGTGGGAAAGAGCTTATTATAGCAAACCCTTAATTTACTGCTGATAACCCAGCATAGCCTGAATGTAGTGAAGACATTACTGTGAGTGTTTTATGTTACAGATTACATACTTTATTTTTTTTTTGTATTGGCATCTATTACTTTAATAGAGAAGTTTTCTATATTTTTGTATCTATCCTTAATTTGCAATACGTGTAATGATAAAGAATTACAGTGCTAACTCTATCAAATGCAAATGACACAGCTGTAAGAAAGTGTGGCTAACAGAGTCAGGGAGAGCCTCAGTGAGCAGTTCAGACAGACTCCCTGTTGACAAATTCACATATTTGAAGGACATGCTACTCATTAGGGCCGCACATGTCTCATTCATTTCATGAAATGGGGTTTTTGACATTGGTGCCGTGTTCTGAATGCTGGTGTTAGGAAGCAGGATTTTGTGGTTTAGTTTAATGTGCTTCTCTTTAATGTGTTGAATAGATTTGACAGGAAATGGGGAATTCTTTCCCACTGGAGGACAGCAAGAAAGCTCTGTTTATTTACTCATATGCCTGTTTTTTGTGATTGAATTTTTATTGCACTTAGCTTGGAATTGTAAATAACAAACATTATTGTAATCAAATAATAAAATAAAGGAACAAATACACCACCTTATTAGTATACTCCCTTTACCAACCTCATACTTAAATACACAGCACAGGTTATTAAAAATAAATAATTAAAGGGATAAACCATATAGTTTGGGGTGATGTCTAGAAAAATAATGTAGTCTCTTGTTTTCATACAGAATAGAGAGATTAAAGGTTTTGCTATAGTAGAAGCCACAAACAAATCTCATGTTGTTCATGTTGCATAGTCTGCAGGTCAGTTATCCAGTCATTTGCTCAAAATGTACAAAAACAAATATTTTTTTTCAAAAATATTGGTAAACATATATTTCGAGAATAATCTGCACCTATCAATAACCAGAAATCTAAAGCCTCATGGGAATAACAAAGTCTGTTTATCTGCTTTTGAATTAAAATGGCACTTTCGACCAGTGAACAGCAGGGAACATTGGATCTTTAATTCAAAAGCAAGATGCTGGTTGAAGGGGCATCCTGTTAGTGGACTATTTTCATTTTCTGGAGTTATTTATTTAGTAATATTTTAGTAAAAAATCCACACGTATTGCATGCTGTTAGCATTTTACTGAATAACGTGATATGCAACACAAGTATCGTGTGATTTTTTTTTTTTTTTTTTTTTTTTTTTTTCCATAGATGTTTTGGCATTGGGTCCTGTTCTATCAGAAACTTAGTTGTTAGTTTTCCATGAAAACTTGAGGTAAAATTTTTTTTTCTGCCTATTGCATGGATAAGAAAAAAAGCATTACCAATAAGTCAAAAATGGGGAGGAAAACTAACAAACACTTTTACATGTATCTAAAACATGCAAATCTGTGCATGCAGAAGTGAATGGAAATGTGATTTTTATGTTGCCATTTTTTGTTGAGATTTTTAACTGTATTATATTCTAAAAAAACAATGGACCCATCCCTTTCTTTTAGTCTTTGTGTATTCAACGGGCTCTCGATTATTTACTGTTGTATAGACTAATCATTATCCTAGCGCAGTGTCTGTGGTTGGTTCCTGCTTTTTACAAAGTACTGTGAAGAAGTGTTTTGGCCTCAAGTTATCCTTTATATAAAAGGACAAGTGTATATGTGTTTGTGTATCTGTATGTTCATCCAGTTGCCCCATTAGAACAGATGACACATCACAAATGTTTTTAGTAATGCATTTTATTACTACAAATGTTGGTGATGTGCCATCTGTTGGAATGACAAATACAGTACATTTTATTATTACGTGCATTACAAAATACATTCCTGTAAATGGTGCACTGCAAATTTTAATGCTGAATACGCTGAGGTCTACATTGTTTACAGTAATCCCTCCTCGATCACGGGGGGTTGCGTTCCAGACCCCTCCGTGATAGGTGAAAATCCGTGAAGTAGAAACTGTATGTTTGTATGGTTATTTTTATATATTTTAAGCCCTTATAACCTCTCCCACACTGTTTATAAATATTTCCCACACAGTTATACAGCATAAACCCTTTGTATTCTCTTAGATATTAGGTAAGATTCATTGAAATTATGTATGTAAACACACTGTTCATATACAGTAAAACCTAAATATTATTTTAAAGATATCGAGTGTCTCCGATATCACATATGTTACAGTCATTACGATAGACAGGCCACCAGCAATAAATACGTACAATGCAAGAAATATAGTATACAGTAAATGTGTGTACAGTGAAAATAAACTACGTACATGAACTAAGTACTGTAAGTAGAAAATTAATTATGGTTACTCACCAACAATGACACAATGAATTGTCCGATAATGATGAGTTTAGTTTTACTGCTCAACAAAGGAGAGCGTTACAGCTCTTCTAAAGGAGTCTCTTCAGGCGACTGTGTAGCACCGCAGTTGTTCTTCTAACCGGCAATCTTCAATCCAAATCCCTAAAGCAGATTCCATCCAGACTACTGCCTTATTACATCCACTTACAACTTGTTTTGCACCCTGGTTAAAAGGACACTGTGGCTGTAGATCTTATTCCTTTCCTACTTTTTAAATAAAAAAAAATCGTAGCCTCATTGATGCCAAAATGGGGTCCTACAATGGTGTAGCTTTTCCCTTCCTTCAACATATCCAAAACGTTTACCTTTTTGGTAATCATTAACATCTTCCGTTGGCGCTTGGGCACGGCCCCTGAAGCAGTAGCAGGAGCAGATCGTTTTGGAGCCATAATGAAGGGCTTGACTATGCACAAAGATAAACACAAAAGAGCACAAAAGTTAACTTTTTACACAGCGAAACATGTTGATGCTGAATGAGCAAGACGAGACTTCCTGGTTAACGCCATTGAATCGAATTCAGTGCTCCGTCGCTGAGCCATTCAGCACACAGGATCTTAACTGCGTGCTCTGATTGGTTAGCTTCTCAGCCATCCGCCAATAGCGTCCCTTGTATGAAATAAACTGGGCAAACCAACTGAGGAAGCATGTACAGGAAGTAAAAAGACCCATTGTCCGCAGAACCTGTGAAGCAGCGAAAAATCCGCATTATATATTTAGATATGCTTACATATAAAATCCGCGATAGAGTGAAGCCCCAAAAGTCAAAGCGCGATATAGCGAGGGATTACTGTACTTAGATCTTGACCTGTCTTAGAAGGGCAGCACAGCTAGTGTAGTATTAAATTTGTAACAATGACATAAGTGCAGGTTTTCATGTCTGGTAGTTGATGGTCTCTGCATTACTGACGTACCCTCTCAGTCTTATTGTAACATGGCCTAGAGGTGTGACACACACAAAAGTCATTATTTTGTTATTGTGACTATTAAATTATTTGTTTATTGCTCCTACTGTTGTTTGGATATAGTCACACTTCCGATTTGTTTCTGTTTTTATTTTGCTTTTTTTTCTCAGGGCTGCTTTCACACTTGCAATGTGTCATCAACAACTATTTAAAAGGCACATTAGCGGTCTAAAACATTCCAGTACCTTTTATTGGATCTGTTTGCTGCTTGTACTGCATGATTCTCTTTTGAGCTGCTGGATTAGATTGTGCCTGTCTATAAATATAACCATATCAAAATACAGAGTTACCCACACATAGAAAATATAAGCATGGGCCTCTGCTGGTACAGAATTTACCACAGTGAGTCAAGTGTTTTATGGATATTCACAATGTGTTTGTGACTTCCAGTCATGTAGTTTGATATTCCATGAAAGTCTGTATTAGTACTGTATTACTCTGTGATGCCCCATGCAACAGCAGCTGGCACATAGTTCAGACTACCAGCACTTGTAGTCATAACCAAGCAACCAGGGTGAGATGGTAGAGAGATACGGACACAAAAGCTGTTTATTATGTGTGCGTCAAATCGCAGTCTTGGGCCAATCAATATATTATTAATAAAATGAGTCCTTGTGCAGTGACACAATCCAAAAACCAAACGCAATTATGAATGAATTAAACAAAAATCTCATTCTTTTGTTCTTTACCCTCCAGAAAATTACTCTGGGCAAAGATACACACTGAGCACTTTAATAGGACTTTGACTAGCTCACACCACCATTTCACAATTACTGCCTCAATCTTCGGAATTTCAGAGGACTTTAATTAGCAGGCACTGCCGTACCTTCTTGTGTCCTACCATTGAAGCATCAGGAAAATGGCAGATGTGTAGTACCCATCTGGGAGAAGCTGAGCTTTGTGTCTTTGGACCCTGATGCCATTCATAGTTAATTTTCTGCTGTAAATGTGTTCATATAACTCAAATAAACACAATTAATATTTACCATTGCTTCGTGCCATCAGATTTTCCATTAGCCAAAATAAAGAGAAAAAAAAACATTATGGTAGTGATTACAAGATTTGAACAGCCTGCAGGAACTTGTGCCTCCATCTTTTGAACTCTGTGTACTGGATATTGTCCTAAAATATTCCAAGGTCATTCTGACACATGTTTAATGTGCAAATTCCATTCAATTATATAAAGCAATGCAGGTGTTTTGGACCTTCTGAACAGATAGGAAGCTCATCGATCTGTCTGATGTTTTGTGTTTTACATACCACGGCAGAATGGTAAAAAGGGAAAAAAAGAGCAGAGATTGTGACTGAACTCTCCATACCTGTTAATCCTTTGTACAGCACTGGTTCAGTCAGGCAGCACTTTATTGGTTGTCACAAAAAGGTGCATCCATAATCGTGCTGGAAGGTTGGCACATGGCTGCTAAATTTGACTTGCCCAGTGATCTTTTTCAGTCTTGTAAATTGTCATTGTCCAGTGACAGATCAGCAGCTGAAGTCAGTAAGTGTGACATGCCCGAAGGCTAGATGTTGGGTAATAGAACACTGGCTGGCTTCAGTGGATCTGCCATATGATTTACTTATTTTTAAGTCAAGTGTGCATCTAGTTTATTACACAACGTGTACACTTGTTGAGCATTGTCACATGAAGGTTTTATTTTACAATACATGAATACACAGCAAATAGAATTTGAAATATTGTCAAAGGAATTTGATTACAGCTTGTAATCCAAAAGTAAACATTTTGTAAAAGTGCACAGTTTGAATCAGAATAGGTCTGCCAACAAATGTTTCTCACATACCCAAAAACACTATGTATCACAACATATGTTAAAATGATTAACAACTAATCAGAAAATAATAAAACAAAACCTACTTTAAGAGTAAAACACACATCTCTTATTAATTAGACTGTTTTTCACCTTTAAAATGTGTATGCATTATGTTTTTTTTAATTAGTATTAATGTTATTTGTTAATATTTTAGTACTTCTACCATCTTATGAAAGAACTTTTTCATTGATGAAATTGTTAAATTACTTGTAACTGATTTAACAGATGAAGCTCTTAGCGAAAACTCAGAGGCGCCCACCGTCTGCTGCTTAGGTTAAGCCAGCTGTACGGTACTTGGACTGCATTTTGCAAGGGATTTTATTCTTTTGTTTTCAGTAACAAGAAACATTCATCATTAGTCACTCTAGGAGGCTCTCTTCTGTCTATCAATTATATTGTAACTTTCATCTGTTTATCTGTCTGTTATACAGTACCTTCCATAATATTTGTGACAAAGACACATTTTTCCTTAATTCACCCCTCTGCTCCACAGTTAAAATTACAAATCAAACAATTCAGAATTGATTAAAGTGCACATTGCAGATGATTATTTAAGGTATTTGCTTACATTTCAATCTCACCATATAGAAATCAGAACACTTTTTATACATAGTCCCCATATTTGCAAGGCACGGTTACAGTATAAATGCAAGGTACTATAATATTGATATTGTTTTTAAAATAAAATAGATATGACAGGCACTATGATAGTTTAAGATAAATGTATAATGCCTTTCATGTTTGTCTTATATGGTACATTTTCATATGTCTCTTACTCTCTGTTATAATGCCTTTCACATCTGTCAGTATTTATTGCTAGTGTTGTCTTTGGCTAATTTTATTCATCAGCTCAGGTAGCATGAAAGAAACCCATTAAAGCTGTCAAATCACATCTGTGTGGCATTTTATCTGTTAATTTATTCCATTTCAGCTCGTCTACCGCTGCCCCTGTTTTCCCTTATGAATGAAGCTAGCCACAGTAGTCCTTGAGCTGCTCTCCATCTTTTCACCAGATATTTGACTAATGGCAACAATGTTTGTAGTGCAGTTAGCTACACATGTGTACTGGTGCTGCAAATTGTGCAGAATATTAACTGTGGTGGAATAATTGGCATCTCCACTGGGAGGCTTTCATAATAACGGAGGACAATGGCACATCAGTCTGAAGGGGAATAGGGGTCAGGTGGGCTGTACGTGTGTGCCTTTTAAGATTTAGCCAATCTGGCAGTCCATTTCCAATCAAGCCTACAGGAGGATTCGGTCAGTATTCACTATGGGATACAGATGTTATTAGCTACTACCTTACTTATTTAATCTGTGGTGGTTTGGAAGTACATTGGTGCACATGGAATGGCTACCTTGCACATCTGGGAGGGCACCATTACTGCTGAACAATGACACATGCAGGTTTTGTAGCAATATATGCTGTCATCTACAAAATGTCTTTTTCTGGAAGACCTAACCAAACAGCAATCTGCACATTCTGTATAACAATGGCATGGATCCCTGGTAAAAGAGCCTGGGTGCTAAACTGGCCTGGCGCCTGTAGGCCAGACCCGTCGCCCATTGAAAATATTTGGTGGATTATGACATGGAAAATAAAACTGTTGAAAGTTGAAATCCTATATCAGGCTAGAATGGGACAACATTTCACTTTCTGAGATACAACAATTGGTCTGCTCAGTTCCCAAACATTTACAGTATGTTGTTAAAAGAAGAGGTGATGCAACACAAGCTCTCGTTCTAACTTTTTTTAAAATGTAAAATACAGAATGAGCATATATTTTTCAGAAAACAACACTATTTCCCAGTTTCAGCATTTGATATGTTGTCTTTGTACTATTTTCAATTAATTGGGTTTACATGATTTTCAGACCATCACATTATTTTTGATTTATGTTTTACACAGCATCCTGCCTTTTTTTGGAATTTAGGTTATACAGTTCATAATGTTGTGGAAAACTGGGATCTACTGTATATACCTTGTATAACAACATGCTGAGTCGCTTCAAACTGGGTATTTCAAGGGACACCTCGATGTTTGATTCTCAGTACCTGCTAATGAAAGTGAGTAAGCTACAGTGTGTCATTCCTTCACACAGTATTCTGGTGAAACCAGCACAGAATTTAGGATGGACACGTTATACAAAAGTATTTGGAGGGATCCCTTTGTAGTGCTCAATTACGTGGGATGAATGGGGCATAGCGGCATCAAGTTACTTCCTGAGAGGTGACGCAGCGGTTGATCCTCGGTTTTGAAATGCAAATGGACTGCTAAACTTCACAGCCTCCATGATACATCTGTCATGACTGCTCAAAGTGCTGACAGGTAGGCACTGATTTGTTTTTTTCCATTCTTCTTCACTGTGTAGATCACACAGAAAGGTAAAGGAAGAAATTAATAGCCAGTGCAGAGGTATTTTTATTTATGTCATTATTATCTAATATAACCTATATTAATAATATACTTTGTTTAGCAGAGGCCAGTAAGGTGACTTAAATAAGGAAACTACAGTGATATAAAAATAAGTGTGCATGTACTAATTCAGGTGTATGTATAAGTGTATACACTCCAATGTGGGTCTGTATAATTGCTTTATACTATATATATATATATATATATATGTATATATGTATGTAATACATATGCATATCTACTGTATATGTGTAAGTGTGTTTGTGTATATATTATGAACCTGGAAAACTGTGTTTAAACCAGCAGAGAGTGCTGGTGTGGTTTTAAAAACAGTATTCCAAGTTCATCTTTGTTGGTCTGTTACAAAAATTTGGGCGTATCAGAGCAGATGTTTTTGTGGTCAAATGACCTTCCTGATGTATACCTCCTTTATTCACGTTTCATAATATGCAAGAGCAGAAGTGACCTTTCTATAGCTCCAGAAAATAGCTATATATACTGTATACCTGTATGTGTATAGTATAAGTAAATGTAAATAGTTTCAGTTATAAGCATGTGTATGTATATTTATTATACAGTGTCTTGTGAGATGTCAATTTATAACACGTGCATGTGTGAATATTCTTATTTATATAACCTACATACATAAAGATGTACTATGAATAATAGCTACTGCCTCACAGAAGTGTAATCACACCTTTATGTTCCTGTATGATGTAGACTGTGGTGAAGGGGAATTATTGGAGCCTGTCTGTCAGTGCTATAATGTGACATGACTGATGTGCCACAGAGGTTGTTTGTCTGCATGTGTGCAGAGGTATTTCATTTATGTCATTATTATCTAATATAACCTATATTAAAAATATACTTTGTTTAGCAGAGGCCAGTAAGGTGACTTAAATAAGAAAACTACAGTGATATAAAAATAAGTGTGCATGTACTAATTCAGGTGTATGTATAAGTGTATACACTCCAATGTGGGTCTGTATAATTGCTTTATACTATATATATATAATATACAGTATAAATTATGTATTCTTTAAATTATAGAAAAGCTTCCATTGTTGTAGTTCTGCTGAAGAATAAAATGAATGAAGGTTATTTATGCTGACAAATCCTTTTATACACATACTGTTTTTATATGTAATCATATGGACTAAGTCAGTATTTGACTTTTAACCTTCATCAGGTGAAAATACAATGTAATATATCATGACGGGTAAAAATATTAAGTGCATTTATGTGTATTCTGATAGTTTTAGTCTTGATTTTTTTTTTTTTTCCTTTATAACTTCCTGGCAGTCCATGATAGATACCAAAGTGTGAACTTCAAACAAACAAGGCCACAGGTTCAAAGGCTACCACTGGCATTTCTCATGACACCAAGCGAGCCTCTAAACTGACTCATTGCAGTTGTCAGGGTATTTATCATCATATACTTTTGTCTGTACATGACATGTCAACTACTTTGAGATGGAGATCACAATGAACATGCTGAATGAAGTTTTAAGCCATTTTCTCTTATTGTGTTGCTTTAATGCAACATGTTAAGCCATTTTTGAGAGCGAAACCCCCAAGTGATTGATTATTTTATATAGTGCTGTTGATAGTGAGTATGACCACAGAGTGCTTAATGATATGATTAAATTACTATATAGCATTATATAAATCAATGGCATTAGTGTCCAAAACTAGTGGCAAATTAACTATTAGATTATGGAATCAGATATGAGAGAGGGCAGACATTAATTTGGGAGAAAAACAGAGTGGCTACAGAGAAATGAATACTGTATAAACAGGTGATGAAGCCACATTGTTTTGTCCGTGAGTAAATTTATTATGTGCACATGGTAAGATAAATCAGGTAGTCTATGATAATCCTATCATTCTATTTAAACTGTAAGCTGAAATCCCCTTTAGCCAGTAAATCCATCTCACCCCCATCCACTCCACCCCAGTTCCTTATACAATAAAGGTTGCAGAAAATAAAGGATTTCTTTTTTTGAATCCACTTCCTTTATGCCAGTATACAACTGCACATTTTAATTGTTGTGGTGTTATGCTAATATTTTAAGAATGTAGTGCAATTTGACAATTACATACACTGTTCTAATAAAACATAGTTTATCTGTTTCTCTCTTTATAAAATGCATGTTTTAAATATATCAACTTTTTAGCACTAGCAAGAATTGCAGTTTGCAACTGAATTGATTATTTTCCCTCCCTCTAATTGTATCCCAGGAAAACAGGAAATGGTCATAGACAACATAGTGTCCCACCATGCCAGGAGCAATAAAAAGAAAAATGCACATGGATTTATTTTTCTATTAAAAATATTGTTTATGGGTGCCAATAATTGTGCCCCATATATTCTCAGAATTAAACAATGTTCTGTAGAAATTAATTTTATTAGATGGATGGTATGCAGTTTCTCCAGACTTTTTGATTATTATTTCAGTCATTATATGTAATGCTTATTTTATTTTTTTGTTTTACCCATTTCCTTTAAGGGTGCCAATTATTCCAAAGTGTCTGTGTATGTGTCTATAGAAATAGAGATATAAAATAATGCATTTTGGGTTCAAGGTACAAACAGATGGCAACTGCTAGAGTGTCGTTTTTTTAGTCAGGCACAGCAGGTAGGCTAATTTTTGACTGAAACAATAGTTTTATGTTAGTGTGCCACCCTGTAGGGTGGCCTTATCTCCATACTACAAATTAAACATGGATTAAGTCATTGGAGTGTCAGCTGGCTGCTCAGCATGATATTAAACCAGGTGGCAATTCCAAGTCCATGACCATTCAGTGTACCTTTTTTTATTTTAGCACTCACTCATGGCTAAGGCTTATGACTTAAAAGGAAATGATGGTTAGTTTAAAGCACTGGCTCATCATGTTAGTCTGATCAAATCTCTTCACCTACCTGTAAAGATTGCTGTGCCAATGCAGTGCATTTTAAAGGTTTACAATACGATGGTGCCATGTAACGTAAAGGTAGGTTGATTATTGTGATATCCAAGTAATGTAGTCTCATAACAAAAGCCCCTCTTGTGTGGTCTCATTAGAACTACTTAGTCCTGGAGTCTTTACTGTGCAGCACTCAGTGGTAATCACCTAAGTAGAGCCCTTGAGACAAGCCCACGCTAGCCTTTCATGTTACACTTTTACTAAATGGGGGCCATGGAGAGGTGGTGGTGTTTTACTAGTCTGTAATTGACAGGGCTGATTTAATTTGTAATAAGCATCCCTCCAGGCTTTGATTTGTGGAGCTTTTTGCTGCATGAGCTGAAGCGCTTCAAGTCCATGCCGCCTTCTCAGCAACTTCACAAGAGTTTGTTTAGCAGAAGTAGATAGTTTATTAATCCCCAAGGGGAAATTATCTAACATACTCCAGCAGCAGCATACTGATAAAAACAATATTAATTAAAGAGCAATAAAAGCACAGTGCAAGTTAAAAAATGCAAGGTGGAGAGTGTGAGGCAGGTACAACAGTCTATAATCTTATGTAGTGTTAACGTTTACCCCGCCAGGTGGAATTGAAGAGTCACATTGTGTGGGGTCTCCTCAGTCTGTCAGTGGAGCAGGACGGTGACAGCAGTCTGTCGCTGAAGCTGCTCCTCTGTCTGGAGATGATCCTGTTCAGTGGATGCAGTGGATTCTCCATGATAGACAGGAGCCTGCTCAGCGCCCGTCGCTCTGTCACGGATGTCAAACTGTCCAGCTCCATGCCTACAATAGGGCCTGCCTTCCTCACCAGTTTGTCCAGGCTTGAGGTGTCCCTCTTCTTTATGCTGCCTCCCCAGCACACCACCGTGTAGAAGAGGGCGCTCGCCACAACCATCTGATAGAACATCTATTTGAAAGCAGAGCTGTATTGGGTGCACTTTGTTCTGCAAAGAGCTTCAACTTTGGATGAGCAATTTTGGAGCAAGAATGTTTGCTCCATGTGTGTTTCCTATTGCTTTAAAGTACAGTACATGCGTGTGAAAGAAGATGGTTGATCAGTAGTAAGGCATCATTCTTTTTCTAGTTGGAGGTCACTGTTGTTCTGCATACTGCCATATCAGTTGTCACCAGAGGCTCTCTTTGAGTGGATTAAGGTGAATGTTTTCAGTGGGTACAGACTTTTTACAAATGTAAGGATTTGTTTCTTTCCAATTAAATGAATTGAACTGGATGAGGAATTCTCTCATCAGTTTAATTTAGGTCATTTGGGGCCACAGTATCGGGCATAAGGTGAATGTTCATCATTGGCGCCAATTTAGGAACTCCAGTTAACTTACCCGTTATGTCGTTTGAGATATTGGGTTGGGGTGAACTTGCAGGATCAGCACAGAAAATGACCAGGAGTCGTATTTGAATCCAGGAGCAAGCACTTGCAGTCTCCTTGTTGTCCTAGGATGGAAATGCTAAAAAAAATCTAAGCAACAGATCTCTGAATTGCTGTTCCCACATTATTAATGTATGCATTTGTTCTAGAAGTCTCATCGATGCTACACCTTTAGTTATCACCTCACAAAAGTCCGTTAAGACTTTGCGGCAGTCCTTTAGATGAATCAATAAGTCCAGCTCACTGAGCTGCACATTCCATTTCATATTTAATAGGATGCAGACCTTGGCTGTAATTCTAGTATTTTGTGGTGAAAATAAAAAAAAAAAAAAATATGTTTTAACACTTGTATTAATAACAGATGCCTGAAACGCCAACTGTGCTACTGACCATATGCCAGTGTGGACTGTGAATCATTTCACTTGTTGTTTTAATTGAATCTGTTGTTTTCTGATTATAGATTAGAAATTATAATAAAGAATAAAGTTTGACAGATTATAGTGAGGTCCCGTAAAGCATTTTGTGATCAGGCTTTCTGTAGCAGGGCTCTCTTTAATCAAGAGTAATGTTACTATTGTGCATTCAGGTGGAGATTTAGCTTGAAAAGATAATAATAAAATAATAAATTATGAATGTTGGTTAATACAAGAAGAAAAATAATACTTATTAGTCTTTTTTGGTTTTATTTTCTTGACAGTTTGTCATTTTGTTTCCCCTAAAGACTTTCTTTAGTAAGAGGAATTTTCACAGGATATATGCACATCCTCAAAGCATGGTCTTTTGTACTTCAGATGCTCTTGTCTTACCTGGCATCGGCTCCAAATGCTTTTCAAATCTTTTCTTGATGGAACCCATTGAACCAATTTATTACAAAGGTCTTGGCTTTGGTGTTCCATGTACATTGTATTTCCCACTGAAAATCTTCCTATTTAGAGATCTTTGTCGCTTCCTTGACTGTGATGATGTGGTCATCTCACCATGAGACTGATTAAGTTTCTTCACTTATCTGTGTTCACATTGCTGCATCACTGAAGTGAACTGGAATGGTTCACATCATAAAGGTGCTATATAGCACAGGCCTATAAAAGTGGTAGGTATTTCTCATGTAATAAAATGAAACCCAGATCAGTTATTTCAGAACTGGAGTGACAGAATTCTAGTCTGAATTTTCAGTTTACTTAGAGCTGGATGTGTATACAAAATAAAGATTGGCTCTTCATTTAAATTTGGATTGAGCAGGTTCAGTAACTGGATGATTCACAGTAGGGTGTGCCAGTAGTTATCACTGCTGCCTCCTTTCTGAGTGACCTGGGTTTAGATGGATTGCATGAATGTGAAAGGTGGTACAGAAGATAGCACTGCTGCTTTAGATTGTTAGGGACACAAGTTTCAAACCCTTGGCTAGTCGCTCTCTTTATGGGGCTTTCATGTTTCCTGGGTCCTTCTGACAGGACTTTACAGTCGTATAATGAGTGATGGATATTTTTAATATTTTCTACAGTACTTTGTGATAATAGTCACTATAAAAGAATTATTGTTGGAACAGTGTATTTTTGCTTATTACTTCATTTTAAGAGTGTTGATGTTATATAAAATAAAGATTGATTAGAAGAATTTGCCATGTGATGGACTGGCACTCCATTCAGTTTCGATTCCTTCGACACACCCATATTTTCATGACCCTGGACTAGTGTGTACTTTACTGCCAGGCAGAAAAGTTGCTTGTATTTAAAGCACGGTCCCCTAAAGCCAACCATTTGATAATCCCCTTGGACGTGGTACATGTTCACAATTCATAATCAAGTATAAGTTCTTTGCATTTCATTTTAGAGCTGTAGGTTCACCTGTTTCACTAGTATAAATATTTTCTTGCATTATTTTCTATATACTGTACAGTAAATTATGATTAAGGGAAATAAATTTTACTGTTATATGTACTTAATAACAACAGAATGAATTGCTGTTGCGATCTTTTAGCTTATGAACATTTTGACAGTGGTCACTGTGAAAGGGACTATGAAACAGTAGATTGTCTGATAGTCAACATTTTTGTGTAGCTGTGAAAAAACTCTTCAGCTTGTATTGTGATGAAAAAATTTTAATATTTAAACCTGACCAGTATTACTGCCCTGGCAACAGATGTAGTTCAGTTGTCCTGCATTTTGATTGGATGCTTTGGTGCTTTGAGATAACACATTGTAGAAGCGAGGGCGGGCTAATGCAACATCAAATAGTATCAACTGGTACAAAATGGGAGCGGAGAGCAGTTGAGTGAATGAGTGAGCCTGTGCTACCCCCATTAACCTGATGTTGTGGCTCCAATACCACAGTTCACATCATTGCTGCTCATATTTATTAAAGTGCACGAGTGGCATTTACCTGTGCCTGATAAGCCCACGTAATGCCAGTGGATTTATCGTACCTTCTCGTCCGTCTGCCAGAACAAAGCCAGCCATTGTGTACAGCAGACATTGTCTGTTAAATAGCCAGACGCTGAGGTCTTGTGTCTCTGTGACTGAGTCACCATTAATGGCCTGGGTGTTAAACCTCCTGCTCAATGCTGGCCACTCTGGGGTCAGGCAGGGCTCTGTGCTTGCTTTTGAGCTGGGCAGACATAGTCAGGGGTAGTCTCATTTGGGTTGTCAGCAGGCATTTCATTTGAATCAATGTCGTCGTCATCATGTTGGTGATGGTTATTGCTATCATCATATTCTTTTACCTTCCTAATTATCATCAGCTTCATTATTTTTTAAAATTGTCTTTATTATAATTTTTATTAATATCACTATCATCATCAACATGTAGGTTATTACCATATTTAGATTTATTCTCATTATCATCATTATTATTTTTGTCATTATTAAAATTATTTTCTTTATTATCGCTTTTTATTATTAATATCACTATCATCATCCAAATATTGGTCATTACCATCTTTATTATCCTTGCCATTATCATTATTATAATTATCTTAATTTTTTTGTTATTTAATATTCAACATTATCATAGTATTATTATTACCATCACTTGTCATCATATTGGCTATTATAACCTTATTATCATAATTAAAATTGTCATCATTATTATTGTCATCATCATTATCATATTATATTTTTCATTTTCTTTACTATTACCTCCATTATTATTAGTAGTAGTATTAGTATTATTATTACAAATGTCACTAGAATTGTATTGGTTATTATCATTATCACTATCAATATTATATCATTATCTTTGTTATCAATATTTATCAGTAATCTGTTGTCATTTTCTTTAGTATTTATTTTTATTATTTGTTTTACTATCCTTATTTACATCATTATAACTATTATTATTTAATGATAAAAATAATAACTTAAGTGTAAACTTAGGAAATTGTTACGTGCTTCACATTGTACAGCTCCAATGTTATTGACCTTTCTTTTTTTTTTTTTTAACTTTTTTCTTTTAATTACTAGTATAAATTAAAATTTTAATTGAAAGAAGAAAAGAGAAAGCATTTTCTTCATTTTCTATCTTTCCTCAAATAATAAAGTGTTCAAAAGGTTCTGATGGCCAGAGGACTTTTTAATTCCATCTGTCCAACCTTTTTCTGCTCACCTGTTTCACCAAATCCAACTAGATACTCCTGGCTGTTGGCACGTGCTGTAGTGTGTCAGAGATTTCATTGTGAACATTTTTAATGCAAGTCTATTCCTGTGGACATATTCACTGTAGAAAGGCACTTAAGTGTATTCATATGTAAACCTAAATTAGCCTAGTGTGGGTATGTGATTTAATGAGTGTGCTTTGTGGCTTCTAGTCCAGAGTTGGTTTCCAATTTATACTTAATGCTGTTGTGCTTCTCAAATGGGCACAGAAAATGCATACAGTAAATGAACATACTGTCTAAGACACGTGTATTTTTTGCTACAATATTGTTAAATAAATATTTCTATACGATCGATATAGTGCACAAAAGTGAAGTGCATTTGAGCAGGATTGAGCTTTTGAATTGGAGACCCAACTCCCCCCTCATTCTTTGGGCACGAATGCTGACTTCAGTTCAAAAGCTTGAATTCTCTTGAAAGTGCAAGCATGTGTTTCGGCCATTGTAAGCATATAACTGGATAATCAATATGTGACATGTGCAACATGAGTAACTTTAAATTTTTTTAATGGACATTTCAAAGTTGTCATTTTTGATCCCTGGTAGTCCCCTTTGAGGACCACCATGGTCAGGTCATTCTGGCCCTGTAATCATCCTGTGTCCCTAATTGGCTAACTACAAGGTGGCCCAGATCTAATTATGCAATTTTCATTATGCTATAACTTATGTTTATTACTCTGAGCCTGTATCCAACTGAATGAAGGACAAGTGGGACATTACATGGAAAATCGGTGAATTAATTCAACGTAAGTCCATTTTTGTTTATTGCAAGATATTTTGAACAATTCTTTTGTCTTGTATTGTTTTCCTGCATTGCATTAAAAGTTGCATAATTAAATCTGGACCACCCTATAGATTTCTTATCCCTTCGCCACCTAATAGATAATGTGTGTTAAGTGTACTGGTGCAAAAATGGCTGCTATTGCATTATCCAGGTGGATGCTATACGTTGGTGGTGGCTAAAGTGGCTTCCCATTGTAATAATTATGACTAGATTACTCATTATGTAGGTTATGCAACATGACTAACACAAAGTTTTTTTTAATGAATGTCTTTTCAGTGAAAACATGACATTAAACATTTGTCTTGGCCATGGAAAAATATTTTTGGTATAGTATTCATTTAACAACAAAGTGGTAACACCCATGCTCAAAAATAAGACACTTAGGGTCCTTTGCAGTGTTCCTGAGAGAGTACCATACTAGAAGCGGACCAAGACCAGACTACATAGTATGATACTAAGAAGAGTTAATTCTCAGGTTTAAGTGCTGCTTCAGTGAACAAGAAGTTCAGCTCCAACTTAAACTAAACTGTTTTGGCCTCATGTTTTTCTTTGATTTGCTCAGCTGGCTTTTTGATTACCTGTTAACTGTGGCACACCAGCTATTAACACCTCACCCTCTCTCAATTAACAATGTGCTATTAGGTGAAAAAGTACATTCTTATGTAAACTTAATAAAAAAAATCATTGCAATTGTTAAGCCACATGAGATTGAAATGATTGTCGCTGTTGTTATTGTAAATGTTATTCACTTCAAGCATATGAAAAGGCACCGACACCCCAATATGCAAAGTAATGATGATGAGCTGTACATATTAGTAGAATTGTATCTGAAACATAATTCCCAATTAAGAGTTGACACTTGTCACTCATTATGTGCCTAATTTTTTTGTAATAACCAGATTAATCCAAGAGTCACCAAAGCAGCTAAAATAAAACACATTGGAACCTCGGTTTGCGAGCATAATTTATTCTGGAAACGTGCTCACAATCCAAAACACTTGTATATCAAAGTGAATTTCCCCATAAGAAATAATGGAAACTCGGGTGATTCGTTCCACAACCCAGAATTATTCATATAAAAATGATTAATACAAAATATAAAGTAAAAAGACATAAAACAAATTAACCTGCACTTTACCTTGGCTGGTGTGAGTGAGTTTCTAAACTCTTGTGAGATTCCTCCCAACGGGATGACATGCAGAAGAGCGTCTCAAAGCAACTGCAGGCTCCCAGTGCTGTAGCAGTTTGTCGTAAAGACAGAGAGAGAGAGAGAGAGAGAGAAATACTTTATTAATCCCCAAGGGTATATTCACATACTCCAGCAGCAGCATACTGATTAAAAAACAATATTAAATTAAAGAGTGATAAAAATGCAGGTATATCAGACAATAACTTTGTATTATGTTAACATTTACCCAAACTGGGTGGAACTGAAGAGTCGCATAGTGTGGGGGAGGAACAATCTCCTCAGTCTGTCAGTGGAGCAGGACGGTGACCGCAGTCTGTCGTTGAAGCTGCTCCTCTGTCTGGAGATGACACTGTTCAGTGGATGATTGACAGGAGCCTGCTCAGTGCCTGTCGCTCTGCCACAGATGTCAAACTGTCCAGCTCCATGCCTACAATAAAGCCTGCCTTCCTCACCAGTTTGTCCAGGCTTGAGTCCTCCCTCTTATTTATGCTGCCTCCCCAGCACACCACCGCATAGAAGAGGGCGCTTGCCACAACCGTCTGATAGAACATCTGCAGCATCTTATTGCAGATGTTGGACGCCAGTCTTCTAAGGAAGTATATTCGGCTCTGTCCTTTCTTACACAGCGCATCAGTATTGGCAGTCCAGTCCAATTTATCATCCAGCTGCACTCCCAGGTATTTATAGGTCTGCACCCACTGCACACACCTCTGATGATCACGAGGTCCATGAGGGGCCTGGTCCTCCTAAAATCCACCACCAGTTCCTTAGTTTTGCTGGTGTTCAGGTGTAAGTGGTTTGAGTCGCACCATTTAACAAAGTCCTTGGTTAGGTTCCTATACTCCTCCTCCTACCCACTCCTGATACAGCCCATGATAGCAGTGTCGTCAGTGAACTTTTGCACGTGGCAGGACTCCGAGTTGTATTGGAAGTCTGATGTATGTTGGCTGAACAGGACCGGAGAAAGTCCAGTCCCCTGCGGCGCTCCTGTGCTGCTGACCACAATATCAGACCTGCAGTTCCTGAGACGCACATACTGAGGTCTGTCTGTAAGATAGTCCACGATCCATGCCACCACGTATGAATCTACTCCCATCTCTGTCAGCTTGTCCCTGAGGAGCAGAGGTTGGATGGTGTTGAAGGCGCTAGAGAAGTCCAGAAACATTATTATTATTGCTGCATCACCACCTCTGTCCAAGTGGGAGAGGGATCGGTGTAGCATATAGATGATAAAAGCGAATCTGAAAAGATCGCGGACATGCTATAAGCACCTACCGTTGATGGGTAATACAGGAACATTATACTGTAAATGCGCGGGGCACAGTATTACTTGGCCACTAACCTGGCCCCGACCTTGCCTGACTGCTGTGTCTGTGTATAGGAGAATGTCAGATCCCGCTACCATAAATAACCGTGCTGTTCTGTTTCAACCTGAATAAAGCTGGTGTTGCTAAAGTACTGAGACTCAGCTTCGTGTTTTGGGGTGCAAGACAGAGACTCGCACGTTACAACACACACACACACACACACACACGTGGTCACCATGCAATAGTACACCATATATGCTCGTATGGATGTTGACTATATGAGTGAGGCACGCTGACTGAGCCCAAGAATGGGAGACAATTACCCACAATCCCACAGCGAGAGAGAGAAGAACCATCAGCTTAGTTGTGATCATGTGACGCTATATACGTCCTACTCTTATTGCAAAACTTTGCTCATTTATCAAGTCAAAATTTATTAAAAATTTTAGCTTGTCTTGCAAAACACTCACAAAACTAAGTTAATTGCAATCCAAGGTTCCACTGTATAGTCAAATGCTGGAAAATTATTTATAAAAATATCTTGCTGTACTGCAAACTTCACAATACATGTTGTGAACCTGTAGCACAAATATAATGGTGGTGGTATTAATAATAATAATAATATTCAAAGCAGTAGTAGAAGAAGGAAGATAGCTGCACGTCATTGTTGGCAATTCATTACAACATTACGACCTAATATTTTAATGAGCATCAAGAAGGAAATACAGCACAACACACAGAGTAAAGTCAGATGTCAGGCACATTTATTTAACAATGAATGCTCCAGGGATTTTTCCTGCTTTGTTCCCTATGCTTGTTGGGATAGGCTCCAGCTTTCTCTCAAATGTGCTCAGTATGAAGTGGTTTTAGAAGATAGATGGATGATTCACAGCCGTACTTTCTGAACGAAAATAAGATGACAACTTGATTTTGTCTTTAGTCATAGGGGCAGGCTCTGTGTGCATGAGAGCTGGCAACCGATGAATGCTCACAGAGAGTGCAATGCATATAAGGCTGCAATAAGAAATAAGGAATGTGGATGTTTTGGACCCCACAAACAAAAGAAAAGCTTGTCTGTCTGAGTTCTTATGTTTTATGTGTAACAACAGAATAGAAAAAGGATGAGATTTCAGCTAAACTTGCTGTACCTGTTAACACTTCATACAGCAGTGGCCGTCAAGCAACACGCTATTGGTTGTCAGAAAATGGGATAAGCATGACTGTACTGAAAAGTCGTCACTCAGTCACGTAATTTGACATATCCAGCAATTTTCATCCATGAGAATTTACATGGTTTGTCAATGAGATTGGCAAGTCTGATATACCCAGCGACTAGTAGTTGTGTAATGTGACATCTGCTTTAGTGGCACACAGGTCATCCAAGTTTGTGGGTAATTCAAAGGAAAACCTGTGTCGTTCCTTGATGAGTTTGGATTCTCTTCCATTTTTACCTTTAATTTTGTCTTTTGTTTTGGCTTAGGTTACTCATAAGCTTATGATCCCTTTTTGGTTTACATTTTTGGCTTGTTTGAAAGATTGCTTTGACTCCATTATACCGAGCCTGGCCCATTTCTGACTTTGACTCAAATTTAAATGTTACATATTACTGTAGTCATCCAGTGCAGTCGATACACTGATGGACTCCCAAACAAATGTTCACATCTACGTCTGTTATTTTTGTACTATTTCTGAGTTTTTTTCTATTCTCACTTGTTTGTTGTTTTTTCATCACTGAAGGCTGAAACTTTGGTCCAATGACACATGTTCCATTTTATTCCATGTCTATCAGCATATATAGTGCCATTCACGCTCTCCACTGCTTTTATGATATGAGAAGATGACACTAGCTAAATAATTTATGTACCTGAAGTATGAAGCAGGCCTGGTTATTTGGAATGCGGTCCTTGCGCTTGAGCTCCTTCAGGCATTTTAAAGCGCTTAGACAGCTTGCTGCTATATTATCATTTTTTGACCACCCCTTGCCCCAGGTGCCTAATATGTCAGGAAGGGGATTATAATAAGTCTGATTAAACTTGGGTCCTTGGAGGGAGAGGAGGTGGGGGCATGAGATGGAAGCTATTATAACCCAATATTAGAAGTTGGATAATAACCGCGAGAATCTTCTCAAAGGGCTGGAGTGCGTTTTTTGTGTCCTTGTGCACAACAAAGAATCGGCAGGGAATCAAGTTTTGTAATCAGATTAGTAATGCATTGACTTGGGCAGGAGGAGGAGGAGGAGAAGGAGAAGGAGAGGGGTGCAGTCCTCCTTGTTTGAAATGTAAAGCAGGGAATGAAAGAAGGAGCCTTCGGCAAGTTTTCTCATCACTTCATGTCAGTTCCTTATTTCACTAGGGTTACCTGCTATTACACAATGGCTGATGTTTGTTTAGAAATTTGCCTTTGCCTATGTTTTTTTTTTTCCTTTTTTTTCCTTTTTCAAAATACCCACCCGTGAAAGGACATCCAAAATGTATAGGATAAAATAACAAGCCAGACCAAGGAGTGGCTTGTCTGTCACACAGTTTGGCCTGGCAGGTAGCGTGGTCCAGTGAATTATAAATCAGTTCTGTGCCAACCACTGACTTACTCTGTTGTCCTGAGAAAAATCACTGATCCTGACTGTTAATGGATATATTTGGTATTTATGATGTTAAAAAATTAACAAATTAAAGGCTATGTCACATTAGATGACTTTTCCATTGATTTTCAGCCGTAGTGTCCATTTAAAAAATCTTGTGACTCTGGGGCAGTTGGTGGCAAGCTCCCATGTCCACCAGTTGTGTAATATGGCAAACTTAGTAACTCATTGCAACTAGTCAGTGACTCGCTCCAGTAAAATCAAACAGGTTTTTTTTCCAGTGATTTTTCAGTCACAGCCTTCATTTACATAATCTTGTTGGAAGCAGTTGGCAGTGGCCCCTGTGAAGGCTAATCATGTAGTGTACATATCTAGTGACTCTGTTTAAGTACTCTGTGACTTGCCTTGGTTTGTCTTCAGTCGTAGAAAGTATAATGCATACAGTGCAGCAACAAACAGAAGGACAGTACATCTTTCTGCTGTCTTGTATTTTATGTACCACAATAGAATAGAACAAAGGTCAGATATTATGGCTGAACTTGCCATTCCTGTTAACCCTTTATGTAGTGCAGGAATGCTATTGGCTGTCAGAAAGAGGAACAAGTAGGATTACTCTGGAAAGATGGCACTCGGTTGGTACAGTTGACATGGGCAGTGATTTTTGGTCCCGTAAATAGACATGGCTTGGCAATGATATTAACAACTGTGGTTTGTAGGTCTGAAATACTCAACAACTAAAAGTGGCATAGTGAGACATAGGCTTTAGGGGCACACAGGTCATCCAGGTTTGTGGGTAATTCAATGAACAAACTCTGTAGTTCCTTTATTAGTTTCTACTGATATACTGGCTACAGATTCTGTTCCATTTTTGACTGGGATTTTCGTCTTTTTTTTTTTTTTGGCTTAGGTTACTTGTAAGAAGAGTACTGGCTTAAGGAAATTACAGATTGCTATGACCACTTGGCCAAAGACGCTCAGAGACATTTTAAGGGAAATGACCAGAAGGTCAAGGTCAAAGTCAAAATGGGCCTTAAATTAAAACCCAAAGAGATCAAAATAACCCCACAACCAAACCCCAGTATACAAAGCAAAAATCATAGTCATTATTCTCTCAGACAAATGTTTGTTTTTAAATATGTTGAAACTTGGATGAGGTGGACAGGGTGTCATCATCTTAAATTAAATGGTAACGGCCTAATTACATCATCCATCCATCCATTTTCCAACCTGCTGAATCCGAACAAAGGGTCACGGGGGTCTGCTGGAGCCAATCCCAGCCAACACAGGGCACAAGGCAGGAACCAATCCTGGGCAGGGTGCCAAACCACCGCAGGACACACACAAACACATCCACACACCAGGGCCAATTTAGAATCGCCAATCCACCTAACCTGCATGTCTTTGGACTGTGGGAGGAAACCGGAGTGCCCGGAGGAAACCCACACAGACACGGGGAGAACATGCAAACTCCACACAGGGAGGACCCACCAAGCACACACTAAGGACAATTTAGAATCGCCAGTGCACCTAATCTGCATGTCTTTGGACTGTGGGAGGAAACCTGAGCACCCGGAGGAAACCCACACAGACACTGGGAGAACATGCAAACTCCACGCAGGGAGGATCCAGGAAGCGAACCCAGGTCTCCTGTGAGGCAGCAGCGCTACCCACTGCATCACTGTGCCGCCCAATTACATCATGCTTCTCTAATTTGTGTTGCAAAGAAGTAGCAATGGGCACATTTACCAACAATAAACTGTCCAAAATGGAGAAAGGAAAATGTTAATGAAAAATAAAAAAATATTATACAATGTAAGTTTAAATAAGAGAAAAGGATTCCAAAAGGGAAAATAGTAGCCATCATATTCTCATGTGTACAGAGTAAAGTGCAATACTTACTTTTTTGTCTGACCAATATGTAGCACGTTGCCCCTCTCCAGTGCCATGATCAACAAGAACATATTATTTTGCTGCAGTTGCCATCTCTAATGGTCATTCCTTTACAATGAATAAAAAAGGGTCAACTCTTATTTATGAAATGTAATAAAAATTTGCATTATTATTGGACAGGACGTTTGCATGCACATTCTGGGACAATTTAGTGACACAAGTTGACACCAAGGGTAAATATACAATAAGTACAAAGTTAAATTCTCACACTTGGAAACTGTGAAAACCATAACTTTCTCAGTGTTTCTCCTACTATTGAATTCAGTGGTGGTCTTTCCAGTAATGTTTATCATTTACCAAGTAGTTCAGGTAATTCAAGGTGCCAACTCCTGGAGGGTGGGGAGTTGTTTGTGGCTTATAGTCATTGCAGCTTTTTGACCCAAATGTAATTAATAAATAAAATCACTGTGAAATTTTAAAGTGGACATACTGAGATCGAGCCCTTTATCATTTTTGCTTATGTACTTTTTACATGGTGCTTATTTTGTTTTTCTACCATTCTTTAAGTTGAGTGGCTGGCAAAGTAACTCAAACCTTGTACTGCATATGACTTCAGTGTCAAAACTGTTGTAATTAGTCACACACTGCAGTTCATTTAAGATGGCAACTCCAGCGACTGAGGGGTGACAAGATATTAGCAACTGCAGTCGTTATATGTGGCCAGATGTACCCTCAGGTTATTCCTTAAAAGGGCCTTACCTCTGTTAAACAAGTTGAAAGTGTAAGACTTGTGATGCGTTTTGAGATGTAAATCTTGTGATCTTTAGTTCAGTTTTTTTTCCTGCCAAATTCCATGCTGGCAGAACTTCAATACAGTCCTCATCTCAACTGCATATTGTTATACATTTTCGTATACAGCTCATCATTTCTACTTTAGGTCAGATGTAAAAGTTTTTCTTAGATTAGTTGTTTTTCGCTCAGACTTGTGCCCCTTATGTGACATCTAGTAACAATATAAGAACAAAAGGTTATGGAAAGCTGCTGATGCAATGGTTTGGTCAAATGGCATTTGTGTTACTCTTAAATTTTTTATTTATTTATTTATTTATTTATTCTGCCTTCAAAAATGAAAAATTCTTTCCAGTTTAAGAATCTGGCATGTCCATGATAGTATCCCCTATTTAAAAATCTACCATAAACATTGAAGACTGCATAGATAGTAGATGGATAGAAGAATTTAACATTCACTTAAGTTAGCAACACTAGATTTGTCCCCTGTTGAACAGTGACATAGTGGAGGATTACAGAGGTAAATTCAGAATGTAATTTCTTCAGGTTTTACTCAAAAAAAAAAAAAAAAAAAAAAAAAAATAAAAAAACCTTGTTTGATAATTAACCTAACCTCTCAGTTCAGCAAGTCTTACCAGATATCCTTAATGCCATGGAGGACGTCCACCAGTCTGCCCCTCTTTAGCTGAATTGTAAGGAAAGGACTGAGAACAAAGCAGCCTGTTTGAAAAGCAGTGATGTGCTCCTTGTTAACACTTTAGGTTAAGAACAACAACGAGATTTTAGCCAGAAAGAGAGAGACTTTCTGACACATTGACCTTTGCCATGGCACCCTGGCAAATGAAATGTGTTGCGGGCACCATGGAAACTCGTTGACCAGCAGCGGTAGCACATGCAGGTGGGGTGGGAGGCAGACTGATGCTCCCCACGGGGCTGCTGCTTATTTCGGTGTTAGGCTGCACGTGCAGCCAAATAGGACAAAGGCAACAGCAGGATTGAGCGAGATGTCGCGTTCATTTGGATGAGCATTCGAAGACGAGACAAGGAGCACTGGGAAACGATGCCGGCAAGGGGAATTACTTTTTGGAACTGCAGACGAAGGAAGAGTCCTTATTCAGGTATTTTGTTTGCTTTGTACTGCTTGGAAAAGCTGAGCGAGCTGCAGAAAGTTTCACTGAACTTGAATTTTCTTACAGTGGTTTGATTAGTTATAGCTTTGAAAGAATTTTTATGAGTTTAGGGTCTGTCACCTAAATATGTACTTTGACATAAACACTCAAAGTTAAACTCTCCTTCACTAGTGTCTGCACATTTTAACTTGAAATGTTCAAGCCCTGAATGGGCCAATAGTCATGTTTGCTAGAATTTTTTGATGCTGCAGGAGAAATAAAATATATAACTAATACGTTTATGCAATTTTTCATGAGATTTCCTCTTTCATTAAAAACTGGGGTTGCTGTCTTCTTCTTTGAGCCTCTGCCAGTGGTCATGTATGAGTTTTATTTGTTTCACCATTAGTTTCTCATTAGCTTAGTGAGTGTGCAGTATGACAGGCACTAGTTAAAATACACTTACTGTCTTACTTTCAATAAATCTGCAATAACTGATAAAACAAAAAAAAAAATGTAGACCCCCCCCCACTATAATTTGCTGCCATGTCCATGTTAGTAGAAACGCATGCCCATCATGCACATCGCTCGTCAATGGAGACTAATTGCTGTTTAAACTGTGACTAGTGTCCATATTGAAGGAATGGCACTTGTAAGTGCACTGTGCTTTGTCCATGGCGGTGCCTGACAATGATAGCTGCAAACCGGTCTTTTTCTGTTTGTTTCATTTATTCTGTCTATCAATCTGTTATATAGTGCATTTCATATCAATTTATCATTTATGTAGTGTCTTTCACATATATAAAGTGCCTATCATTTATATATTAATTCTCACTGCTATGTATCTATTAATCATTTATGTAATGTCTATCATAACCATCAATTAAATAAATAGGAGAAGTTTTATGTCCACCTATCTATGTAACAGAGACCATGAGATTATTCACTATAGAAGTAATATAGGGATCAATTAATAACTATCCACACAGAAATGAACAAAATAAGAGTAAATACATTAAATCTAGCATAAAAAAGGAACAGACCAAAAGTTAATTATGTTAACAATTAAAGGTGCATTTACAATAGTGTTTTCTTTTTTTTTTTTGGTCTTTAAAAACTCAAGGTTCCTCTTCATGTTTGCACTCATGTTGCATATGTCCAGTGTGCTTTTTTTTTTTTTTTTTTGGACACTTGGCTACTGGTCATGTATGAGTTTTATTTTTTGTGTGAAACTAATTTACCATTAGTCTGTCATGTGTTTAGCAAGTGTGATCAATTTTCCACACACTTATTTGTATTATTATTATTAGGCTGATGCCTTTGTTCTAGACAACTTGCAGCATTTTATATACACCTGGCTCCATTTCTTATGTTTTGTTAGTTGGAGCACATGCAGGTGACGTGCTCATGATCACACAGTTTCAATAGTTATATTTGAACCCACAACCTCAGGTTTTGAAGCCCAGAGCCTTTACCACAATGCCACACTATCTGTAAAAGTAAGCCATATTTGGGTGGAAGTTTGAACAGTAAAACTTCAATAACTGATGATATGATTTTTTTTTTTTTTTAATTTCAGATGCCACCCTACAATTGTCTGTCATGTCTGTGTCAGCAGCAACACATGCCCATCACTTGTCGAGTAGCCCAATTTCTATTTAAACTGTGTGTTTTTTTTGTTTTTTTTTGTATGCATATTGAAGGAACTGGCAGATCTTCTGTCTCATAAGGTGCAGTCAGCTTTGTCTGTGCTGCTGCTTGAGAATGTTGGATGTAAGCCTCCATGGTCTTAATCAGTCTCGATCCTTCTACCTATCTCTCACAGTGCCTTTCATGTATCTGTCTTATTTATATAGCACTTTTTTATATCTATTAATCATATACTGTAGTATTTCCTCCTGTATGTCTGTCTGTCAATCACTATGCCATACTACTCAAGAAATGTATGATATATATCTATATATAATATTAGATATTGAATGGAACTATATGATAGATACTGTAGATAGGCGATGCAGTATACACAGACTTCGGAGAAGTACCATATAATTATAAAGAGAGAGATCAGCATATCAAAATACAGATATGAAAGGCATTTGATAAGACAGATCTGAAAGGCACTATATAAAAATAGATTGGAAAAGTTCTATATAATATATAATAGACAGTTAAAGGCAGTATATGAGGCGTAGATGGATTGATACTGTAGGAGAAGCACTGCATGACTGATAGAATATAAAAGGCGTCTTCTCTTAAGCACTACAGGTTCTTAGCTAAAACCTGCAATGCCAGAGAGGGAGGATGCCTTTCATACTTTACCTGTCTATCTAGTGCTTTTCTTATATATCTAATCTATCTGTGTTCTGTAGTACCTTTCACTATCTATTTATTTTATATGTATCCATCTATGTGACATGGGATCATTCACAAATATCTTTGTTATATAGTGCCATTTACAGTCTATTATTATACAGTGCCTTTTTTCTGTCTGGTTTATATTGTGCCTTTTTGCATGTGTCTACTTGTCTGTTCATCAATGTTATGCAGTGTCCTATCCTTCACACTTCATATTTGAGAACGTACTTGTTGTGTTTATCATTGGTTTATCATTGGTTTATTCTTCTTCTTGCATAGGAACATAATTTCTGGGAAAAATAAATCGGGCTATCCCCTGAATAAAGAAGTGTGCAAGATGAATGAGCAAGTAGATCTTAACTTTTGATCTATTCCTTTTTAAATTGTGTTAATAATTAAACTGGGTTGAAAATGGTGATTTTACTTCTAATTTATGGGTTGGGTACGTTGTTGTTGTTGGTCTCTGCTACTACTTGTGACAGGTGCATGAGAGCCTTCATTTGTTTATTTTGAGGATGATAATCCACATGCCCTAGCATGCCCACACCCTTTGGATTTTCTAAAGCCAGAATTCTTTTGTATCAAAGGATTACACTGCTAGCAGTGCAGGAGGGCTGACTGGTGGATGCCCCACAGGTACAGCTCGATAATAGAAGGTGGGCCTTTAGAGATGCTGTTGCCTCCCCACCCCCACTGTAGTGTAGGGCAGCTGAAGCCTCGCTTCTCAATTGCTGTGCTGAGCTCCTGATCAGAAGGCAGTCCAGGCAGGGAGGGAGCTTTGTCAACTGGAAACTGGCTTTTAAAAGCAAGAGAACAAAAGCTTTGCCATCCTGAAGTCACTATCGGTGGTCCTCTGAATTCCTCTCTAGACCTATACCTCTCCACCCCATTTTTTGGGGATGGGGAGGGGTTCACTCTGAAAAGAAATTCCTTTCTTTACTATCCATGGCTAAGTGAGCTTCTTAGAGGCTCCCTCGTGAGCCCATGTTAAAGGAATTTTCTTTTGTGTGAAATGTGTAACCATGAGCACTTAACAAGTGGGATGTGCCTGCCAGTTGTGTTTTGTATGTTTGTTTTTATGAAAACAAAAATCTAAATTTCTGCCGCCTTCCATTAGAGACTTCTGCTTTACTTTTGCAGTTTATTCATGTGGATAAGCAGTTGTGGAAATCCCACCACTGTGTCTACTGTGAGCTTTACTTTTCATCCTCCTTTAATTAAATCGTATTGATAATAATAATAGCAGTATTGCAAAGAGTGTAGTGAAATTTTAACTTGCCATATTGACCAACTGATAAATTTTATTTAATAGCAATGTATGACTCTATAAACATAAAGCACACCATAGAACAAATTATAGTTGTTTATTTATTGGATGTTTTTGTGCAAACCAGCGTATAGATGGCAGGGGCATTGCACTTGTCTGGGCCCTTGCAGGTCCAGTGCCATGGTCAGTCAGACTGCTCAGAACCCTTGTGGTCTTCACTCTGGCGCTTTCATCACTTTGAAATGTTGATTGTTGAATCTGTGATTTCCATTCTGTATCTCTCCTGAGGTATGGAATTGGATCTGCTGGCATCATGCTGTTCGCTTTGAGCTTAACCAAAATTCAAAGCAGTGAAGTGAAAGTTCTGTTACTCACGTGGGGGAAAACTGAAAAGGAAAGAAAAAAAAAAAGTTTGTTGGACTGCTTCATCGATCAAAAGGCATGCTAGTCGCTAGTGTACCCCTATATGGTGTGACTGTAAAAGGGTTCAATTACGGTGGCGCCAGCTTGCTCTTCTGTGTGATGTGTAACCAGTCTGTTGATGTTTTATATCCTTGTCTTATTATAAATTAATAAACTTTGCTTTGTATCCATCTGAATCATTACAGTTATTCAGAGCTGGACATGCTTGTGAATAGTGAAATTTAATATAAGTGAATATAAAGTATTGCACACAGAAAGTAACAAGTTAAACAATCTATTCATGGCATAACATTAGGTGCATTTGGCAACTAAGTTAACTGATGTGAAAGTTGGAGTATTTCACTTTTTTTGTTACATATTTTTGTAGAACTGAGTCATATTCAAAAATAACACCATTGCTTAGCCACTGTGACACAACATACAGTATCTTGCAGTTGTGAGGTATGTCATATTTGCCAACTGCAGTTGCTGATTCTGTTGCCAGACCTTGCTCATTTTTATTTCCTGAAAAGTGCTGGACATATCACATTTAGTGATTGTGTGTCGATCCAGCACAGTTGTGCTTATACATTTTTCTGATAGCCAATAGCGTGATGCCTGACAGAGTGTTGTACAAAGGGTTAACAGATATGACAAGTTCAGTTACAGTCTCTTGCTTTCCTAATTTCTTGTCTCTGCATTGTATGAATTGTGCTTCTTGATGATTATATGATCATAGTGAGTCTTTTGGGTGTGTGCTATTACATGATGGGGTTCATGGGAAGGTGCCGCTAACTGCCTCTTTATGTAAATGAAGGCTACAAGTGAATTGCTGGAAAAGTCCCATGATAGTCTTATACTTGACTGCTGCTAGCACTCCACACCACTGTTTTGTCTTCACTGCTGACGTGATTGCTCTATGTGCTTAGAAAATAAATTTGCACTTGTGTTAAATGTGATCACTATCTACTTCTGACAAGTTCCAAATGTGTTCTGTATGATCAATTACTGTGTTTAGAGCTCGTTTTTTTAATGTCCTCAAATGCCATCTAGTAGTGACACATGTTAATGTAGGAGAAAAATTATGTTTTTATTTTAACAATAGATTTTCTCTTTTGTCCTAACTGCTGCTCTCACTCAACTTTATGCACTGACACAATTTTTTAACTCCATGCTGATTTTGGTTTTGTGGCTTCTGGTAACTTTCCTAACCCACTGCAATGTCCTGTAAAGATGGAAGACAATTTCAAGAGAGACAATTGACATGAGCGGGGATGTACCTGCAGGTCTTACTCTAAATAATATGTAACACTAGTTTTGTTTGTTCCAATATTCCAGCCTGCCTTGGGTATGTAAAGTGTCATTTTTGGCCCTGAAGAAAATTGAGTTCAACGCCCTTTTTGTAAATGTTTGTTGATGGACATGTTTGTATTTTAATTATTTTGCATTTCTGAATGAAAGATGAATTCTGCCCATTTGAGCATTTCCCTATTTATGACCAGTACATGTAAAACATGTGTTGCTTGCGGCAAGCTTGCTAATTATCCTCATCATTTCACAATCTGCACGTGCCTGAATGGCGGCAAGATCTAATTGTTGTGGACATTGCCTGAAGTATTTTGTTTTAACAAGTGTTCAGATGTGAGAGACAATGCCATTTCCATTGCCCGACTGAAACCCAATTAATTTGGCGCATCTCTGGACCATTTCTTTTGTGCTTGCTGTGAAATCCCATGGGGATGTGTGAATCATTTGTACCTCCTGTGTTCTTCTTCAACATTTTCACTTTTTCTAAGTGCTTGTGCCACCAATCCCCTCCCCTCTTCCTTTATCATTTGCATGATTATCTTTCTTGCCAGGGGACCACTATTGGCTCCTTAATCTTCTTGCTTGTTAGCTTTGTAAGAATCAGTGACACTGCAATGACTGTAAGATGGGAAAGTTGTACTGGCTCAGTACTCTAAACATTCATTTAGAAGGCAGCAGCCAAAGACACAGGACTGAAAGCAAAGTCTTTACAATCAAATAGTTTCTAGATTTATAATGTTTAAAGGCATGCAAGGTGCAAGTAACGGAAATGACAGTTTATGAAACACCACAAAAGAAACTATGGGTGGGGTAAGGGGGGGATATGGCACACACCCACCTGCTCATTGCATTGCCAATCTGATCAGTGTTGTTCTTACTGATATAAACAGTATAAACAGAGAGTGCTGGCAACCTTCTCAGAAGGGATAATTACTCCAGAGCTTGGGCCGAAACTCTGCTGGGATCCATGGTTCTATTGTTCTTGCTTGACCGCAGTCCCTCTGGGAGTATCGACTGTCACTAAGCCCTAGACAAAACGAATCCACATTCCTTCATGCCAGATAATGAAGGTAGATTTACCGCTAGTGTGTGCACAGGTGAGTAATGAGACCCTGACGCCCCAAAGTCAGACAGATCACAGGCTAAGGCGCACCTCCCCCTGGGGTCATGTCACAGCAGATTGGTCACTGGCGTTGAGCTTATCTGCCAGTCTGTATGGAGTCCTGTAAAGCTGCTTTAGCTGGTAATTGAGTTTTTTCTTTTCTTCTTTTTTTATCTGGAAGTTTTATTCTATTAAGGCATCCATTGAAATAATAACATTAGCGAATCTTTTTGGTCCAGTTTAGGGTCACAGGCAGCTGTAGCCTATCCCAGCAACATTGGGAATAAGGCAATAACCAACCTAGGACAGGCTGCCACTCCATCTTACACTTTTGCTATCGATTATGAGTGTTTAGCAAGTATAATTGTGACCCTGTAATAGTGACAAAGGGGCCTGAAAGCAGAAAAGCTCTGCCACTTGGCTCTCAACTCTGCTTACTTGTGCATGGGGTGAATGAAATAACTGAAACACCGCATGAAAAGGAGTTTAGCTTTGAAGGAACTGAATCCTAATTCTGGATGCAGCTGCAAAGGTGAGTCATGTTAGGTTGATTACTCATTAGCAGTCAGTATCAGCTATCAAAGAGAGCTGACTTTTCACGCTTTGATATGGAAGGCATCTAAGGGTCATGTCACATTAGATGACTTTTCCAGTGATTTTTCCATTGTAGCCTTTATCCACATGATCTTTGCCACTAGGATACAGTTAGTGGAACGTCCCCGTGAACCTGATTGTCTAATATGACACATCCAATGACTAAGACCAAATAGTTTGCATATGGCTAGGATAAAGTCAAGCAGGTTTGATGTTCTCTTTGGTCAGCGGGGTGGGCAAGATCTGAGAAACAATGAGTTCTCGAATGGTAGTACAATGTATAGAGTGTAATAACGAGGTATAAGGAACACACATGTTTTGATCTCTTGTCATAAAGTGCTTCAGGAATCTGATTTCACACTACAGTAGAGCCTGTCTCCCTCCCACTGAGCAATCTTGGAACACCAGGGTGTGAGGATGCTTTTTATTGACTATAGCATAGCTTTTAATGCTATTATTCTGGACATTCTAATCAGTAAACTGTCTTATCTAGGTCATCCCCCAACCACCCTCAACCCACTCTTCTGCGCCAGGATAAAGGACTTTCTTATCAGTTGGCCTCAGAAAGTGAAACTTGGGCCCCACTTTTTCTCAACTCATTCACTCAACACTGGTTCTCCACATGGCAGTGTGTTAAGTAAATTGCTGTTTGCCCTCTACACCCATGACAGCAGTCCAGACCACCCTAATAACACTATCATTAAATTTACCAATGACTTTACAGTGTTTGGACTCATTTCAGATGGGAGCAAGTATGTCTACAAAGAGGAGATCCTGAAATTGTCAGCTTGGAGCTCAGCAAATAACCTGACACTGAACACCATGAAAACCTAAGGAAATCATCTTTCACTTCAGGAAAAACAGTACAGTCCTGGCCCCCTTCCATATCAATGGATATTTTGTGGAGAGGGTCCCAGCCTTTGAACTTTTTGGGTACCTTTCTCTCTGCTGACCTGTCTTGGACTGCAAACACTAATGCAATCTTTAAACAGGCACAGTACTTCTTGAGACTGCTGAGGAAGAATAATCTGGATCAAAAGCTGCTGGAGAACTTTTACTGCTCCTCCATAGAAAGTGTGCTGACATACTGTATCACAGTGTGGTACAGTAGCTGCACTGCAGCAGACAGGAGGGGGCTCTAGTATGTCATCAGTGCAGCTTAGAAGATTATTGGCTTTTCTCTGCCCTCCCTACAAGACTTCTTGCTGCCTTGGCAGGTCAAAGCATATTATTGAAGGACCCTGCACTTCCTGGTTTCCACCTGTTTAACCTATTACCCTCTGGTAGACATACGCTACACATCCATCAATTCAAGGACAAACAGGCTCAGGGACAGTTCCTTTCCATAGCAACACTGAATCTCAATATGCACTGACTATGTCTTCTGTGTGTCTGTCTCTGTCCCTCTCACTTTTCTGTCTATTTCTCTCTCTCTCCCCCGCTTATCTTTTATTTGGATGAGTAATTATCACAGTCTAGTGCATTTCTGCATTGCTCTATTTGTTCTATGTGCAATATTTTACATTAGTAGTGCAACACTATTATATTGTTCTTTGTGTAATATTCATATCATTGGTAATTCATTGTACAATACATACGTGATCAGTAATATTTTTTGTTAGTAATACTGCATTTGTTGCTTAGCAATACTGCATTGTTACCTTTTAATTAGTAATTTTTATGTTCTTTTTATTTAGCAGTTTTATATGTAGTACTTTGTAGTTATTGTATAATTTTTTTTTTTTGTTGAATCTTAAAGTATAGCTGCTCTGTAATTTCATTATACATGATTTAATGACAATAAAGGCTTCTAATTCTTGTAATTCACAAGTAGAAGGGAAGCTCATCTGTGTGATGTCTTGTGTTTTATATACAATAATAGAATGGAAAAACTAAGTAAAGGGTAAAAATTGCTGCTGAACTCGCTGCAGCTGTTAATTCTTTGTAACCCTTTCTGGCTGTCAAAAAAATGGGCTAGCAGAACTGTGGTGGAAGCTGTGCTGGCGGTCAGTCGGTAAATGTGACATGGGCTGCGATTACCAGTTGTGTAATTTGACATGCTGCAGCAACCAAGTCAGTCAGTTGATCTGCAATGTGACCTACCTTACAACAAAGAAATCGCATAATGTGACACTGGTTTAAGGCCCGTCCACACTACTACAGTATGTTTTTGTTTAAAAACACAGACATTTGTCTCCATTTTTGACTTTCATCTATAGAACCCTGGGGCTTTTCAACCCCAGAATAGAGAGACTTGTGAAAATGTTGCCTTAGCATTTTTTTTTTTTTTTTAAATGCAAACTCTAATCACTGCCTGACTGGTTTGTGCTAATTAGTTGACCCTGACTGGCTCCTGCTCATTATAACAACTCATTCTCTGATTGGCCACCCTTCACAGAAATAAACCATATTCCAACATTACGGACAAAGAAGAGATGCATTCTATTGCGCTTCTGTTGCTAACCTGTATGCATCTAAATTGTGTTTGTACAGTTTAAATGCTTCATACGTGAGTGAAAGGCAAATCATTTACCAATTGTTACCGTTTTGTGATAAATTGCATGGTTGGACTAATACACTGTTTAACATTTGCTATGGCAGAAATGTTATTAAAGTTTTTTACAAAGAGGGACCTCCATCCATGCAGCTAGCACTAGTGATGACTCAAATGAGTCAAATACATCAAGTCATTTAAGTGGGTAGTTAGAAGGAATTGAATAAGTAAATTGAATTATAATGCCCATCTTGAGCTGTGAGAAAATAAGGTCAGCTGTTTTCAGGCTTTAACTTTTGTTTCGTCTTTGTGGTTTTCTCACCCCTCTTCTGGGCTCTGCATGCTAACTCTGCCAGCGACAACAAGACAATGACTGGCAATGGAGTGATGCTTCATGAGCAATGCTAATTGTATTTTAACTTTTGCCCTTGCTTGATTAAAAATCATTGAACTCAAGCTGATTATCTTTACTTTCAGTTCCTACCCCACCCCAGGCCACACAATTTTTATTTAATATGCTAATGGACATCCAGTTTGCATATGTGCAGATTAATCATCTTTTCCCAGATGTCTGTACAGAATAACTCTACACATTAGCATTGGTAGCAGAGCCATAATAGTGCCTTGAGTGTTATAAATTGCACCCTAGTTGGAGTGGTGGCCATCTTCAAAAGTGTGCGTATTTGCCTGACATTCCTCCATCTAACCATTTCCTGTGCCCGCTTTATTCAGTTCATATTCTGACAACCCTAGACACGGCACCAGGGCACATTCAGTCATGCCCATTTTAGACATGTGCATTTCTAAAATACAGGGAAGAACCTTCAGACAATGGGAGATTATATAAACTCCACACAGACTTGTGAATCTTCATGCTGGTGGCAGGAGTGCCAACCTCTGACCCCACTGTATTGGTGGGAGAAGGGTGGGATGGACAGATGTTTAGTTTTTTCTTTAGGGCATCAACTTTTATATTTTCTTCTAGCCAGGCTATATTTTTTGACGCACAATCACTTGACATGATACGAAGATTGCATTTTTTGTAAGTTCATTTTTGCATTGAGTGTCAAATCCACATCCATTTTCCTTCTGTGTACCCAGTGCTGCCTAGGTAGGCTTAATCCTCTCAAAACGTAAAATGGATTACGGGGTTCGAGAATGTTGTGTTGCAATATGCTGATAAGCTACGTCCAGTCAATTACTGCTGCTACCTTTATCTCCTGGATTTTGATTTCACATTCCAGCGATAGCCACTCAGTATGTAGTTTGCATATACTCCCAGTTATCCTCAGAGATGTTCAGATTTGGTTCACTTCTGTTTCCAAAATGAACCTGACTTGAGTGTGTGTTTGCCTGAGTGAGTCTTATGGGGCTTTTTACTGTCTCACACCCACTGCTGCCAGGATAGGAAACCCTGACTGAGGTTACACATCCTTGAGAATTTTGGACTATATAATGCTTAGTCACTTTGCATTGGTTAGAGGACCTTTGACTCCTGATCCATTATATTTGTACCAAATATAACATCAGCGCTCCATCACCCTGAGCTGTTGAGACACTTCAAAATTGTTCCAGAGGGGACTGGGCGGTCTCATGGTCTGGAATCCCTGCAGATTTTATTTTTTCTCCAGCCGTCTGGAGTTTTGTTTTTTCTGTCCACCCTGGCCATCGGACCTTACTCTTATTCTATGTTAATTAATGTTGACTTATTTTATTTTCTTACTGTGTCTTTTATTTTTCTATTTTTCATTATGTAAAGCACTTTGAGCTGCATTTTTTGTATGAAAATGTGCTATATAAATAAATGTTGTTGTTGTATGTGTTATATTTAAGCCAGGGTCACTACACTGAGTTATATTTAAATTCCTGTTAGTGTCTGTCTGTTTGTTTTTTGTCTGTTGGTTATTATCATTCATGTCTGCTTAATATTTGCGTAATCATGTATTTTGTATCAGTTTTGTTCGTTTGGTTTCTATGTGTGAATACTTGTTCTACCATGTCTTTTGTGTTTTGTGGGTGGTCCCGTAAGAAGTGGGGTCACCTGTCAATCTGTGTTGAGTGACAGCCCCAGTCCTGTAAAGACTTATGGAAGCTGCAGTCTTTTAATGAATAGTAATAGTAGTAATGTGTTTGGTTGTTGGTTAGTTTTTTGCGGTTGCTTATTTTTTATATTTTGCAGGCTTCTCAACTATTACACTTCTGCTTTGTTGGTTATAATTTTTGGTTATTGTTCTGGAACTTGTTGCTTAGGGTTGTCTTTTTGGCAAGACCTTTTTGCCTCCTTTTTCCTTTTTTAATTTTTTTTTTGGTAATAAATTCTCTACTTTCATAAAGATTCCTAGTAGAACTTGTTCCTGCAAGCTGTAGTTCACACATCTCTGTCATGTGAAGAAAATGTACTATTGTTTTGAGTCCATCAAGTTCATTTTTTGAACTTTGAATCTAAGTGCATTTTGGCATGGTGTAGCCAAGACAGCTACTAGAATGAGAGCTCAGGCTGCCTTCATGTGCACCTTGTCAAGGCAGGCATGTGGGAATTCTTTCCTGCTTCCCTAGCTATTCTTGGAGGCCTCCCAGTATTTTTTTGGCTAATTAAGGTGAGTCGGATCACTGCAGTGTAGGTGAGTGTGCCTGGCGATAAAATGGTGTACCACGTGAAGTCTACAAAATAAGCACAATCCAATCAGCGTGTGATTATATATGTTTTCACCCATCCCCATAGCAATGCCAAGCTGCCATTTTCCGAAATATATGGCTCTGTAAATCATGAGTTAAAAATGCAGGAGTAGTGTGGATGAAAGACAACAATGGAGTCTAAGGCCTGCATTCTTAAATGAAAATGAAGTGGTGTGGATGTAGCCTGAGCGTAGCCACAGCATCCCATGATACTGGATTGCTTGGTGACTTTAGTTTGGCCCAATACCAGTAATTGTGCCCTGTGATAAACTGATATGTCCCATCCAGGTCTGGTTCTCACCTTGTGCCACTGTCCTGTTATCCTTAATTGGCCCAATATAAGTGAGCATGTCTGGTAATAAACTGGCTGTCCATGCTTTGTTGCTTCCTATCTTGTGCCCAGTGCTATTGTAAGAGGCTCCAGCACTATCTAAGTTTAAATTAGCGAGATATGAGCGAATCATTGTAGTTGATGATAAACAAGTGCCCAATCTAAGCCTGGTTCTTACCTTGTGCCTGCTGCTGCTCCTTAGGTAGGCCCCATGACCCTGAATTATTCATTGACTATAAATTGGCCAAATATGAGTGAGTGTGCCTGCTGATAAGATGGTGCCACATATAGGGATGGTTCTTATTTTGTGCTTAGTGCCACCATAATAGTCTCCAGCACACTGTGACTTTAAATTGTCCCAGGATGAGTGTGCTAGGTGATAAGCTGGCACCCCATCCAGAGTTGGTTCCTGCTTTGTGTCTGCCATTACTGAAGTAGGCTGCAGTGCATGATGTTCCTCAGTTTGTGTAATCAGGCTCTCAAAAATGTCTGAACAAACTGAATAAGGAATCACATTTTCACAAACTCGCTCTGGAGAGACAGGAACCACTTTACAGGAATGGCTTTAGAAGTGTGCTGCTTCTCGAGTTGTGGTTACTACAGCCATTCATTGGAGGGGCCTAAGCAAACACCTGCCAAGCTCTGCTTATCTTAACATTCCTGACTAAACATTTATCGGCAGCTTGGAATTACTCCCTGTCTGAAGCTTCTGTTTGCTCAACTGATGGATAAGCCTGAAAGTGACAGGCTCCTGACCATGGCTGAATGAGGCTCCTCGACATGATAAATAGACACTTTTGTGTCAGCCTGATTTTTTTGGAAGTCTTGCTAAACTACCTTTTTTTTTTTTTTTTTGTTTTGCTACTCTAATAAGAGCTGAGGAGTCTAGTGGTTAAGTGATGGCCGGGTAGATGGGTGGTAGCGTGAAGGTCTTGCTTGAAGGTGGGATGGCGTTTGTGAGATTCCTTTTGAGATGCATGTTACTTACAGATCCATTAGTATACTAGCATTAGTGAACTTGGTGATGGATTTGGCACCCTGTCCCCAGGATTTGAATCTTGTTTTTCATCTGATGTTTCCTGTGGTAGCCTACAGCTTCCCTATAACAGAAGTTTCAGGTATAGAAAATGAAGAGATGGACATAGGAATGTGTGTATGGATATTTCTGATTTAAAATTGCTAAGTGTAACAAGTATGGTGTTTTACTTTTCTGTTTCCACCCGTATGGCTACATTGTGGCTACGTGGCAAAGCGCAAGACACCTTTCTAAGGTAAACTTAAAGTCAACAAGTGATTTTCAAGTACTCAGTTCAGTTCTTTACTTTGTATTTATACAATTGGAAAAGACATTGGTTACACTGAGTTGGACACCAAGTCACAACCTTGTAATTTATACAGTAGTACCTTAGCCCCGAGGCCACATGCTAGCAAATGAGCCACAAAACTGGGTCTGTGACATGGTAATGATGAAAGAGTTTAAGATTTTTATTAATTCCACTACTACCACCAGTAGCATCTTCATAAATCAAGGAAGATCAACTTTAGAAGTCGCTGTATTCATCCCACTCTTAACACCAATATCATCTCTGATGATAAACTCACATAAACTATGGATTTTTTTTATTAATCTCTCTGTTGTCCACTAATGGTGTCTCCATGAATAAGCCTGGATAAACTGCTAATTTATATTCATTCTGTCAATAATACCAATAAAGGCAACACAGTTTCTAGATTTTTCTTTTCCCAATACTACCACCAGTGGGATCTTCATGAGTAAAGACAGATAAACCTTAGATGTTTATTCATTCTGTTGTTATCACCAATAGCATGTACACCAAAAAAGGCAAAATCATTTGTAGATTTTTGTTAATCCCACTACTAACACCTGTAACTTCCCCATTAATAAAGGAACATAAAATGTTATTTCTTTTAGTAATCCCACTGCTCACATCAGTAGCTTCCTCATGGGTATAACCAGATAAACCTTAGATTTTTATTAATCCCACTGATTGGTCAATTTGGAATTGTCATTTGACATAAACTGCTCACCTTTGTGAATCTGGGAATAAACTGTTAGCCTGAAGAAAAGGGAGAACATGCAGGCTTCATGCAGGAGTTCTCCAAAATTCTATACAGACCATACAATAACTATCAATAAATTAATAACATGACAATATTTGACCCTCTTAAATCCAGGTCTGGTTAATGGTTTGGGATTTTAGTTTCGGGTGCAAAGAGGAAAACAACAATGCGCATGTTGCCAGTTCATCACAGGCCCCAGGAGTCAATCAGTGAATGCAATTTAAAACAAATTCTTTGGGGATATGAGAGGAAAACAGACACAGACAAGGCCAGAACATTCAAACTTCGCACAGGAGTTTGTATCTCCTCTCCGATTCTGTTCATAGAGAGACTTCAACCCATCTACACATAGCATACCGTAACATTTCCAAACTCAATTAATCCATTTCATTGTTGTGGGTGGCCAGAGCCAATGCCAGCAGCACAGCGTGCAAAGCAGAAAGCAGCCCTGGACAGGACACCAGTCTACTTATGCACATATCCAGATACAGGGTCTGTTTAGAGTCTCCATTTAACCTAAACAGAATGTGTTTGGAGATTTGGGAGAATAATCAATATAGGAACACATGGAGAACATGCAGACCATACCTCAGTATAACTGGCTGTGGGATTTAATCATTCAAACCATGCTATGCATCTGTCCATCCATCTGTTTATTCATTTCTTGCCCCACTTAGCCTATACTGAAACCTAACCTGGCAACACTGTGAGCAGGGTTAGGGAGTGACCCTGGAGTGGATGTCATACCATCACTGAGGCTTTCATTTACATTGCTCAAAATTTAGAGTTGACAGTTACTCCATTATTTGGAGATGGGAACCCAATGGAAAACCCATAGAGATGCAATAACTGTCATTTTTATTAGCTACCTTTCTTGAACCAGTGCCCAGTATTTCATTATATATAAAATAAGCAGTGTGTAGTATAGTGTATTGGTTAAGGCTGTGGACTTCAGACCCTGAGGTTGTGGATTCAAATCCCGCTACTGACACTATGTGATCATGAGCAAGTACTTCACTTGACCTGCCTGTGCTCTAATTGGAAAACCAAAAAGAAATATAACCAATTGTATCATATATGTTGTAAGTCGCCTTGTATAAAGGCGTCGGCCAAATAAGTAAATGTAAATATTGAGATATGTAGCTGTAATTTTTTAGTACTGGAGCAGATATAGAATGAAGAGTTAAAATGGGGAAATAGGTAAAGCATTTCAAAAATGAATCTGGGTGTACGTGTTACAAAGTGTTTTAAGGAGAGTTTAAGAAATGTTGAAATGTGTGATGTATAATGTAATGGCATCGTCTTGTAATCTCTTTGACCCAGAATCAGGCTTCAAAAGGTCTGGAGCCATATAGCAAAACTGGCACTTTATTATAAAACAGCACAATGTAGGTCTGCCGCACAAAGAAGTGTGAAAGCTGAATCGCTCCAGCTCTATTGAGCCAATCTCTCTTTTATTGGATGCCTTCCTGCCATTGAATCTCCTCTGCCTCTTATTTTGCACCCTGTTCTGAGGCTCGTTTACTCCATTAAGGTCCGAGTGCCCTCTAGAGGCTGTGGGGTCCATTCAGATCTCAATTTTTTTCTTTTTTTTTGTTTTTAAAAAGATTGACAGATAATTACAGACTAGCAAACTCAAACTCTGATGACAGGACCCCGATGTCATTTTTGGGACTTGTCTTCTGCCGTTTATTGTACTGGGGGTGTACTGCTGACTTCATCACAGTTTACCACAGCTTCTTCAGATCCTCTGCAGGTCCCCTGGAAGCCTTTGACTGTAACTGGGCCTATATGTTAAGCAGGCTTCCTTCAAGGGTGCTCTTTACTTGGTGTCTAATTTAGCACCTTGCGGGACGGCTGAATCTCTTAGAGCGTGTTGAATGTCAGTCACGCAAGATGCAATCGTCAGGGATCACCCATTCACCCTTATGTCTTTAAGGGCTTGGCGACTTGTCTGCATGCTTTGACAGATCCTGCACAATTAACATAGTTGTCTGTAAACAAGTTAAATCGTGATGTACTGCAGCCTCTTGGAAAACAAGCGAGTAGTGGAGGATGTGGCGGCGTTTCCTTGCTTATGAAGCTTTTATCCTTGTTGCTGCCCTCCATGCCTCAGGACCATATTGGCTAAGCAGAGTGAACTCATGTTAGGCCCTTTAGCCTCGCTACCTAATGTTTACCAGGATGAAACGTATGAGCCCAGCTGCTAAGTTGTCTTTTGCTGAGCTGGTGTGTTTGGTTTATTGTAGTTTAACATACCACAGGATAGTGTGGCATGATGATGCAATAGTTACCACTGCACCCACACAGCATGAGTAGATGGCTCTTGAACCCTAGCTCAGCCACTTTCTATGAGGAGCTTGCATGTTTTCCATGTATCTGTATGGATGTTTCTTGCACACTCCAGTGATTGAGCTGTGAGGATTGTGCTTCTGTTTCTTAGTCCCCTTCCCCTTTTGTTATTAACCACTCCCTTGTTTATCTGCTGTCTGTTTTTCTTGATATCTTTGATTTTGTTCAGAATGACTTGTGTATGTTGTCACTTGTGTCCTGTTAAGGATCCTGGTGGTTCACCCACATAAGTGATTTGAGTAGTCAAAAAGCGCTATACAAAAGTAAAGCATTATTATTAGGTACTCTCATTGCTGTGTGCTTCAGCTACTTTCAATCTCCATTTTTTTGTCTGGCTTGTGTGGTTGCTGTTTTGGCCTTTTGTTTTTGTGTTTTGGATCATTGAGTTGGATTGTTTTCTTTTGCTTTTCTTAATGAAAATTATTTTGAATTTTAATTTTTGGAAATTTTGAATTTTGGTTATAAATTTGAAGATGAATGCCTGACAGTTTTAATTTTTTAACAAGTGTCTCCGGCAGGCTGTTCACGTTGCTATGGGTGTATACCTGTTGGTGTGCTTGTGGGTATAAATAGACACTTTTCATGTTTATTCTGTTTGTAGTAATAAATATGTATTGGCATTTCTTGTACAAATATTTAATGCAGGGTGGCACAGTCCTGCAAATGCTACTGCACATTTGCTGCCTCATGAATCTAGTTCCTTGGGTTCAAATCTTGCATCTAGCCATTGCCTTTGTGGAGCTTGCTCCTTCTGTTTCTGTGTGACATGCAGGTATAACAGTATTGTGTTATGAGCAGTTGTACAGCTATCTGACAGCTAGATAGCCTCAGTAATAGATTTAAGATTTCAAGTACGTAAAAAAAACAAAAAAAAAAAAAAACACAAACGTAACAGTTTGTTAAATGTTAATGGTCATCAGTGACCTCTGAAAGCAGAGTCATTTTTTGTTAAGTAGGAACAGAAAGAGATAGAAGACGTGACAAAGGAATTGCCGCTGCCACTTTCTCCATGCTTTTGGGATTTGACTCCTGTACACAAGTCAATGGCTCACTGGAGCCACCAGGTGGAAGACAAAGCAAATTGCAGTAGTGGCTGTACTTCTGCCTGTATATTTACTTCTTGTAGTGTTCACATGTAGTGTTGCAGTTGACTGTATACATCCATGTAAAATAAAAGACAAAGATCTATTTGACTGCAGTTTTTATAAATAGGTTTCTCCTTATGACTGGTGGACTGCCGGCACATTTAAAGCTTAATGTTTTTTTGTTATTTTGCATTTATTTTCCATACAAGCTTTTTCAAATACTTTGTTGGATGCCTTCGTGGGTCCCTTCTTTTGAAACTAACTTGGGTAATTTTAGTCAGGCTGTGTTTACTTTTCTAATTTTATTTCTTCTGTAATGATTTCATAATGTTTTGTTGTAGGATCAAAGGTACAATATTAAGTGTAATTCAGAGTGTGAGATGGTGTGATATTTATTCATTTAGTCTTCATCTAATTTGAGGTATGACTTGAAAATATAATTACATTCTCTGTGAGAACAGTGCAGTAAAGCAGAAATTTTTATTTTTATTTTTTTATAATCTTTTCAGAACTTTATACTGGTATGTGGCAGCACAATGGTACAGTGGTTTGTGCTGCTGCTTCACAAGTCCAGGGTCCTGGCTTTGAATTCTGTGCTGGTAACTAGCTTGTTCTCACCACGTTTGTATGGGTTTTCATCCTACATACCAAAGATGTGCCCATCAGTATGATAGTTTGTATTTTACACTGTGACCACTAGAGGGCAAATTCATACTAGATTCAAATAATCTAATCAGACTTTCTGTCAGTAAATGATTTTAAGTTACACTCTATTTATTTTAAATTTACAAGAAATTGTATGTTCAGCATATATTTGTGCTGTGAGCATCTCTCCTCAAAGGTAGAAGTGTACAGTTTGTGCTGTTCCTGTCCTCTGGAATACCCCTTTTAAGCGTTAGCAGTAGTCCGCAAGCTTACCGGGACTCCACTTGCCTTGGTATCACTTTTCCATTTTAGAAATCTCTGGATTAAACTGTTCACTGTGCTCATCCCATACTGCTTAGTAAATTCCATGGAAAATCTCCCAATGAGAATCTAAGAAATTAATTTTTAAAGATGTAAACACATAGATGTTTTCATTTTGACAGATGATCACCAACTGGCATGGAGCTGTGACACATACAGAGAGCGGGCTCCTTTCTCAACAGGTCCAAACGGGTTACAGCCTGCAAACTCTGCCTTTCTGGAAAGTTATAAAATGTTTCTAAACACTAATAAAGATATTTCAATACTCAATTTAACTTGAATTTGTGAATTTGAGGGAGGTCCCCCCATCTCTGTCCCCGCCACCAGTGAGCACTTCTCTATCTCATCGTCTCCAGACAAAGCTGCACATGACTCCATGTAAGACATTGTTTTTTTACCGTACAGTAATTGGGATTCTGCTGATTTTCTTGCTTCTTACCTCCTGGGCTAAGCGCCAAATACTGAACCAGGCAAGGAGGGTATGGTGACTCCTCCAAGGCTTCAGATAAAGAGCTGCTGAATGTTAAAATACCATCTGATGAATCAGCTTTCAAAGGCAAAACTCCTAAAAACCACAAGTGTGATAGACGGAGCTCGTCATTATTGCTCACAAATCTGAGGAAAGGTGAGAATACTTCCAGAAGAGTTTAAACATGCTTTGAAATTCCCGTAGGAAAAGATTGTTCACACAATTAAAAAAAAAAAAAAAAAAAAAAGTACCGAGTGAAGACTTTCTCACGGTATCTTCCTTTCAAAAAATACATTTTTAGTGGGCCCAAGATGCTTCAATGTTTTATTTGCTGTCACTGTTTTTATGGCTTGTTTTTTGATTGAATTTCAAAGTCATAAAGAGTCAAATATGAGTGTCCAGTGATGAGATGTCTTGTTACCACAGCTTATTAGAGTCGCCTAGAGGCTTGTTCCATTTCTCCAAACTCGTGGCTGAAGTGTGGCTCCTTTAACTTCCTCTTTTTCATTACGACTTTCCGATTCTCATAGCTTACAAATTGACAGAGGCAGTTGTGCCCTTTCTTATTTTATCAGAGATACCTCTGTCTCTTTCACAATGAATAAATGAATGATTTGTCAGTCTCCCTCTGCTGTGCTACCATTGATTAAATGATTACTGTAGCTTTCTCTGGCCCATTGTGAATTGGACCACTTAGCAGACCCAATTAATACAGACTTTTGTTGGGTAGTGAATTGAAGTTTATACCAGTAACACAAAGTGCATGACAGGATCCAGCTCTGAAATGGATGCTAAGCCCATCACAGGATACTTGTGTGTCCATGTTGTGATACAGGGCCTTCACAATGTAATCGGACCCTTTCACTTTTTACACATTTTGTTATGTTGCAGTGTTATACTAACATCATTTAAATTGTATTTTTTCCCTCAACAAACAAACACTCAAAACCGAAGTTGCCCAGTTGGATCAATTGCCCTGAATCCTGCAGCGATGCTAGAGAAACTTTGTGTTGGCAAAACTGAATTAAAAAACTCCTAGCAGATGCATTTGAGTCTGTATGTTGCTGAAAGCTGCTTATAAAGACGGATCTGCTCCTGACTTATCCACCTTAGAGATGGCTACAGCGACAGCAAAATTGTAATCTTACTAAATCAGCTCCATAAACATTGTTGCGCCAAGGGATGCCATGTGGGTGGTACCAGTTGTCAGGACATTTTATTTGTCCTGTAGCACTCAGTCCTTTTTACTTTTTTTAAATAGATATTAATATAAATGTGCATCCTGTTGAATGAAATCACATCATAATACTTCACTGTATGAATTTTTTGTGTTTGGCATTTCTCAGTTGTGTTCAAAGTGAAACCAAAGTGGGGAGCGGGTTCCTTGTGCTGTGTGTTTGTGAGAGGCTGGCAGTGCCCCTTATTAAAGCCTTTATTACACAGAGAACATCTGTAGTTTATCGTGGCCTTCGGCTCCAGCAGCCCTCTGCCAGCAAAAGCTCTTCGTCAAACTGTGAAGTCGTTTATTAATAGCCGATGACTATGATGATAGATGCACTGAAGTATGCCTTTTATTCCCTTCCTGTCTGCTAAGGCTGCCATCAAGCCTGGGAAGCTCTTTCAAGAGAAGTGGGAGTTTTAATGTTTTATCAATAGTTTGGCCAATTTAAATATTGGCTAAAAGTAGTCCATTTGAGGGGAGCGCATCTGTAGATGAAAACAAGTTAGAAAAATTAGGCATGGCATAACATTGAAGTGCATTCAGGGACTTAGTTAACTGCTTTGAAAGTTGAAGAATTTTTAACTTTTATTTGATTGCTTCATTAAAAATACAGACATCACATGTTTGTTTATGAAATACATTCCAAATGCATTTTTCTACTAACAGACTAGCCAACTGTATTATTGTGGGATTATATTTAAGTGTTGTCTTTTTGGCTATGTTTTCATTTTAAAGCACAAACATTAGTCTTTGTTTTTGCCTTTCCATCCATGTTACTACAGCATTTTTAACTCCTGAAAAGGGAGACTTTTAAAAATACTCCGTAGAGCTGTGTGCTTCTGAAAACGGCACCTTGGCATTACAGTGTGGTTGGGCGAAAACAAAGACTTTTGAAAATGCTTACTCTAAACACACTCTGATTGGTTTGTGCTTATAATGTAGCCCTTCCCTGATTGGCCCCTGCTCATTACAATATCTCATTCCTTGATTAATCATTCTATGTGGATGAAAACTGTATTCAACATAGCAAACACAGAAGAGTTGCTTTCTATGGAGCTTTTTGTTTCTTAAAGTATCAAAATCCTTTTTGAACTGTTTGAATGCTGCATGCATGTGCAAAAGACAAATAATTTATAGGTCACTACAGTTCTGAAATAAAGCCAGTGGCCGGGGCCATTACCATCCCTTCCAGGATTTTTCTGCAGATAAGTGTGTGCCCAGTGTAGGTGAACGTCTACGTCAGTGTTTTTGGACCTTTTAATGTTAGTGGAGTGAGAAGTCAAGCAAAGTGAGCCCTTTTATTGGCTAACTAAAAAGATTACAATATGCAAGTTTTCGAGGCAACTCCGGCCCCTTCTTCTGGCAAAATGTAATATAGAAACTGGAGTTCCCTGTGTTTATATATACGCACTAGGACAAGTACACATTTTTTAAGTGAGATATCTTAAATGTAAAAAATTAATAGACCTCTCCAGGCCAAGATTGATTTAGCAAGAGAGGAGAACAATGTATGGTCAAGATCTTTTGATAAGACATCTGTCTGTCTAACAGAGATATTTTCATTAACAATGTGAAAATATTAATGTAGATGGACATAATTGTTGTTCAACAATTCTGGTTTTGAATGAAAATGTAATAGTGTAGACATAGCCCTCATATGTTTAGAGATAATTTACTACAGCAGGGGTCAACCCCATCTAAGGTGTTCAGGAAACAATGACAGACAAAAGTCGGTATTGCTCAAACACTCAACATACTGCATTGTGATTAATACACTCTTCAATAACATTATAGTTGTTTCTTAAGAGCTCAGATAATTTATACACAAGCTGGCATATTCCCTGTGATTACTAGTCATGTAATTTGACATCTTCAATGTGATAAGATCGGCAAATTTAAAAGAGCTTTAATATGAAACAGTTGACCATCATAATCTAGGAAGGCCTAGAAATACAAAGTAAGCCTGGCCTCAAAACTCTGGCCTTGCAGCTTGCACCCTAAAAAAATTTGGTCAAGCCTATATTCATCAAGAAAGGACAGGGGAACCAATGAAGAATTTCTTCCAGTATACCCAAATGACTCATCACCTGCTGCCATGCTATGCCATCCTAAGGAGAAGAAGGCAACACAGCAGACAGGTAGGCTTAGGGAAATTAAGAATGGGTATGCTATGGTGTATATTGTTCTAAGTACAGGCAGATTCTGAAATGCAACCTTGGATGGGGAGAAGATTTGCCCTTCAATTAGACAGTGATCAATCTAGCTTGCTTAAATCCATTTATACAGCAGCATGGGGCTATTGATACCTGACCTAGCAGCATTGGGAGCAAAACAGGAGTCAACTCTGGATGAAGTGGCAGTTCATCCTAGGATACACTCACACTCAATCATAACAGTTCAATCTGGAGTTTCCAGTTAACCTCACCTGGGTGTTTTTGGGATGTGGTAGCAGACTCAAGATTGTGTACAGAAAGTCATACATAGGCAAAGGGAGTGCATGCAGACTTCACACAGGGAAGCAGCTGGGCTGTGGCTTGAGTCTACTTTTGTGGAACTCTGTGGCTTGTGAGGTTATCACTGTGGCCAGGCATATAAAATCCATTGAGTTGAGTACATTGGGGGTCATAGTGACATAAAATAGCATAACTGCCTCAAATCCACTAGCCCCATTTCAGGATTCTTGGGAGCCTGAGATTATCTTGGCAGTATGGGATACTGGACACTAGAGTGTTGTGCCACTCTATCATAGGGCTCACTTATGCCAAGCTAATATTGAAATTTGTATGTCTATGGGAGACGGGGCAAAAATGGGAGTACTCCAGGATAATTTAGACAGACACAAGAAAAACATACTGTGCCATTCAATTTTTATCTTTTCCGTTAAAACTTAAAATTTCTGTATCAATAGTGTGAAGACCTTCTTGCTTTTCTTTAGTGCAATGTATACCTTGCCAGTACTGACAGCTTGCAGTCCCACCATCATTCTTCTTCAGACTCTTTCCTGAAGATCAAGTGCCATTTGCGCTTATGGCAATCTCTGCTGAACGTTACTGTTTAAAGACAAACCGAATTTTAAACAAAGTCCTCTTTGCGCTGCCACCCTCTCTGCCTCTCATCCTCTCATCCATTTAATCTTTTCTCTGCTCTGTTTTTCTATAGCTCAATTAATGGGGTGTCAGTAAAATTATCTTAACGTGTCACCCATCATCTAGAGCTGCTGTTGAACACTTTGAATTAATTTAACTCTTTGGGGCTACCAAATCTAGTCTCAGAGGTGCCATTAGAGTTGAAGTTACAGAAAGCATGTTTCATCCTAAGGAGTATCTAGTGCTCTCCTGTGGACACACTATAGTACAACAACTGCAACTTTTACAGTATAAATGCGAGTACTAGCTGCTGTATTGTCATATATTCAGAGTGGAAATTTTACCTTGACAACAAATTGCCCCCCTCCTGTGCCATGATAAGATTCAATTTTATGGTACAGAAAACATAAATCCACCTACCAGACATTAACCTGGGCTTCTTGTTTATCATGCATTGTGAAAAATTACAAGATCTCTTTAGTTTGATAAAATATTTGGAAAGAAACTAAAGAGAAAAAAGTGAAGGACTTCGAATTACTCATCTGCTTCAGGTTTCAAATCATTTGGATGATATCTTTTGAAAGCATAACATTTACAATATAAGATTGACCTGGCATGGCAGAATAAAAATACTAGAAAGCCATCCAATTAAATTAGATCAGTTATTGGCAAGGTTTTTCTCTTTTATTTAAGTAAAAACCTGCAAATTGTACAGATGCTAGTTATATAGGAGCACCCATGTTTGGTGAACAATATCACCAGGCTGTCCTTGGATCCACTCATGTATGCACCCATACTCATACGGTGTCAGTTTGCAACTGGCAGTCAGCCAATATAGATGATAATGTAGGAATGTAGAGAGACATGGTGGCACAGTATTTAGTATACAACTCCAGGCTGCTGCGTTCCGACTGCAGTTAAATCACTTGCTGTGAAAATGTTGTGCTTTTCACTGTGTCTGTGCGGATTTCTTCTTGGCACTAGACACTCCTGCACTCTAAAGATCTGCAGGATAGGTTGAATGGTAACTCTGAACTGATCAGAGTATAGGAGAGCACAAAAAGTGGTCTCTGTCATGCTTTACAGTTAGCTTACCTCGAGCAGCAGAAAATGTGCAATAATGTACCAACGTACGTCTGTCGACATTTAACTTGTATCAGGACTTCTGTTTTGCTGTCAGGACTGGCTGTTGGAGAGTAAAAGAAAAAACATTCAAGATGAAGAGACTTCTCTTAAGGTAAAGTGGAAACGGTAAACTAACGCTTAACTGAAGTGACAGGAAAGTTTCTCTGTTTTTAAAAAGATGTCTCTGCAAATTTGCCTAAGAAATTTGTACAGTGTGCTCTATTCTAGATATCTAAACAGAAATGTAACTTTCCCAACAAAGTTTCATGAAGAAAAAGTGTGCCAAAATTCCAACAAAATCTGTCTGGGAGCCAAGTTGTTTCATGCATGCAGACATAAGGACAGGGGTTTTTTTTTGTTTTTTTTTTATACATTATATGCAAAGCACTGTGAACAGACTGGTTGGACACAGTTTCAAGATTTGGACTACCACCTTGGTCACTCCATTTAAATGGCACAAAAATGCAATACAAAGATTCAGCTTCAGCCAGAAAAAAAAAGGACTGGCTAGAGAGGCACCCATCACCTCTTTCTCTCTCTCTCTCTCTCCTGCAGTCTTGAGGGTTAAATAAGGACAGCTGGGGCAGGGGGTGTGTGTGTGTATGTATGTAGGTTGGTAGGTACGTATGTACGTACGTACACACCCAGAAGGGCATGGCCTGGGATGTCTGCAGTGGTGTGGATAGGCATCATCTGTCTACAGTCCCACAGAGTTGCAGTTGGAAATACAAGGTTGTGAGTGATGGTGCCCCCTCTCATCTCAGGGTGGTAATGCTTACCTTATCAGAGCCTTAAAGGAGTCCCATATGTACTCATTTGTGAGAGGGTGCGGGGTATGTACATGCATATATTGACCGATTAGGATTTAAAATGTAATGAATGCATTTGAAAGAAGGTCAGTGATGTTGTGATCATCATTCAGTGGGTGCTGTGGACTGTTTAAAAGCAGTAAGAGAGAGGCTTTAGGATCTTCAATGGAGATACGGTGTTGTGAAGTGAAAGCTGAGTTTGGCATTCAGACTAAATTTAGTGCCCCTGGTGAAAGTGGGCCTTTCCTTGCAAACGTATTCAGCCTATAAAAAGCGGATCACTGCTCAATGTTCTTATTAGGTGCAAACAGAAAGTGGAGCGGCCATGTTTATTATTAAACAACAATAAAAGAAACGGACTGATCAAGGTAGAAACCTTACCACTGTGACCACACAGGAAAAGCTATACAGCCAATCCATATGCAATTTTCACAAAAATGCTGCTAATTATTGACTTAACCTCATATTTTCGCACATGCACTTCCAGAATCTGCCTGTGATTACTTTTCCACTGGCCTTCAGTCCTGTTACTTGGCATCTGCTTCCCCATTTCCATATCACATCTACTCTTATCAGAAATCAAACCTTTTGAATTACTTAGGTTTTATTCTGTCTGCACTTTGCTTTGCAAACCGATTATTAAGATGATGCAAGATTACATGGCACATAGGCTGCAGGTGATTTTCAGGACACTTCTTACGCTGATAGAGGAGGTTGAGTGATCACCTAGAAAAAGTCATTTATGTTCCCTTTAGAAGCAGGGTTAGGGTTCTTAACTAGTAAAATAAGATGTTTGCTTCTGTCAAAGAGTTCAGCCAGTGTTTTTATGTCTGTTGAAAAATGAGCAGGAATTACACACCCCAGTCACTTTAAAGGATTTTACTGATTCATCGCCTTGTCATTATGATTATAGAGGGAAGCCTCATGGGAACAGTGCTGCCACTTGGACTGGCTCGGCTTGTTTGGTTGCATTTACTTATTTGTATTGTTTGAGGGTGTTTGCTTCTCTGGTCATGAGACCTAACTAAGAATAAAAGGGACGGTTAAGCGAGAGAACAATTTAATGTAAACATGCAGGCAGTTGGGGTAGCCCTTGGCTGCCTACTCAAACTTCCCAAATGGCGTTTCACCCTGTCTAGTTGGCAGAGTAGCTAATCCACCAACACACCGCCCAGTGCCACAAGCACAACAGACACTCTCCCAACTTGCCTGACTTCACTTTCTGTCCAGTTGGCTTTATTCAGTATCAATTATCAATAAAATGGGATGCACCAGAGCCAAATGTCATAGCAAAGGGTTGAATACTTATGTCAATGTGAGATTTCAGTTTTTTATTTATTTTTTAATAAATCTGCAGACATTCCAAAGTCCTGTTTGCACTTTGTCATTCTGGTGCATTGAGTGTTGCTTCATATAGGGGAAAACAATGAAGTAAAATGATTTTAGCATAAGGCTGTTACATAATAAAATGTGCAAAAAGTAAAGTGGTCTGAAGACCCTCTGAAACCACTGTATTTACCTAATTAATGATTAATCATAAAAATGTAATTTCCCCTTTTATATTTTACACAATAGTAGGGCCATGTGTCATTTACTAATTTGCATGTTTGCTATCATAAGGTTAGTTAATATTTGATTAAGTAAAAGGGGAAGTGACTCAAGCTCAAGGTGGATTTGCAGGACTTTGACTTATTTCGCTTGCATCACATTGCTCCATTGATTATGTTATGGAAGAGTCATTTAAATATTTAAACTGGGCCAAAACAAACTGCTGGACTATCCTAGGTTGGATTTGGGTGGGAGCTTGAGGCTCTTTTTTTAAATGTAATTTTCTTGATTTGCAGCTGACAGAGTCCAGATGGCCCTCCGTGTCTGGCTGTAGATAATGGAGTTATTAATATAACCAAAAGTGAAAGCATCCAAGAGGAGGCCTTTCAGTGGGTTCTGTTCAATTACTTCTTTTTGTTGTCAGATTGCACTGTGCTATCAAGCTTTTAAGAACCCTTTTTAAGATATGTTCATTTTTTAGACCACTTTACATGTTCCTTTTTCTTCCTTTCATTTTATGATTGACCATCCACTCCCACATTGACTTCACCTACTTAAATCAAAGTCTCAGGGAAATGGATCATTACAGCTGCACTCTGACCCACACACTGACACACCCAGTTTGGTTCATCAGTTAACAAAACGCACACATTTTGTGAATGGCGGAGGAGAACTGGAGTACACAGAACCATATAAACACCAACCAGGCTGGGGTTTAACACCTGTGTAAGGGCTCACCCTTTAAAAATCACAAGGAAAAATTAGCCATGACTGTGAGAACTTTGCAATTGCTCATTTTCAATACCTGATCTCTACTGCTTGGGGGTTGCAGGACGCCTAAGCTGTTGCAGTTAATGACTAGTGCAAGGCAGAAATATTATTGAATATGTTTGTTCATTATTCATTATGATATTAGTAAAGAGTAATGGAACATAACATTTCTAAACCTCATTCTTCCAATTTGGGTACAGGACAGGAAAAAGTTATGGATGAGATTGCCTGTCCATTCAGAATGTTTTCAGAACTTGGTAAGAACTCATTAATGTAATTCTAAAGTAGGCATGCAGGCTCTTTACTTAGTCTTTAATTGCAAAATGTATCCACTGATGTCATTATGTCTGTCCATCTGCTTTCATGAAACAATTTGGTTCGCAATGGCACAATTTTATTGAAATTTCATCCTCTTATTCTTGAAGAAAATGTGTCTTGAAAATTCAGCGCACTGTATGTCGGGATTAGTGTTGGATTGGCACTAAGATTTTTCTTCGGTACCTTAGTGCCAGTACCAAAACCATGCCCAGCATCCTCCATGTGCTTACATATCATAATGAGGAACGGGGTGTTGGAGATGCTGGGGTGTCCCACTCAGAGCTTCCAACATGCTAATATAAAAATCTTGTTTGAAGGAATGGGGTGAGGTGAGGTGGTGTGTCCCCCTTGGTGTTTCAAGTCTGATGATACATGTATATTTTATTAAAATGGAGTGAGCCCTTGGAGCTCAGATCGTGTTGATATACAAAGGAGTGCGAGGTACTTGTATGTAACCATTTAATTCCGGTACCAAAATTAACAAAATGCTGGTATAGTACGTTTGTAATATTTGTTTTTTGACACATTTTATGTACCATTATACCGCTGAACATTAAATTAGATACTCTACGTGTTCTTTATAAATTTTTAAAATGGGGGGGGGGATTACCATTTTAAAAATCATTACACTTTCTAAATCTGTCTAAGAACAGAAGAACTTTTTATGTGACCTCAATTACTGATTCATTTACTGTTTCAAATTTACCTTGAGAAAAGTTATTTTTATGTGTATATTTCAGAGGCAACAACACCTCACTTCTCCTGCTGCTTGAGGTTGTACCAGGTAGGTACATGCTCTCAATATCCATGAAAGTAAACAAAATAGTCTATCTCTAGCAATACTTGTAAATACATTCTGTTACCACAGTTATTTCTGAATATGACTCAATGTTACAAAATATTTCAGAAAGAAAAATGTGCTTTCAGCCTCTTTGATGAAGTGAATAAATAAAAATTATAAATGCTCCAGCTTTCTAAACATTTGAATTAAGTCCCTGAATGCACCCAAATATTATGCCAGTGATATTTTTTCTGCCTTTTTTTTTTTTTTTTTTGTTAAACTAGTCACGTTTGTTTTAGAAAAACATAATGTTCCAATTAGCCTATGACTTGGTGGAACATAATAACTGAAAGTTTGGAGGAAATTACACAGTCTCAGCTGCCAGAAACCAATGGCCGGGTCCTGAACTGGCTTCAAAGCTCGGAAGCATTAACTTCATAGTGGTTTTCATAACCAAACCTCTGGAAACAACATGGCACTCATGCAAAAAGAAATGGGCTTTAGCACAAGATTGGCTTTGACTGGAGATCCGTATCCTCAGTGGAGACTTAGGCGGGCCTCCTGAACTCATTTTCTGTGGTGGGGTTGTATTGCTTTGCAGTGACAGCAGAAGTAAAAACCTTTTATTGCTGCCTTGAGATCCTCTATATATAAATGAAGGTCACTTTACCAGACCTAGATAAGAATGATCCCCTCATCCATACCCTACCTATCTAGGTCAGGGTTATTGGAAACTAATGGTTATCAAAAAGAAAGTTGAATGTGAATTTTGTTTTGTAAAATGACTGAAACATGGCAGCAGAGCAGACTGTAGTGGCTGTCTAATTATTTGTACCGTTAACTAGTTATGTTACCCCTTTAAGACGGGTTAAAATGTAATTAATCAGTGTAGACCTTGGAGTTGATGTTTGAAGGACACCACCTATTGGAATGTATTTTGCAGTGTACTTATCAATCCAACTGAGTATCACCAGCATTTGTACTAATGCATTACTGCAAATGTCTGTGATGTGCATCTATTGCAATGACAAATGCAATGCATATTATTATTATTATTATTATTACAAATGTTTGTGGTGCACCATCTGTTACAATGACAGGGACATAGCAACTTGACAGACACAAAGACACTTGTCCTTTTATTGAAGTGGATTATTTTAACTGCAAATGTGCGGTATTGCTTAGTAAGAAGAAACCTTTTAATGTACCGTAGTCAGTGTCTGCTTGTGAATACATATGGAAAGATAGGTCACAAAGTATTTACAGCAGTGTCTGAATTTTGTTAAACTGTGATGGTAGTGATACATGCATGGTCTAAAGGCCATGTCACATTAGACAACTTTTCCAGTGATTTTCAGTTGTAGTCTTTATGTACATAATCTTAGTGAGTTGAAAGGTAGTTGGTGGCACACTCCCATGTAGCCAGACGCATAATGTAACATGCCCAGTGGCTTATTTGAACTAGTCTGTGACTCACACCTACAATATTAAAAAGTTTTGATTTTGTCTTTAGTTGTAGGTGTGGCTACGTGTGCATGAGAGCTGACAACCAATGAATGCTCTTCTGGAAGTACAAAGCATATAATACAACAACAAGGAATAAGGAGTGTGAGTGTTTTGGACCTCAGAAAAAGAAGAGAAGCTCATCTATCTGATGTCTTGTGTTTTACATACCATGACAGAATAGAAAAAAGAAAAGTGCCAAGATTATGCCCAAACTTGCCATATCTGTTAAACTTTAACAGTACCACCTGCATGAAGGGGTGAACACAGTTGATTGAAAAGTCATCACTCAGTCATGTAATTTGATATGCCCAGCGATTTCCAGTTGTGTAAATTGACATGATATGGTGATGAGAGTGGCAATTAAAGTCGGCAATTCTGACATACACTACAACTAACGTTTGTGTAATGTGACATCGGCTTTAGTTACTACAGCATGGTTCATACTGGTCTGGTTAATTGTTACTGTGTAATACTGATGTTAATGCTGCTGTTCCAACTGCTATATGTACCAATGAATGGGCTGGAGGTGTAGCATTAGTTTTGAACTTTCAGCACTTTATGGAAACAAAGCGTCTTTGAATCAGTTGATGAGTTCAAGAAATACTGCACCAGTTTCACAGATCACAAATGACCAGATTGTCTGTCTGTCTGTCTGTCTGTCTATATCCACCACCACTGACAATATTGAAGGTACCTGTGGCATTAAGGTTGTACATTGTTGGCTTCTGTTCTGTTCCATACATTGCTACTGGTTGTTGCGGAATGTTTTTGTCACATAGAGAACCTGTGACTCATGCATGCACAGCTAGTAATGTGTCACAGTTGACAGTCACACTGATACTTGAACTGGGCCACCTTAATTAGTTCACAACATCAACCCTGAGTTTACCATTGGTTTGTTGGCCACATTCGTGTAACCACCGATCCCCTGAAAGCAAAGAAAAGGTTTGCTGTGATGTGTTAAGATTTATTTATTTATTTTTTAACAAACATCACTTTTTGATAAATTAACAGAGTCCCTGGCTTCAAAACAGCTGCAACTTTAATGGTTTTTCATAAATCCCTCCAGAAAGAATTACCCTGAACCTCATGAAGCACCAAAAACGTTTTGTATATTATAACTTAACAGTTCAATACATTATATAAACATGAGCAGGAAAAAGAAGACATAAAATTTTCACCCTATACTCCTTACCAATCAGTCCTCATTTACTAAAGTGTTTTGGATTGCTATCTTTTGCCAGCTAATGAAATTTGTTCTTCACCAAACACAGTAAATGGATAACAGAAAGGATGCAACCAAAAAAAAAACAAACAACAACAATGTTCAGCCTGCTTTTCACTGTCAGACTCAGTTAGCATCAGCTGTCTCAAGGGTCCTGACATCAGTTTGACTAATGCTAATTATCAAAAGTAAGTTGCTAATCCTTCTTCTAATACACAAAAACTGTATGATCAGCCAGTACAATCCCCAGTGCTATTCACAGCCTGCCTTTCCTAATGATTGACCAGTATGTTGTATCAATTTTTATCTCCAGTCTTTCTCAATTCAATAAAAAATATACTGTACAAGATACCAAAACTGAGCAAAAGAAAATTTCTATGAAGTTTAAAATGCTGCTGGAAACTGCCCACCATGATGATTACTTTGGTGGAAAATTGAGTGGAGTCAATAAGTGCAACAGTTCAATGAAGTTAGCACTTTTCCCATGATTGTTCAATTTTGCTGTTTCTTATTGAAGTTAAATTAAAATATTAGGTTATAAAACATGAAAAACCTACCCTTTCACATAACAGCATATTTAATATATTTTATATATTGTGTCTGTTTCAGTGTTAGCATGCAGTCTTGTGTGCCATATTTTTATAAGTGAAGCCTATATCTTTTGAATGGCTTCATTTTTAAGCAGTGTGGCACTGATAAAGTCTGTCCATAGAACCCCCCCACCCCCACAAACACACACACACACACACACACACACACACACAAAATGGGGGAGGAAAAAAAAAAAGCTTGTGATGATTTACACCTTATGACTAAATGGTCAAACACTATGGTTCCTTCCATTTCTCCAAGATGTAGGTATCAGTTTTCAGTGGTGTGCTACCTCAAATATATGTTACTGTTTTGTTAGTAAGCACTGTTAGTAAGTCTGTCAAACCTGCAAAAGCAATGGACACTAAATATACAAACCTATTTTTTTTCAAAATGAAATTGGTTAAAGCAAAGAAAGCTGGTCATCTTATTAAATGCATTAGTGGGTTAAGTAAATCAAATGGTGAGGCAGTAGTCGGATTTCTGCCCTATGACCTTGTGGTTTTAAGGGCAGCTGATGGCTAAAATTGTTCATCTTTGTGCTATCTGTGTTAACTGCTTACATCCATCCACTGAAACTTCACCACCTGTGGCACTGAATCTTCCCTGAAGCCCTGTTTTTTTTTTTCTACGTGACATTTTTGCTGTGCCCTAGCTATTTAATTCTATGAAAATAGTTTTTCTTCACTGTTTTTTTTTTATATAGATTCGTGACATAAGTGTGTCATTTCTTGCTGTCGGTTAACTCGTGTGCTTTCACCTTTTTCAGGGGTTAAACGCTTTAATGTAGAAAGCGCAGTTCTATTTTACCCACACACTTTGTGAGACTCAGAATAACAAAAAATTAATGATTGTGTTTAATTATACAGTACCTGCTCAACATATTTATATTGCAAGATGCTTTATAAGCAGTAAAAGCAATATTAGAACATTAGAACACTTTAGACGAGAACAGGCCATTCAGCCCAACAAAGCTCGCCAGTCCTATCCACTTGTTTCCTCCAAGAAAACATCAAGTCGAGTTTTGAAAGTCCCTAACGTCTTACTGTCTACCACACTACTTGGTAGCTTATTTCAAGTGTCTATCGTTCTTTGTGTAAAGAAAAACTTCTTAATGTTTGTTGCAAAATTTACCCTTAACAAGTTTCCAACTGTGTCCCCGTGTTCTTGATGAACTCATTTTAAAATACAAGTCTCGATCCACCGTACTAATTCCCTTCATAATTTTAAACACTTCAGTCATGTCACCTCTTAATCTTCTTTTGCTTAAACTGTAAAGGCTCAGCTCTTTTAATCTTTCCTCATAATTCAAACCCTGTAGCCCTGGAATCAGCCTAGTCGCTCTTCTCTGGACCTTTTCTAGCGCTGCTATGTCCTTTTTGTAGCCTGGAGACCAAAACTGCACACAATACTCAAGATGAGGCCTCACCAGTGCATTATAAAGGTTGAGCATAACTTCCTTGGACTTGTACTCTGCAGATCGTGCTATATTACCTAACATTCTGTTAGCCTTCTTAATGGCTTCTGAACACTGTTGGGAAGTTGATAGCTTAGAGTCCACTGACTCCTAAATCCTTCTCATAAGGTGTACTCTCGATTTTCCGGCCGCCCATTGTGTATTCAAAACTAATATTTTTACTTCCTATGTGTAATTCTTTACATTTACTGACATTAAATTTCATCTGCCACAAATCTGCCCAAGCCTGTCTGCTATCCAGGTCCTTCTGTGATGATATAACAGATTCCAAATTATCTGCTAATCCACCTATCTTGGTATCATCTGCAAACTTAACCAGCTTGTTACTTATATTCCTATGTAAATCATTTATTTATATATATATATATATATATATATATATATATATATATATATATATATAAAATAGCAGCGGCCCTAGCACTAACCCCTGTGGAACACCACTTTTAACATCGGCCAGTTCTGATGAGGTTCCTCGCACCATCACCCTCTGCTTCCTGTGTTTGAGCCAATTCTGCACCCATCTAAAAACATCACCCTGAACTCCCACTTTTAACTTGATGCCCAACCTCTCATGTGGCACCTTATCAAATGCTTTCTGAAAATCCAGATAAATAATATCATAAGCTCCACTTTGATTGTATGCTTTTGTTGCAACCTCATAGAATTCCAACATGTTAGTAAAACACGACCTCCTTCTTTTGAACCCATGCTGACTGTTCCTAATGACTCCTGTCCTTGCCATGTGTTGCTCAATCTTATCCTTAATAATTCCTTCCATTAATTTTCCTGTGATGCATGTTAAGCTTACTG
>JANRMT010061414.1:9458817-9653565 GCA_026402145.1 Polypterus bichir lapradei | reverse complement strand
ATATATATATATATATATATATATATATGACAGCAACACTCATCACTCACAACAGTGACAAAACAATTACATTGACAATCATGTTACGTTATTTTCAAAATGTTTCCTTTTCTTTTTCATTGCTTCTTTAACACACTACTTCTCCGCTGCGAAGCGCGGGTATTTTGCTAGTTATGTATATAAACACACTGTTTATATACAGTAAAACCTAAATATTATTTTAAAGATATTGGGTGTCTCCGATATCACATATGTTACAGCCATTACGATAGACATGCCACCAGCAATAAATACGTACAATGCAAGAAATATAGTATACAGTAAATGTGTGTACAGTGACACTAAACGTACATACATGTACTAAGTACTGTAAGTAGAAAATTAATTATGGTTACTCACCAACAATGACACGATGACTTGTCTGATAACAATGAGTTTAATTTTACTGCTCAACAACGCAGAGCGTTACAGCTCTACTAAAGGAGCCACTTCAGGTGATTGTGTAGCACTGCCGTTGTTCTTCTTCTGGCAGTCTTCAATCCATATCCCTAAAGCAGATTCCATCCAGACTACTGCCTTATTACATCCACTTACAACTCGTTTTACACCCTGGTTAAAAGGACACTGTGGCCGTAGATCTTATATACCTTTCCTACTTTTTAAATAAAAAGAATCGTAGCCTTCAACAAATCCAAAACGTTTACCTTTTCGGCAATCGTTAACATCTTCCGTTTGCGCTTGGGCACGGCCCCTGAAGCAGTAGCAGATCATTTTGGAGCCATAATGAAGGGCTTGACTATGCACAAAGATAAACACAAAAGAGCACAACTCTTTACACAGCGAAACGCGTTGATGCTGAATGAGCCAGACGAGACTTCCTGGTTAACACTGCATTCAGCACGCAGGAACTTAACTGCGTGCTCTGATTGGTTAGCTTCTCAGTCAGGAGAACTTAACTGCATGCTCTGATTGGTTAGCTTCTCAGTCATCCGCCAATAGCGTCCCTTGTATGAAATCAACTGGGCAAACCAATTGAGGAAGCATGTACTGGAAGTAAAAAGTCACATTGTCCGCAGAACCCGCGAAGCAGCAAAAAATCTGCGTTTATATATTTAGTTATGCTTTCATATAAAATCCGCGATAGAGTGAAGCCGCGAAAGTCGAAGCGCGATATAGCGAGGGATTACTGTATATAAACAATCAAATTTTGTGTTATAGGTTCAAAAACATGTCTGTGTTAGTATGCAAGACTTTGCACATGATAACCTAATCACTCAGTCTCATCAGTGCAGTTACTAGCAAAATAATATTGTAGATTCTACTGATTTTTAACAAAATCGCTCAAGTAGAATTTGTCTGTTGGAGATAACTACACATTCATTGCTTAGAATGCTGATAGGATCTGATCATCTCATCACATCCCTGATTTTTGAAATATGCTTTTTGTGATATCCATTTGGAAATGAATGGATGAATCTTAATCTAGCTAATCTGTATAGCACCTTTCATTGTGAATATTGTCTCAAAGTGATACTATTCATGTTATAATTATACCACACCTCAATCTATGAATTTTATATTGTACATTTCATAATGATTAGTGATTCTAAACATGGATGTCTTTGTTTCTTTCAATTGTGATTACCTTACTGATTCAGTTATCCATCCATCCATCCACCCATTATAAAACCCACTTAATTCAGTGCTGGGTTAAAAATAGATGGCTACAGGTGGTAGGAACCAGTCCTTGATGGGGTATCAGTCCATCAGAAGGTGCATTATCAGGCACAAGGATAAAAACCAAACCCTGGCAGGGCACCAGTCCATTGCTGGGCACAACTGTGGGCACACCTTTGCAGCTTCAGTGTCATTAAACATCTTAAAAGTATTTTATTATTAAGAATGTGTATTTGGCTAGTTCATTTATCCAAGAATACTTTTCAAGTTTAGGATCAACTGTTGATATTTTAGAGTTGAAGCACAAGCTGGTTAAGTGACATGCATGGGGTCATGCAGTGAGGCAGGAGTTGAACCGGCATTGGAGTATAAAGTTACAATCTTTTAGCCAATGCACCCAACTGCATTCTATATAGCACCATTTACGGTTAGCTTACTTTTAAAAGAATTGCTATAAATATATATGGTGCTGTGAAAAGGTATTTTCCACTTCCCAGTGTCAAATACACTCACACATTTGTTATACTGGATGTTTCCCCATCTTCAGACAAAATCAAACATTAGATTAAGGGGCCACTTGAGTGAACAAAAAACTTTTAACTTCTTTGAATTTTCTAATAAACAAAGTTATCCACCACAACTTGACACTGTATGAAAAGGTAAAACTCTCAACTCCCTATTTAACTATTCCAATTATAGGGGTAATTAGAGTCCGCTAATTTAACACAGGAAGCTACTTTTTCACAGTAATACGGTTTGATTCTAGCCTTTGTATGTAACTTCTTTCAATGTGCCTCAGAACAGCTATATAATCCGTTTCACTATATTTTATAGTGTTTCCTGTTTCAAAGCCTTCATACAGGTTTTGTTTCCTGCACTGGTTCCGATGCTACAGGGATAGTTTCTGGCCCCCTGTTAAGGTTTATAAAATACTTGGATAGATTTAGTATCTTGGATATATTGCACTGTTAAAAATACAGATTCTTTGAAGTGATGCCATCATGGAACCATTTTTGCTTCCAATAAAACTTTAAATCATGAAATTTCTAGAAAGAACCTTTTAATAAGATATGTATCATGTTGTTCCATAAATACCTATTTGAAATACCAATAGATTCTTGGTTTTAAAAGGATTCTTAATTGAATCTAGTAACACAGGTTGTCTTGACCTGTTAATATTCTGCTAGTTAGCTTGTTGTACATTGAAGATTTCTCTTTTGTCCTCAAATTAGGAACACTTTCAAACCTTTAAGAGCCAATTTCATATGCAGAGAAACTTTCACAGAGTTAAATGGTTCTTTGTCAAGCAAAGGCTCAATGAGGAACCACAAAACCCAGTAAAGTGCCATTTTATAACCATTCTTTTTAGGAGTGTGAAGACTAATGAAAAGGGCACAAATTTAACTTTGTCTCATTTCTCAATGCATCTGATTAAATGGCCTCTGTCTTTACAAAATGTATACGAATACTCTTCCAGACGAAGACCCCAATGCTGTATTATGGCAGTCTCCAACTTGACTTCCTTCTTATTATTTCATTAAAACCTGCAACTAAATGACTTCTGTCATGACAGGCGCAGAAGAACTCTCTGCCAGATTGGGCTTTGAAATGATGATCTGTCCTCTTGGTGCATTACCTGTGTGGCAGTGATTTTGAGCCACAGTTGAAGGTTATGATGAACAAGTCAGGTGCATTTAAGACTGGCCCCCCTGCTGGCACGAGACTTGGGCAGCCCCACAGTACAGCGCACTGAGTGAACAGCTGCACCTGCACCTCCTGTGGAAAAGACACCATTCCTATCTGAGCAGCTGCATTTTAAGAGCAAGAGGCCAAGTCCCTGTGCACTTGTAAATTTTATTTCAATTTTTTACTTTAAGGTACACAATTGATCTGTATTAGTATACTTTATAAGAAGTTCTATAAATAAAAGATTGCACTTGTGCTTCAAATTATCTTTGTATTTTTGAGGTGTTTTGGAAGTTTGTCAAAATTTGCTCTCTTTGTTTTTGACCTCGTGCATTCCGCATGTTGGCGTCAATCATTCTTGAATTACTGTTTGAGGCCTAAGCCATTTCCTTTGGAGGTTGTGTGAGATAATAGTTGGAAATGTATGTTCAGCTGTTTAAGTTGTAACTAAATACCATAGGAGGAATTTTTTTACTACATGCCCATGTGGTTCAGTTGTAACACACTGGGGTATAGCCTAATCCCTGTAAAGGATGAGGCACATCCCATATGTACTATAGATCTATCTTTTAATTTGAGGTTTTCCCAGTGCTATGAGTGTGGGTTTGTGTGTGTATCCTGTGATGGACTGGCATCCCGTTCAGGCATGTTTCGCACCTTGTGATGCTGGGGATTCCCCATCACTTTGAATTACGAAAGCATGTTAAATTGATAGACACACTTCTCAAAGAAGTTGAAATAGTTTAAATTGTATTTTTATTTTGATAACTAGGGGGTTTGCCACCTGCTCGCTTGGCTCACCAACCCCCAAGTCTGCGCTACACGCCAGCCACTTTGCATCTCTGCCATTGCTTGCTTGCTGCTGTTGCTGCTGCTGCAGTGCCTCATGATCTGCATCTCATGTGGTGTTTCGAACATTTAGAAGCCTGTACAGCAGCTGTCCTTGTGTCTCACTTCTTGTCTCTGTGACGTTCTACTTTGTCATCTCTTCTTTCTTTTTATTTCTGGCCCCGGACGTGGTTAAATCTCTTGGCATAAAGTCTTGTCTCGCGGGAAGTGTGTTCTTGATAATTTTTAGTTTAGAATTTAAAAAAGGAATAGGGATCTGTAAATCTAACATCACATTAAAGTTCAATAAATAATGAAAATAATGATACTGAACATATATATACAGTGGGTACTAGGGCTGGGCGATTAATCGAAAAGTAATCGAAATCGACATTCAGCACCTATAATCGATCAAATTTTTCCAGGTCGATTATTTCGATTACTTTCCCTTTAAAAACACTACCGCGTGTGGAGTCATGTTACCTCGCTCAGTTACGTTATTCCGCCGACATGTCGAGCATGGAGAGCTTAAACACTGACACAACTGAGCAACAAGAGCAGCTTGTACCAAAGAAAAACGCAGTCTCCGTCATTTGGACACATTTTGGCTTCAGTAAGAATGACATCGAACAAAATGAAGTCAGATGTAGACACTGTAGAAAAACAGTTTCGACGCCCAAAGGTAACACCACCAATTTGTTTCAAGCACAGTCACATCACTGAATATGAACAGTGCATGGCTCAAAAAAAAAACAAAAAGAGACTGACAAGCGCCCAGCAACAAGTGCCTCCGCAAAGCAGATGTCAATAACACAAGCGTTCACAAATGCCACACAGTATGAGAAGAGTTCAAGAAGATGGAAAGAAATAACTGACGCTATTTGTTATTACATTGCAAAGGATATGACTCCCTTGGCTACAGTGGAGCGAAGCGGGTTTAAACACCATGTTAAAACTCTCGACAGAAGATACACTGTGCCATCGCGATCACATTTTTCTAAAACTGCGCTGCCAGACATGTACAAGACATGTTGTAAAAATGTAGCTGCTGAACTGAAAAATGTTCAACACTTTGCAGCCACATCTGATCTCTGGTCAAGTAGGACGATGGACCCATTCTTGAGCCTTACTTTGCACTACATTGACGACGATTGGAAGCTGCGCCAGAGATGCCTTGAGACGGCATATTTTCCAGCCGATCACACGGCAGATATAATTGCGCAAGGTCTGAAAGATATGCTTTCTGAATGGGACCTCGCGGAAGAAAAACTTTCAGCCATTACGACAGACAACAGTGCAGAGATGAGCAGCTATTTGGTGTCCCCCATGCTGGATTGTGAGGCAAATCCACTGGACTGGTGGAGGAAGCATCATGTACACTTTCCCACTCTAAGTAAGGTGGCAAAAAAGTATCTCAGCATACCAGCTACTAGCTCCCCATCAGAGCGGGTTTTCAGTTCGGGCGGAAACATTGTTACATGCCTCAGGTCCTGCCTGAAACCTGAAAAGGTTAACATGCTCGTGTTTCTTAGTAAGAATTTCCGAGTAAATTCATGTTCATATAGTGACATGACAAGATCGCTAAGATCACCTCATGCAACAGTGTTTAGAGAGTTCTATTTTTATTACAACAATCTGTTGTTTACATTGATACATTGCACATTAAAATATTTGTTTACAGAAGATGCAAGAAATGCACTGTTTAAAATATTATTTACAGGATATATGAGTTATTTTATTTAGAAGAGATATTGCTTATTTTCTACTTTTAATAAGAAAAACATTGAAAATAACTTATTTTGTTTCCAAAAGTGCAAGTTATTTATTTTTACTTTTTTTATAAGAACAAAGTGACTGTTCGTTTTAGGCAATGTGTGCTTTAATTTCAGTTGTTCAACATTGATGTTCAATAAATAATCACAGATAGCAGTGTGTTTCCTTCAATTAGTTTAAAATCAAGTAATGCACCCTTCATTCAAAAATCTCTCACATGTAATATGTGAGCATATTTACTGTACAAAACTTGTCAGTGAACTATGAGGGCAAAAAAATAAAAAAAATAAATAAAATAATCGTTCATTAATTGTAATCGAGTTAAAATGTTCAATTAATCGAGATTTTGATTTTAGGCCAAATCGCCCAGCCCTAGTGGGTACTAAAAGTATTCAGACCCCCTTCAATTTTTCACTCTTTGTTATATTGCAGCCATTTGCTAAAATCATTTAAATTAATTTTTGCAGATGATGTTGTCCTGTTTGCTTCATCAGGCTGTGATCTTCAGCTCTCTCTGGATCGGTTTGCAGCTGAGTGTGAAGCGGCTGGGATGAGAATCAGCACCTCCAAATCCGAGACCATGGTCCTCAGCCAGAAAAGGGTGGAGTGCCCTCTCAGGGTTGGGGGAAAGATCCTGCCCCAAGTGGAGGAGTTCAAGTATCTCGAGGTCTTGTTCACGAGTGAGGGAAGAATGGAGCGTGAGATCGACAGGCGGATCGGTGCGGAATCCGCAGTGATGCGGGCTCTGCATCGGTCTGTCGTGGTGAAAAAGGAGCTGAGCCGTAAGGCAAAACTCTCAATTTACCAGTCAATCTACGCTCCTACCCTCACCTATGGTCATGAGCTATGGGTAGTGACCGAAAGAACAAGATCGTGAATACAAGCGGCTGAAATGAGTTTCCTCCACAGGGTGTCTGGGCTTTCCCTTAAAGATAGGGTGAGAAGCTCAGTCAACCGGGAGGGGCTCAGAGTAGAGCCGCTGCTCCTCCGCATCGAGAGGAGTCAGATGAGGTGGCTCGGGCATCTGATCAGGATGCCTCCTGGACGCCTCCCTGGTGAGGTGTTCCGGGCACGTCCAACCGGGAGGAGACCCCGGGGAAGACCCAGGAGACGCTGGAGGGACTATGTCTCCCGGCTGGCCTGGGAACGCCTTGGGATTCTCCCAGAAGAGCTGGAAGAAGTGGCCAGGGAGAGGGAAGTCTGGGCCTCTCTGCTTAAGCTGTTGCCCCCGCGACCCGACCTTGGATAAGTGGAAGAGGATGGACGGATGGATGGATGCATTTAAATTAATTTTTTCCCTCATTAATGTACACACAGCACCCCATATTGACAGCCAAAAAAAATAATTTTTGAAATTGTTGCAGATTTATTAAAAAAGAAAAACTGAAATATCACATGGTCCTAAGTATTCAGACCCTTTGCTCAGTATTTAGTAGAAGCATCCTTTTGAGCTAATACAGCCATGAGTCGTCTTGGGAAAGATGCAACAAGTTTTTCACACCTGGATTTGGGGATCCTCTGCCATTCCTCCTTGCAGATCCTCTCCAATTCTGTCAGGTTGGATGGTAAACGTTGGTGGACAGCCATTTTTAGGTCTCTCCAGAGATGCTCAATTGGGTTTAAGTCAGGGCTCTGGCTGGGCCATTCAAGAACAGTCACAGAGTTGTTGTGAAGCCACTCCTTCGTTATTTTAGCTGTGTGCTTAGGGTCATTGTCTTGTTGGAAGGTAAACCTTCGGCCTAGTCTGAGGTCCTTAGCACTCTGGAGAAGGTTTTTGTCCAGGATATCCCTGTACTTGGCCGCATTCATCTTTCCCTCGATTGCAACCAGTCGTCCTGTCCCTGCAGCTGAAAAACACCCCCACAGCATGATGCTGCCACCGCCATGCTTCATTGTGGGGACTGTATTGGACAAGTGATGAGCAGTGCCTGGTTGTCTCCACACGTACCGCTTAGAATTAAGGCCAAAAAGTTCTATCTTGGTCTCATCAGACACCTGAAGGACTCTGAGATGGTGAGAAATAAGATTCTTTGGTCTGATGAGATGAAAATCGCACAATCATGACAAAAGCATGCCGGTCCCAGAACGTTAAGCACAGTGTGAGCGCAGGGTAGCGGGGAGTAGGGATGGGGGGCAGTTGTGCTTGGGCACGGTACAGAACAAATGTGCCTAGTGTGAGTACACCCTAACTCACACATTCACTAGGAGAACATGCTAGCTTCACACAGTGGGCAATCTAGCCATACAGCAAATGAGAAAAAATGGCATCCTTGACAAAACAGAGATACAATTGAAAGATTTATGAAAGTCATTTAATTCTTGGGCAGAAAGAAAACTATTTGAACGTGAGTGTAGTGGAACTGGTTATCATAGTGGCTAGCTGTAGAGCTGCAATTCAGTTTAATTCATGTATTGGGCACTATGTATGGAGTCTTTAATTCCCTCAATCATCTCAAAGACATGCTGGTCAGGGAGACTGGCTGGTGTCTGCAGTGGACTGGTGTAGCATCCAGAGTTTTTCTTTCCCATAAAAATACTGTGGCAGGTCTTAGCTACCCACAAACCAGTCAGGTACGGGTGAATGTAGATCTGTGATGGCATGCCATCATGTCCAGTGCTGGTTTCTGCCTTGCTCCCAGTTTACCCATTACATTTAATAACATTGATTTTGGCTGGCCCAGTGAGTGTGGCAGCTTGTCTTGGTTTGTGTGTTGTGCATAGTTGTTTCCTATTATGTGATAAATTAGGTTTGCACTGACCCCGTGACTGTACCACCCTGTTAAGCACTGGTTCCGCTCTTGTGCCCAGTTGTATAAATGGAGAAATGTATTAGCAAATAGCTATAGATTGTCCAAATGGACACTGAGTGTCTGCAGCTCTTGTCCCCAGTTGTTACTCATTATATTTGACAGCAGTGGTTTGTGCTGGTCCAGTGAATGTGGAACCCTCTTAAGCACTGGCTCCTGTCTTGTGCCCAGCTGTTGTTGTGCTTTGGTAACACTGATTTGTGCAGACCCACTGACTGTGACAACCCTGTCTGTCCATTGTTGGTGCCTGCCTTGCAGTGACAAAAACGGGTTTGCAAATAGCTGGAATGGTCTATGTAGTCGCGGAGTTCCAGCAGCTCTTCAGCTAAGACCATGAACTATCAGTTAGTATATACTATCCATTATTTTATTGGGTATTTTATTTGTATAAAGTTGAAATTCGTCGCAATATATAAAGCGTGCTGGTATATGTCTGTGGTAAATTATTCTAATTAAGAGCCAGGGCCTTGTGGGTAGCTTCATGACAATTAAATCGGACAGGAAAACAAGACTTATTTCTTACATTTCTGTCACTTCCACGTAGCCTACGTTTTCACGTTTGTCTCCTCATGTACTCGTTTCTTTGTTTTAGGGAGGGTTGGGGTTCCGGTTTCAGCCCACATAGTACAGACGCGTTAGGTAGAATTAGACTTAAATCAGTGAGTGTCTCATTTTGTGTTTTTTTTGCTGGAGTCGCCGTGAATTATGTGTATGGACTTAAGCCACAGCTACAATGGAGCAAAGTAGGTCTACGCGGGAACGCCATGGATTGGCCGATGTGCGTGTGTGGGCGGGGTTTCGGGCTGTGCGGTTGCGGATGATTTGTTTAAAGCGGCGGTGTGGGTGTGGTTGTGATGGGGATAACCCTGCTGCCGCCGCCTCTTAAGTTTGTTGAAGTTGTTGCACAGTGACTCGCAGAAAATGCTAACAGGTAATATTTTTTTTTTTTTTAAATACCATGAACATTTTATTGTATATTGTGGTCGCTATTAACAATTTTTGACAGTAAATGGCAACATTCAACGACTACTGTATAAGGGCGTGTGCGTGCGAGGCTCTTCGAGAACTTTCTCTTTCATCTTTCTATGAAAATAAATAGTGGGAAACTATTAAGTTGCGTTTTATATAGAAAGAAATGTATATGACGTTTCTTGTCTTTAACACGAAATGCCTGCTTCGTTTCGATAAATCTCGGCATGGACTGAATTGCAAAAGACTGCATCATCTGCCATTTACCACCGATAGAAAATTGGCCGTACCGTAAGAAGTATATATTCTTAGCAAAAAAGTGTTTAAGGGCGGTTGGCTTTTAAAAATTGACCGAGCGTTAGTGTTTATGGATCCAGATTTGGCTCCTGCCTTGCACTTGATGCTGGCCGTATAGCAGGTGGCCTCATCAACACTGAACCGGATTAAGCAGGTTTGAGAATATTGGTATGTAATATTAGTGCAGGTGGCTTGTAATAAGAAAGGACGCAGTATTTGTAGAAATTTTGGAAGCTTGTAAGTAAAAGATAAAGACTAGATATTAATGTTACTATTACGTTGTATAGTGTTTATATTCAATATATAATATCATTAAACTATTTCTTTTTAACCAATTACTGGGCAACGTTTTCTTACAGGTTCATTCTTTAACTGTTAATGAAGGGTATCCATTATGATTTCCTTAATTATGATTATTAAATAAAAAAGTACCATTATATATTGACTCTTTTATTCTATATTTTACTATTTATGATCACAATTAAGAAACTGGCAAACGGAAAAATCACCATATGCTGCACACGAGCCAGGAGTCTCAAAAATGAAAACAGAGTTAAATGGCCTCATTGTGACAGACTTTATACCAGATCACCACAATGTTTTAAGCAGTAATTACAAAGTTAGTGACTACATGTAAAGCCGACTGCCATTTTTTGCCAATTAAGAATGTACCAAGGTAAAATATACAACTTTATACAATGGCCTGAACAGAGCACATGTGTAAACCAACACTTGACTGTTTGTTTCATTTTAAAAAATATTTATTTTAATTTTTTCTGGTTTTGGACCAATGTTTTAAAACTATCTTCATACTGCACATAATCTTAACGGTTTACCAAGTGCACAACATGTGCACAACATGTGCACACCATATGCACAAGTAAAAAATTAATTGTAACTCTGTACAAGTCACAATACTAACTCATTAAAAGCTTAATTACAATCATCTTCCTCTGGTTGTCTCTACTCATCTCTTTACTAATTTCTTCATATCACCTTGAAGCCACCTAGAGAGTATTTTCAGCTGACAAGTTTATTTCCTTAATTTGTTAACATACAATGTGTTTTTCATTTATCTGTGTATTTATTTAGTAGACTTACTTCTTGGTTTCTTTTATTTTTTCAGGGGCCGTCTGAAAAATACATTCAACTTACTTTTTTTTTAATTTGTCAAAGGACAATGTGCTTTCTGTATAGCCTTTTTAACAATTTTTTTCTTAACAATGGTAGTACGGTGTCACAGTGGTAGCACAGCTGCCTTGCAACAAAGAGACTGGGAGTTTAGGCCCATGTGCATTCTGCATGGAGTTTTCAGGTTCTTCCATGTCCCTGTGGGTGCTCCGGTTCTCTCCCACAGTCCAGTAAAAATGTAGGACAGGTGGATTGACAATGCTAAATTGTCTCTAAATATGTGTGTGTGTCTGAATGTATGTTCAGCCTGTGATGGGGTGGTTCCCTGTCCAAGGATTGTTTTTGCTTTGCTCTTGATGCCTGCTGAGATAGGCTCCAGTTTCTAAGCAACCCTTCTCTAGATTAGGGGGTTTAGATAATAGATGGATTGATTTGTTTTTTTTTTGTTTTTTTTCTTTGCCCAGTTTGTAATGCACAGGTGGTTTTGTTGTATTCCTTCTTACAAAACATTGTTTATTTCTGTTTCAGATCAAAGCTTTACTTTTACCATCTTCCAAACACATGTGATAGTACAAATTCATGAACATCATGTCCCACAGGTTCTTTTTATATGCCCGCTTTACCAGGGCATTTGGAGCTTAAGATTGCTTTTATTTAAGCTGAATAAATCTTTGTGTAAAATCACTATGCTATCTGCTATGCCAGGTCTGTAAGTTTATTTGGTGATACCTTCTTGGCAGTTTTTTCCCCCTACTTTATATATTTTCTTCTCATAATGTTTCTTTGATCTAATTTCAGTTTGTTTTATACTTTGTCATTATTTTATCGTAGGGATTAGGACCTTTGAAGGAAGAAGTTTTATAAGTGGTTGGATCATATAACTTGAATCTTCTAAGACTATTTCCAAGTTTACTGCATGTCTAGCAATGCCATAAGTTTCTGATTTATTTGTTGATATTATTATTATTCATGTATTTGGATGATGTCTTTATTCACGGTGACTTAAAAGATCATGATAATACTGTTTTATGTTATTTCATTTACACCTGTAAGGTAAAGGGAGAAACTGAAACCAGGGCCTTGTAGTTTAGTCCAATGGCTTACTCACAACGCCATGGATAAGACCTCATCTCATCCTGAATGCTTTCAAAAATGTCTTGATGAGACCACTACAGTCTTGCCTTTTGATCTCCTATTTGTACAGGCTGGGATGTTACTATTGTAGGCATGGAGCTAGACAGTTTGACATCTGTGGTGGAGCGACGGGCGCTGAGCAGGCTCCTGTCAATCATGGAGAATCCACTGCATCCACTGAACAGAATCATCTCCAGACAGAGGAGCAGCTTCAGCGACAGACTGCTATCACCGTCCTGCTCCACTGGCATGGAGAGAGAGTTAACATTATTCAAAGTTATTGTCTGTTATGCCTGCATTTTTGTCACTCTTTAATATTGTTTATTTTTATCAGTATGCTGCTGCTGGAGTATGTGAATTTCCCCTTGAGATTAATAAAATATCTATCTATCTATCTAGCTATCTATCTATCTGTAATGGCTTATGTAGCATTCACTCACTTTCATATGTAGTTCTTGGAATAATGATCTAGTTTTGCCAATTAAAAGTGAAAACGGCTTCAGAACAGAAATAATAGGTAGGAATAGAAGGATAGAAAGAACAGAAAATAACACCGGTAAAATGCAGTCATTGAACATTCTGGAATTTTAGACTAGAGTGTAAGGGAAGGGAATTTGTGATATTTTTATACAGACAGCAGCAGAAAAAAAACAGATACAAACTTGAAGGACAAATAATCCAATTAGAGATATATACTGTATAATATATATATATATAGTGTGTGTGTGTGAGAGAGATAAGAGAGATATAAAGATATAGATATATATGTATGTATGTACAGAAGTACTTGTATCTTTTGCATATAAACCTTAAGAGTATAAGTATTTAGTCTTAAGACATCAGGATAAAGCATTGAATTGCCTTGTAGCAGTGGGCAGAAGGAACTCCCAAAGGTGCGTCTTAGCTCTCTGTGTTGGAATGAGCCTGGGGCTAAAATTGCTCCAAGAAAATGCCTTCTGAAGAGGTTGGAGTAGAGCTTTCATGATTGCATCCGATTTTGCCACCATTTTTCTTTCCTACAACAGCTTCCCATGTGTCCGTTTGTTTAGGCATTTTCCATCATTCGATCTCAAGTTGCTTCCACAGGAGAACAATTCACTGGCTACTACAGAATGGTAGAACATCTCCAGCAATTTGTTGTGCACATCAAAAGACCGGAGTCTCTGTAGGAAGTACAGTCTGTTCTGGTCCTTCTTGTACAGCACCACTGTTTTTGTCAGACCAGTTTGGTTTGCATGCCGGAAGTCCTCCACTAACACTTCTGTCTTGCTTATATTAACCTGTAGGTGGCTTTTTATGCACCACAGGACAAAGTCCTTCACACACCTCCTTTACTATGATTTGTCTCCATTATTAATACAGCCTATGATGGAGGAGTCATTGTAGAACTTTTGTAGATGGCAAGTGCCAGTGTTATGCTGGACTTTTGTTGTATTGGGAGTGAACATGAAGGGAAATGGGACAGTTCCCTGAAATGCTCCACACACTGACACCACTTACACACCACCATTTTCCCACCAGTCCCTGTGCCTCAGAAACTGCTTTCTGTTAGTCAGATAGTCCATGATTCGGTAGGTTGCAAAACACAAGGAAGGGTAGAGTATCTGCCACATTGAACTGAATTTATCAGGTTTGAGATTTTTTTTAATCTAAAATGAATAGCTTGTGCAAGTATTAATAATGCAGCATTGATAAACGGGTGAGAAAACTTCTTGTATAAAAATACTGATTAATACAGTATAAATTGCATTTTCAGTGTATAATAAACTGAATTTCATTTTCCCCCATTTAATCTCATCATGCAATATGGCCATTGTAGTATCACAGATTCATTCCTTATCTGTTAATGGAGGTTTTCCATTATGACTTTCTGGATAAAAAAAAAAACAAACATTATACATGATGATTGATATGTTATATGTACAGATTGATAATTTGTCATAGCCGTTTTACTGTATATGATTGCAGTTAAGCTACTGTTAAACATTCAAGTATATTGTCATCATAAACTGCACAAATGTGAAGGGTCTCAAATTAAAACAGGAGAAAAAAGTGGCTTCAGTGTGATTTCCCCCAGAGTAGTCTAGAACACAGATGCTGTACCATTTCACCACAGTGTTTATAAAGTAATTAAAAGTTGGATTGCTATATGTAAAGCCAACTGTCAGTTTTTTGCTTACACAGAGCACATCGGTTTAAACTGAATTACAAAATGACACTAGAATTCAATTCAAAGTAACAAGACACAGTATGTAGAACAGCTTTGAGATGTGATTTTTGTGTCAAGTTAATGAACACTAGCAGTCACTATTAAGCTGCATTGCACTGCCTGCAACCCACTCCATATATAATAAGCACACTTCACTCTGGTGTTTTTTTTCTCTTTGCCATGATAAAGAGATTAAAAGAACAAATGTTTATAATAAATACATTCTTCTCTATTGTCAAGAAGTTTATTTGCAGACAGTTTGTGGAAACAAGCAGTTTAATCGGAAACAGCCAATGTAGAAACTGTGTCAAGCTTTTAGAAACCCTTTAGATGAAGGCTGGAAAATGAAAAACCATTTTTTACATATATCAGACAGTTTGATGCAGTTTTAAACTTCAGATAGCAGTATTGTTAGGATTGATTTAGGGTTTAAACACAATGAAATGTTAAAAAGAGCATGAAAGAAAAGACAAAGACTAAAGAAGGTAGATGTTTTAGCGAAAAGCTTGTTATTTTTCAGAATTATTGCACTAAAGAACAGTTGTAAGCAAGGTGTAAAGTGCTTACATAAACTTAAGACCAAATTGTAATGTTACATTTGTTGTAGAACAAAAAATGGACTTTGAGAGAGAGTAGAAGCTACAAGTAAAAATGAACATTAACCTGGTTTTGTTTTGGGAGGCTTTGGGATGGTAAGCAGATTGAAATCAGAATACTTAATTTGCGTCACAGATTTACTTGTGACAGACAGTGCAAAGTGATCATCTTGGATGCTTATCATGATTTATGTTTTATTACCTCATCTAGATTGTTTTTGGCACTTTTCACAGTGAACTCAAAGTTCTTTACCAGATAAACTATTTGTGTTAAGGTCACATGGGCTCTTATAATGTGTTGAAAAAAAAAATAAACTGAACAGTGGTTTAAATCTAAGTTCACAGAGGAAAAATCTGATTATTATAGCAAAGTGCTCTCTTTGGAACGTTTTTAAGAGGTGAAAGTATTTTTAAATTGGTCTGCAAATGGAGTTGATTCAGTGCAGAGAAGCCTGGTTACTGCTGACACAACCTCAAGGATGCCATTTATATTTGCTGTTAATGTCACTATAGAATATAAATCAATTTCATGTCTAATCCAGTTCAGGGTTATGGGGCCAGAGACTATCCTGGTAGCACTGTTTGTAAGCCATGGAAATAACCATCAACAAAGTGCCAAGCCTTTGCGGGATGCACACACATTGTATTTACTCACACTGGATACATTTTGAATGAATATTTAACCTAATATGTCCGTCTCTGGAGATGTCAGCGGAAAACTGAAGTACTTTATCTACCCACCATTCAGACAAGTGGAAAACATCAGGCTCTTCACAAAAACAGTGCACCATCGTGCCCCTAGAAATGAATGTAATTTTTATTTGAGAAAGATTTTCAGGTCTGAGAGAAACTTGACATAAGTAAATCAAGGATTATAATTGGAAGGTAAATGTGAAAGCTGTTGAAATGTAGAGTCAATTTGCTTTATACTGTACAGGGTTTTGATGTAAGCTGAAATGATTTCATAGAGTGGTGCTCTCTGCATGGCGTTAGCGTGTTCTCTGCATGTCTGTGTGGGTTTCCTCCTACAGTACAAAGAAATGCAGGTTAGATTGATTGATAATGCTTTTGTCCCCTGTGTGTGTGTGTGTGTGTGTGGGGAACATCCGATGGACTTGCACCCTGTCCAGGAATTGGTCTGCCTTTCACCTGATACTTGCTGACAGGCTACAGCTTTCCCACAACCTTGGTCTGGATAAGTGGGCTTAGAAAATCGATGGATGTATGGAGAGAACATTGTTATTCATCTTGCCTCCTAGGTTTCACTGAAAAAAGTACTGAACTTCTCAATGATTAAATCAATGGGTGGAACAAAAAAAAAAAAAACTGGGGGTGATATTGTAGATGTTGTCCTTGAGGCCCCCTGGCCGTTTGTTATTTTTGCTTTCTTTGTGATTTTGGTGGCTAGTCTAGCAGCTGGTTCATTATTATTAATATGGATATCTGCAGCAGGTTTTAAAAATGTATTCAGAGGTAACACATGTCATGTCCATTTTAAACAGTGCAACAAGAAATTATGAATAAACTACTTTGTAACAGTTTAATAAAAGGAGAAAGACTATTCAATATGTATCTAATTTTACAGGTATTTAATCATTTTATTTATTTATTTTTAAGTGCAGTTTTTTCTCAGGGTATTATAATGTGAGAACATCCAAGTGAAACCATAACCTGGAACAAAGAGTGTCATAATTAGAAATGTGTATCATGAGTAGTGGTCTGGTCACTAGAAATACACAAGGTAGGGGTAATCAAAGGGGACCATAAAGTATATGAAAATTCCATATTACCAGTATATCAGTGGGCACAAAGGCTAGTAACTTGTGTAGGATTGCTCACTGTTCACTTTTCCTCAAAAAGCACTGTGTTCAGAGTATCAAAGTACTTCTGCTCTTGCCTCCATCTTACCCACTGACTCTTAAGTCTGCAAAATAAATACGACTTTGCCTCGATTCAGATGCTGACTCTTAAGTTCAATAAACTACTTGCACATAACAACCTTGAAATCCTGTCCAGGGGATACCTCTAGCATCGGAACCACCCTTTGAATGTCTTAAGGGCATCGTACCAGTGTTGCCTCTCTTGATGCCAGGTATTATTGCATTTCTCAATTCTTCTGATTTCTTCATAAAATACCCAGGCACCTTTGGTGGCTAATGACTTTCAGGATGCATAGCAGTCTTGTCATATATTCCAGGTAGGGCTACTTTACTACAGTTTTCTGCCAGTCTCAGATATTAGTTATAACAAAATACTGATTTTGTAATTTACCTTGTATATCTTGTTTTTGGCCTTTATTTAATACGGTATATTTTGAGTCATTATACCTATTACATCTATTACACAAATAAGCATACTGCTGCCCTGGCTGTTTCACAACCCTGCCACTGGGATAGAATTTATTTAAACATATTGTAAATAGATTTTCTACTTATTAAAGTCAGGACTGGTTCTAGCCTTGCACCTGACATGATACTGTATATTCTGGTCCTTCTGCTGTCCTTAATTGGATTAAGCTGATTCATATAAAGATTCTTTTTTAAGGCACAGACACACTCATGTATCCCTGTGCTCCTTTTTCACCTCGGCAGTGTTTTGCATTGTTTATCTTCATTGATCAGCTGCAAAATAAATTCAGAGGAAAACATAATAATTAAAAGTGAACTATTTAGTAAGTACTGGTTTGTTTAATTTCTGGTCATCCTTTGCTTGTACAGGTGCTGGTCATAAAATTAGAATATCATGACAAAGTTGATTTATTTCAGTAATTCCATTCAAAAAGTGAAACTTGTATATTAGATTCATTCATTACACACAGACTGATGTATTTCAAATGTTTATTTCTTTTAATGTTGATGATTATAACTGACAACTAATGAAAGTCCCAAATTCAGTATCTCGGAAAATTAGAATATCAATTAAGACCAATGCAAAAAAGGATTTTTAGAAATGTTGGCCAACTGAAAGGTATGAACATGAAAAGTATGAGCATGTACAGTACTCAATATTTAGTTGGGGCTCCTTTGGCCTGGATTACTGCAGCAATGCGGCGTGGCATGGAGTCGATCAGTCTGTGGCACTGCTCAGGTGTTATGAGAGCCCATGTTGCTCCGATAGTGGCCTTCAGCTCTTCTGAATTGTTGGGTCTGGCGTATTGCATCTTCCTCTTCACAATACCCATTAGATTTTCTATGGGGTTAAGATCAGGCGAGTTTGCTGGCCAATCAAGAACAGGGATACCATGGTCCTTAAACCACGTACTGGTAGCTTTGGCACTGTGTGTAGGTGCCAGGTCCTGTTGGAAAATGAAATCTGCATCTCCATAAAGTTCGTCAGCAGCAGGTAGCATGAAGTGCTCTAAAACTTCCTGGTAGACGGCTGCGTTGACCTTGGACCTCAGAAAACACAATGGACCAACACCAGCAGATGACATGGCACCTCAAACCATCACTGACTGTGGAAACTTTACACTGGACCTCAAGCAACGTGGATTCTGTGCCTCTCCTCTCTTCCTCCAGACTCTGGGACCTTGATTTCCAAAGGAAATGCAAACTTTACTTTCATCAGAGAACATAACTTTGGACCACTCAGCAGCAGTCCAGTCCTTTTTGTCTTTAGCCCAGGCGAGATGCTTCTGACGCTGTCTCTTGTTCAAGAGTGGCTTGACACGAGGAATGCGACAGCTGAAACCCACGTCTTGCATACGTCTGTGCGTGGTGGTTCTTGAAGCACTGACTCCAGCTGCGGTCTACTCTTTGTGAATCTCCCCCACATTTTTGAATGGGTTTTGTTTCACAATCCTCTCCAGGGTGCGGTTATCCTTACTGCTTGTACACTTTTTTCTACCACATCTTGTGCTTCCCTTCGCCTCTCTGTTAATGTGCTTGGACACAGAGCTCTGTGAACAGCCAGCCTCTTTAGTAATGACTCTTTGTGTCTTGCCCTCCTTGTGCAAGGTGTCAATGGTCGTCTTTTGGACAACTGTTAAGTCAGCAGTCTTGCCCATGATTGTGTAGCCTACAGAACTGGACCATTTCAAGGCTTTTGCAGGTTTTTTGAGTTAATTAGCTGATTACAGTGTGCCACCAGGTGTCTTCAATATTGAACCTTTTCACAATATTCTAATTTTCCGAGATACTGAATTTGGGACTTTCATTAGTTGTCAGTTATAATCATCAACATTAAAAGAAATAAACATTTGAAATACATCAGTCTGTGTGTAATGAATGAATCTAATATACAAGTTTCACTTTTTGAATGGAATTACTGAAATAAATCAACTTTTTCATGATATTCTAATTTTATGACCAGCACCTGTATAGTTGGAGACCAACTGTTAATGGTACTTGTAGTATTCTTTAGTGTTCACAACTATCAAATTGATTATAGCAAGCTGGTGATAGCATATCTCAATAGCTCAGTAATGTTTAAATGTTATAGAACATGTAGATTGCACCAGTTATAATGTATAACTTGGTTATTTGAGAGACAAATTGGGGTTGAGTGTCACACTTTCTTTAATATTTAAAAATTCTCAATAATTATTGTGGTCAATATAACCATGTCAAATCAGTGGTGGTTACACATTTTCTTCCAGTTCTTTTGAAGTGAAAATCACATTAGTACGTGGGAAATGTACAATTTATTAGCTTATGTTCAAAGATAGACTGTTCCAGAAATATGGTAAAAGCAAAGTTTTTACAAACTGGTGTGGTGGCTTTCATGTGATGCTTAAGCAGACAGACAAATTCAGTTTTATCCCTCTCTTGCGCTGTGTGTATGTTTTATTTAAAACATATAACAGGCTCCTAGAGCATTGTATTGCTTTAAGTAGCAGTGACCTCTTGTGGAGGCAGAGAGTTGTAGACATGATGGCACATAAGGTACTTTTGTTTGCTGCTGCAGTTGTTTTTTTACCATCAGTGATTAGATATGTAATCAAATGAGCAGCTCACAGTCAGAGTCAGGTGTCATACATGTAAGTCTGTTCTCAACACTTGTCTCATTTTAAAAAGACAGGTAAGTAGAAGAACATTTCAGTTAGTCTTTGATTTTGCAAAGTTTTATAATTAAAAGTGGCAGGGAACCTGAAGTTGTCCTTCGTCATCACACAAAAACAGGTACTGGCAGGGTGTGGTAGTTTAGAGAGTGGTTATTTAAAATAACAGAAGGGCTTTAGACTGTTGATGGAAGTTATAAAGTACTGATTCTTTATAACTCTAATATGATTTCTAAGGGATACTCCACTTGATTTGTATAAATAAAAAAATTATTAGTGAAGGCACATGCTACACATCTGCAGTCTTGCTGTGTGTCCTCTTGGCTGTTCTTTAAGTTGTGTGGTGAACTAGACAGATTAACAGTCCCTTGTAGTCCTTACTGTAGGGTGCAGTGAAAACCACTGGCCAGTTAGAAGTTAAGTTCATTCTAAAGAGTAAATACTAATTGGCAGGTTAGGGTTCTTGAAGCAGCTTCATTTTATGGCTGCCTGAGTGTCTTCATCATAGGCTTGGCTATACTTTTTCAAGGTCTCAATCTTTATCTGTCTGTAATGATCCATAAGTCAAACTTCGTGTTGTACTCAATGTCCTACTGACCAATACTTATTTTGGGTAATGCACTCTTTGTTTAGTGTGTTCCATATTGGGTTTTACAATAACTTTTTTGTGCAAGTCTTTGTTTCATATCCTGCCATGCTAAAAAGGCCTTTGATGGCTTTTCTCAGCATCTTGTTGTTCTGTAATGAATCTTGTAACAGTAATACTGAGAATTTGTAATGCCTTAATCAACTACATTTAATAGTGTAGATTTTTTTCCTACTATACAATACTTTGCAAAGGATATTCACTAATTATATTCATAATCTTTAACATCCAAAAACATATTTACCTACCCAAATTCTGTTTTAAAAATCCCCATGTTGTATTTCCTGATCTGTAATTTGGCAAAGTAGTTGACTTGAAAGTCTTTGTATTAGTGAGAAAAAGAATATGAAAAAAAAAACCTTACATATTTGTCCAAAAATGCAATTCTTGTTCTGCTGAGCTAGGCACACAGTAGCGTTTGAAGAGCTCTGTGTCTGTTGAGTGTTACCAACAAGTGTTCCTGATAAGAAACTGTTGAGTAGGGGGATTAAACAATATTATTTTTTATCAACCAGCCGATTGAAGGATGGAAGCAAAAACTGTACCCAGGCTATCTTGTGCACTAACTTACCCAAGGCAGGGCTGCCCAGTGGGACCATTGTGTACTGTAACATGTGGGTGTAGCTCCTTCTGTTTTTCAGGATTGCTAACAGTGTGCTTTCTAAAGCAGAGGATTGGATAGCGGTTTCCTGTAACAACATGAGCTGGCCGGCTGCCTCTGCAAGCAAGCAAGCCGGCTGCCCTGAACAGAGTGGAGAGAGAGAGCACAAGAGAGAGAAAGGAGTTCGGGGCCTGAGGAGTTGCTGTGGTGTTTTCAGAACTTCACAGAAATCAGTAACTTTATTGTGTTCGCAAGGAGTTTTCTGCCACAATGTTCTGTCTAAAAGGTATGACCAATGCACTTTTAATTTTTATTGTTTCCAACCAACTGCTACACCCAGTTCTGATTGGATAGTCCGACCGGGAGAGTTGCTTTTCTTGAGAACGGAGATCTGCTTGCCACATGTTGGAACACAAAATTTGGCAAGCTGGTGCCACTTTGAAGGCTGGTTTTTGGGTCGCCAGTTATGCTAGAGTTAGGGATCTTGGGATTTATGTTTCACATAATGCATTTGCACTTTTTTAAATTGATTGTAGTTTGCCATCATCAATAATTAAGTACATTTTTTGATCAGTGCTATATCTATATGTTTTGATGATTCAATTTTCATTTTTGAATTTCACAGTTGGGCACACGATGTAAGGTAGCCATTAAACACTTACACTGTAATGCTTACTTTTTGTACTAACGAAAGTGTATTTTATTTCCACGTCTAATAAAAATAATAGTCTTGTTTTACACCTGACCTTTCTTTTGCATATTTTCCATATAAACTTTCAAGAGTTAAGCTAGTTTAGTTTAGCCTCATATTAAATCATCCTAAACATACTACTGCTTATTATGGACATGGGACTGGTCATTTTTAAATTTTCTCTCTGTTCTTCTTTAAACTTGAAGTTAATGTTTACCATCTAAAATGTAGTCCAACCTGAAATGTTTTCCTTGTTAACTTATGACTTTCCATATATCTTTCATAATTTTCAGCCATTTATTGATTAATTTTTATTAAAAATTCTAAAGTTTTCATTTAATTATATTTCTGGATAAAATAATGTTGCTCATCTTTTTTTCCTGAAAAAGATGTTTGATCAGAGTATACTCCTACTATAGCAGTGTACACATTATGTTGTAGTGCATGGGAGCTGAGATGCAATGATGAAAACTGCTTTATGAATTAGGAGTGATTAATTAATCTATGCAAGCATCATACAGTTACAAATGGAAGAAGGCAGGTATCCAACTTCTGTTTCTCTAGTTTTTAAAACCAATTTTTCCAATAAAGAGTAGTGGTTCATTACCAAGATGAGCCTCCTAAATATGCCCTATACCAATAAAATTACAGTGGGGAGGAGTCTTTAGAGCAGAAACAAGTTTCTCTGCATTGTTCTGTATGTTTTGGCTATTCTGTCAAGGTGGTGCAGTAAACTCTGTTATTGTTTTGGAAACTGCCTTTCAGCTTTGGTATGTATGCCTGTGTGGTTTTTAGATCCAACGTTAAAAGAGGGAAAGAAAATCCATTTAATGACCTCTTGCTTCCATCTTAGCAACTTCAGTCTGCATGTACTTTCAGGTTTTGATGACTTTGTTATCTGTAGATTGTAGCTGTGCTTCTGAGCTTAGGAAAACTTGCCTTTTACTGGTACGTGAAAAATGTAAAACAACTTCATTGAATTTCGCAGGAATTTAGGGGTTTGTGAATGAAGAGGTGCTTCTTGTCAACAAAAGGGCATGCTACTTTACTAAACATCAGATACCTTTCTGTATCAAACCAGCCTCTTCATTTTTGCATTTGTTTAAACAAATTGTTAGCAAGCAGTCTTTAATATAGTATATTGATCTGTGAATACTGTTCTCAGATATGCAGATCATTTTCAGGTTTTTAACCTTTGATAGGGAAGATAGGGTACGAGGTTTCATAGTGGTTAGTTTTTCTACTTCATGAATCCAGCATCCTGGGTTGAAAACCTGATTGTTTGTGATGTGGAGTTTAAATTTTCTCCCCATGTCTATGCATGTTTTCCTTCCACATCTCCAAAGTTGTGTTGATTAGGTTAATTGACGACTCCAGAGTGGACCTTGCAATGGAGTGGCTTTGTGCTGTGTTTCTGGCCAACTTTTTTTTTTGCATTCAATCTAAGGAGCACACTGCCACATCTTGGAGTATGCACTTTCCTTGCCTTGGGAATATCAAGGCTCACAGGCATGTGTGCATAGTAGAGAGCGTCAATGTCCCCCAACTAACAATTCACCGATCAAAAACTGTGTCTGCTAGAGCCCACGTTCTTCATTTAGATGGGTGAAGACAGTAATTTTCATTTAAAGGCATATTTATTTTTTGGTTAGGGGGTCCCTAAAATAAAGTAAACAAGTAATTAAATACAAAGAAATAAGGAACAAAACATATTTTGTGACATATTTATGTTTATATGCTAAAAGTTATTATTTACATATTTCATTTTGTCTGAAATAATTTCTCCATACATATCAGGGCCCGCTAATTCACACACAGACTGTCGGACAGACCCAGTGAGGCATTGCTAATCAACGTAACATGCAAATGTTTGAGAATGTTGGAAGAAAACCCATGCAGATAACAGGGAAAGCACACAAAGTCTATACAGGCAGCAGGCGATTAATAATCAGGTTGAATCAATTTTTATCTTTCCCAAAGTAAGCTTTTATCCAATCATTTTATCATATTTGTGTTTGCATAGCAAACGAAATTGGTGCCTTGAGTACAAAGCATTTGAAATGTTGTTTTTTCTAAGTAAGATGCTTTCTAATAACTGCTGCAAGTGGTTTACTTCTGAGAAGTGCTATCTAAACTGTCGGCGAGTGTCATCTGCTGTTCTCTAAAACAGGAACCATCAAGTGAGTCTGATTTTGTTCTTTTGACATCTGCCATCATGCTCCCTGTTATTAGATACTATACCATTGCAAATTTCTTTTAAGGCTCTCTGCTGTCAAGTTGCCATTGGTCAGCTGCTTCAATAACTCTTAGATTTCTCGCAAGTTGCTGTTGACAATTATAACCTAACTAGCTTTCTTTTTTTTATATTCTCTCCATATTTTCAAGTATTGCTCCTTAAAAGCGCAAAACGTGACCGGATATTGTAAAGCAATTCCAATAATTATTGCTCAGCTTTGGAGGAAAGTTAATTCTCACGTTGTCTACTAATTAATTTTGATGGATGAAGTCTGCGCCCAAATTATAGCCTGCTCATTGTCTATCTGTATTTTTCGACATGTCTCCTTAGGCTAATACTAGTTTTTCTGTCATATCTAAAAGACCTGCTTATTAGGACTGTTGGTGTTTCCAGTATGACCCAGTATCAGTGATGCCTCTTGTTGCATGCTGGCACCCTTTCTGCTGTTGGTTCCTGAACTGGAAATAGATGAATGATTTTAAAGTAATCACCTGATAATAGCATATATAAAGCTGGTGGCACATTACATGACTTCTAGTTGGATGGAATAGCAAATTTAATGACTCTGGTTGCTGATCTCATTGCCTGAATATGTCAGATACATGATTACAAATAAAAGGGCCTGACAAATTTCTTAAATCCTTTCCATCTCTACAGCTTAGTTTCATGTCTTCAATGTATTGTGAGCTTTCTGCTGTTTCTGACAGGCAATAGTGTGCTGCATGACAGTGACGGTGGTATAGGAGCACTTCATAGGAATGCCATGTTCAGCAAGTGGTGGTCACAGGAATGAATTGTGACTGCCTCCGACTCAGTAAAGTTGTATCAGTGCAGTATGCAAGAGAAAAATTGCCGGAAATGTCATTTATAGTGGCATGGCCTTAAGTAGTAGAGAAAAATACAGAAATGCAGATCCCTAGTGTCCTATATAGGGATGGTTCCCCAAAGTGCACTTGTCACTTCAACATGCTAATCAAATAATTGGGTTCATCAATGCGTGTTTGAAATAATGAACTCTATGTCAAAGTAAATTACCTGAATGTCCCATATTACAGATCCATATAGCAAGGACGTAGCCAATAATATGGATATTATGCTTTATAGCCTCATCACACAGTGATTTACAAGAACACCACTAAACAAGCAACATTGTTTTTCAGTTAGAATTCCTCATGCTTTTGCAGTAAGATAGTTTTGAAATTTGAACACAGTAACATTTTTGTTTCAAATTCAACTATGAGGCCACAAGGCCATGTATTGTATGTTTATTCATCCCTAGTAAACTTCATTTGTCTAAAGAAAAGTAGAATGTGAGGCATTAATGTAGGAGGAAACCAGATTACCGAGAGAAAAGCCTGCAGACATGGAGAGTGTGCAAATTGAGAATTGAATCTAATCACTATTTGAGCATTATTTTGAAATTGTAAATTAACAACAAGAAGTTTTTCCAAATATGTGAGATCTTGCTGTCTGCAGATTTTAAACAGAATGTAAAAATGCACATCAGTATTTGCTTTATGGGTTTGCCATTTTTGCATATATACAATTGAAAAATCAAAGAAAAAGGTCCGGCTTTCCATTGATCATTCAGTATAGTTGTATCAGTTTCTTCTCCTGGACTTTAACTTTATGATGTTTTCCATATTTGGTCATTTAATTCTTCCATTTTCAGAAAGCTATTTAGAAAATGCCTACTAATTCAGAAATGTTTTTATTTACATGGTATTGATTTAATTCCCTACTTCACATTAACCAAGGTAAGAAGTAGATAAGTGGATGGATGGGTAGATTGATTTTCGTTTTCTTGCCGTTCGTTAGTAAAGGCCATGTCACGTTCAACTGCTTTGCCAGGGATTTTCAGTTGTATCCTTCATTTATGTAATCTTAGCGAGTCAGAGGCAATTTTGTGACGTGAACCCATGACCATCATTGCCTAGCCTGACATTTCCTGCAGCTCTCCCTAATAATATCAAACAGGGTTTGCCTTTAGTAGTAAGCGTGGGCTCTGTGTGTATGAGAGCAGATAGCCAATTAGCACCCATTCAAAAGTAAAGTGCATATAATGCAGTGATGAGGAAAAAGGCACTCGAGTGGTTTGGACCCTCATCAGTCTGATATGCCACATTGTAGCAGCTATCCGATCAGAAACTGACCACTTGGTCCTTTCCCTTACCCCAGATTGTAATGGAGAGGACTATAATGCTGCACATGATCTTGTACTCTATGTTGTGGAATGCATCAAGATACTCTTGAATGCAGGTTGTATGATCTTTGTGTCAGTTGGGAGACGACTGTACCAGCCATTGAAGTTCTGCAGCATTATGATTGCATATGTTTGAGATTAGCATACTCCGTATATGGATGTTCCAGTGCACCATTCAAGGTGTATTCACATGGGTGTATTTACAAGGTGTTTGTGATTTATAAATGTTACATTGCATAAAAATGGCATATGCCAGGTTTTATAATTTATTTTTTTTCCAAATTCATTTTACTGTTTTATAAATGTGGCCTCCGGTCTTGTGGTTCTTGCAGTAATTTTTGGAGGCACTTGTGTGTCTTTTAACAGTAACAATGAAATCACTTGTCTCATGGTCTAACAGTAATGAACCTGTAAACCTATAGATCTAATATTACTTGCACACATCATGTAAAACCTAAGATCGGTTGTCATCTTATTACATTTATTTTTTATTATAAAGAAAAAAGGGAGAAATGGTCATTTATCTACATCAATACAGGTTGTTTATGTTGTCTTAAGAATATTATAAGGGCTAATGAGGTGATGTTTTAGTTGTGTAGTTTAGCTTGTAGTGGATCAGGGGAGTTGGTTTGCCCCGTTGTCAGGTTTTCCACATTAAGAAAAGGGCTCATGCTGACTAGGAATGCAGAAGTGGCATGAATTTAGTAGAATGCCTAGGTTAGAAACCTTCAAAAACACATATATTTGTAGGGAATGAATGACAACTTTGTAATGCTGGGTTGATAACTATTAAATGATGTCTGATTGTAATGAAGCAGGTGCCACATTTTCCTGAAATGCTTTCTCTGCTGTCTTAAGGCTGCTGTAGAGTAATTTTAGACCCAACACTGTGCAGAAAGTAGAATGCTGTGGAGGTAAATTTGTAGTATGAGATGCAGCTGCTCTACAGATTCCGGACTTTAGTCTAATAATAGGGTGGGGAGGTGTGGCAGCCTCGCCGTGTTCAAAATCCTGGACATTTGCTCCTGCCTGGGTTCCAGACATAGCTCTGTGGACCTCTCCCAGAATCCTCAAGGCTATTTATCAGTTGTCTTGTGTATGTTACAGGATTCTCCCAATGTAAGTGCATTCCTCAGTTTCTGCTCTTGGCAGTGTTTTCAAGTGAAAACAAATGCATGAGATATGAAACAGATTTTTGTAGAGAAGAAGGATGCTCTGTGAGGTTGTTGAAGGGGGAAGGGGCTGGAGCAGTATTACAGCGCTTAAGGGGTTTAAGAAGAAGTGTGTTTGTATGCGTCTTTAAAAAAAAAAAAAAAGCTCTTTCTTTCTCTGCACAATGTCACAACTTAGGAAGATCAAATCACTTGTTTATAGATACTTTAATAATTGATGAATTAAGCATGATCCTGTAGGATGAGGGAGATGTAAACCCATTTTTTCTGAAGGCGCAAAATCTTTACAAAATACAAATCAAGAATGAGTGTTAAAAATCACCAAACAAACTTTTTTTTAGGAATTCTGAGAATTTCTGATCCGTTGATTCAATACCACTCACTTAGACTGAATTTCTTTTCTGTGAGATGTTAGTAGCACCACCTTCCACTTATTTCTAACTCTGAAATTTGAGCACAACCTATATACTTCTAGTTTTTGTTTAAAGCACCTATCAAAATGAAAACTGCTTTTCTCCCCCTGTATACAAGAAGTATCTGACCCCAAGGGGGCCAAACCACCATTCTTTAATATAAAATGTGTATATCAACACTCTCAGGGGGCATCAGAGGGGTTTGCAAATTAAGTACTGCTAGAAGCAGTTTACTAAGCATCAATAGACATGTGAGCATGGCTGCTGGGGAACCTAATTAGACCTAGGTGGAATGGGTGGATAGTGTGGCAATCGGGTTTTCTCTGACCCTGATTCCATCAGTTCTATCTTCAAAGGATGCAGGGTTTCTGATTTTCATAAATCACACCTGTCTGCTTTATGCTATCTGTGCTCTCTTGAGAAGATTTTGCTCAGTTAATTAGCAACTATGTGTCCAGGACCTGCGATGGATTGGCACATTGTCCAGGGTCAGTTTCTGCCTTGTGTCTGATGCTGCCCAGAGAGGCCGAAGTTGAGTTGAATTGGACATGTTTGAGAAAGTTAACTTTTCTTTATTATGCATATGATTTTAAAAAAGTCAAAGGCATTCCTTACTGACCCATATATACTGTTCATACTAAAATAGAGAGTGCGAGTGAGTGTACACTCTGCCCTCTTCCAATTTGATGCATAGTTTGAATGCATTGCAAGCTGCTTCAAATACCAGACCTTCATCAAATGCTTCTTTAAGCTCACTGTACAAAAGACTCTGCTTAACAGAGTAAAGTTCTTCCTTAACTCGTGTCTTTCATGGTAGGCTATTTTAAACCAGAGTTGGTTTGCATGCTGTACTAAGCACATTGTTTTGCCATATTTTTTTTTTTTTTGCAGTGATTATTTTTTAAAACTTTTTTTAAAATATGTAGTTTATCATAAATTCAGGAGAAAACATTGGGTAGGCTGTTAATTCTATTAGTATTTTTATCTCATTTTAAGTGTTTCTTATTCTTGCATGGAAGGCAACAAATTGTTAGACTAAAATTCAGATTTTAGTTTCCATAAATGCTGCTATTTAAATCTCTACATCGATTTATTCATGGAAATTTCTTCTATACTATGGATGGGATGATTTTATTAACCACCAGAAGCATGTATTACCCTCATGATTTACTTTTTTTGCTACAATGCTGTGAAAAAGTATTTGTTCCCTTCCTAAAATACACTTTTTTGCATATTTTACACAAAGAATGGCCTCCGAACTTGAAACAAAATGCATCTGAATTAGTATAAACAAGCCTAAGTCATGTGTTCATATGAAATGTGATAATTTACTGCATGAGTTACAAGAACATAATAAACAATAATCATTGTGATTCATATTTGAAACATTTAAAATGCTGCATTAATTAAAATGTTTAAAGTATATATAGTGTCAGTTGTAATAGAAATTTGACACTTATTCATCCTCTGATAGAGGTCCATAGTGGGCTAGATTCCTAGTAAAGGATCAAAAATAACATTTGTAATCACTGACGTGTAAATAGTCCAAAACGATATCCCACATGTGTATGTGTGAAACTTGTCATTTTTAACCTTCTGGGAGCTGCTGTAAGAGGCCTAGGGCCCCCTTTAAAGAATCAAATATGTCATGTGTGATCAGCAGCATGAATGGACACTCAAAATGCGTGTATTCCTGATTTCCATTTTTTCGCACTTTTGTCTAAAGGAGTAACTTTCACCGATCATATCCCATTAGGGATGAACCTGTGGGGTCGGTGGATATGGCATGAACAGCTTCAAGCACTGGTGATTTCTGATTGTTTTTATGAACAGAAAAAGTCAACCTTAAAGAACACAACACAGTTAATCAGTTTAAAGTACAAGCTTTTCTCCCAGGTGCAAAAGGTAAATACCCCATAGTTTCAGTGTTTGGTTGCTGCAAATTTAGCAGCAGTAATTAAAACTAAACACTTCCTGTGATCTTATATCAGTTTTTCACATTGCTTTTGAATAGTGCACACACAGATTTCTTTGCAGAACTGCTCTAATTCAGACCTTCTGCTAGGGTTGTAAGCATGAACTGATCATTTCAGGTTTTGCTACAACAGCTGTTGGGATCAAATCGGGAGTTTGACTAGGCCATTCCAAAACCTGAATTTTGTTCTTTCTGAGGCTCATTCAGTTGTGGATTTCCTTTTGTGTTTTGTCTCTTTTTCCTGCTGCATAATCCCATTATTTAACTTCAAACAACATGCACCTTAAGAATATTCTGGTAAATTGAAGAGTTCATGGTGCCCTCAATAATGGCAAGTCTTCCAAAGCATCCTTGCACCATCACACTAGTGTCTCCATGTTTTTACTGTAGGTCTGAGGTTCTTACTGTCAAATGCCAGACATAGTGGGACCAGTGTCATCCAAAGAGTACTACTTTTATCTATCCATAGAACATGACTGGGCATCATCTAGGTGTATTTTTTCCAAAAGCAAGATGAGCACTGATGATACTCTTAGATGAAAGAGGTATTCACTCTTGCCACCTTTTCTTATTGTGGAGTCTTGAACACTGACCTTGGCTTAAGCTAGAGATGCCTCCAATTATTTGGATGTTGTTTTGGGATCCTCTGTTAATTGAATTCATGTGCTTGTACCCTTGGTAATTTTGCCAGTCTGACCTTTCCTGAGAAGATTCCTCACTGTAGCAAATGTTCTCTATTTGGAGATAATGGCTTTGACTTTGGTGCGACATTTAGAAATGGCTTTTTAACTTTTTCCTGATTAGTAAGTGTAAATGACTTTTTTCTCCTCTGTTCTAAAATCTCATTTGATTGAGTCCTAATAATCATACAGAAACCCTGTAACAACTTTATTCTCATGGTGAGGGTTATTATATGTTGAGGTTTGCATTTAGCAGGACTGTTCAGTCAGCTGAGTGTAATTATCAATTAACTTTGGTCAGCTGTTTGAGTGAGTAACTGAGGGGGCAGTTACCTTTTCACACAAGCAATACATGTGTTGGATAATTTTATTCCTTAAATATATTATTTAGCGATGTATAAATGAGTTATATGTTTACTCTGGCTCCCTTTAACTAATACAGTTTGTCTTAGCAATCTGGAGCTATTTATTGTGAGAAATGTATGAAAATAGAAGATGTTTAGAAGTGGGCAAATACTTGTAGAAATAATGTGCTCCTTCTTCTTAATATGTGTCTGAAGTGTGATGATGATGGAGGTGAAGTATTTTACTGGAGAGGTTTGATTGAAGGAAGATTTATACCACAAAGAATAATGCAATTTTTACTTGCTGCATACCTGAACATAACTTGTGAAGAATTTCTGGTCAGTGTCCTTCCAAATTTGAAAACTCCCAGTGAAGGATAACTTTGTTACCCCATTTAGCCAAACTGTGATGTTAACACAGAGCTATCTCCTTATTTCATCATATAAAATGAAAAAATAATTACTCAGTGAGCCAGAAATGTGATTTGTTTGTGTTTGTACTGTTTGGGCCAGTGTAATACTTGTTTAATACATTTTGTTTGATTTTTATATCTATAAAAAGACAATTTCAGGTAATCTTTTTTTTGTGAAAAAAGTTGCAAATCAACAGACAAAAGTGTCAAATTGAAATTCATGTGATTAGAAACAGGTGAGAAGGTGAAACATGACAAGTGGTAATTCTGAAACTTAATATACAGGTGCCGGTCATAAAATTAGAATATCATGACAAAGTTGATTTATTTCAGTAATTCCATTCAAAAAGTGAAACTTGTATATTAGATTCATTCATTACACACAGACTGATGTATTTCAAATGTTTATTTCTTTTAATTTTGATGATTATAACTGACAATTAATAAAAGTCCCAAATTCAGTATCTCGGAAAATTAGAATATTGTGAAAAGGTTCAATATTGAAGACACCTGGTGGCACACTGTAATCAGCTAATTAACTCAAAACACCTGCAAAAGCCTTTAAATAGTCTCTCAGTCTAGTTCTGTAGGTTACACAATCATGGGGAAGACTGCTGACTTGACAGTTGTCCAAAAGACAACCATTGACACCTTGCCCAAGAAGGGCAAGACACAAAAGGTCATTGCTAAAGAGGCTGGCTGTTCACAGAGCTCTGTGTCCAAGCACATTAACAGAGAGGCTAAGGGAATGACAAGATGTGGTAGAAAAAAGTGTACAAGCAATAGGGATAACCGCACCCTGGAGAGGATTGTGAAACAAAACCCATTCAAAGCTGTGGGAGAGATTCACAAAGAGTGGACTGCAGCTGGAGTCAGTGCTTCAAGAACCACCACTCACAGACATATGCAAGACATGGGTTTCAGCTGTCGCATTCTTTGTGTCCAGAAGTGTCTTGCCTGGGCTAAAGACAAAACTGCTGCTGAGTGGTCCAAAGTTATGTTCTCTGATGAAAGTAAAGTTTGCATTTCCTTTGGAAATCGAGGTCCCAGAGTCTGGAGGAAGAGAGGAGAGGCACAGAATCCATGTTGCTTGAGGTCCAGTGTAAAGTTTCCACAGTCAGTGATGGTTTGGGGTGCCATGTCATCTGCTGGTGTTGGTCCATTGTGTTTTCTGAGGTCCAAGGTCAACGCAGCCGTCTACCAGGAAGTTTTAGAGCACTTCATGCTTCCTGCTGCTGATGAACTTTATGGAGATGCAGATTTCATTTTCCATCAGGACCTGGCACCTACACACAGTGCCAAAGCTAACAGTACGTGGTTTAAGGACCATGGTATCCCTGTTCTTGATTGACCAGCAAACTCGCCTGACCTTAACCCCATAGAAAATCTATGGGGTATTGTGAAGAGGAAGATGCAATACGCCAGACCCAACAATTCAGAAGAGCTGAAGGCCACTATCGGAGCAACATGGGCTCTCATAACACCTGAGCAGTGCCACAGACTGATCGACTCCATGCCACGCTGCATTGCTGCAGTAATCCAGGCCAAAGGAGCCCCAACTAAATATTGAGTGCTGTACATGCTCATATTTTTCATGTTCATACCTTTCAGTTGGCCAACATTTCTAAAAATCCTTTTTTTGCATTGGTCTTAATTGATATTCTAATTTTCCAAAATTAAATGAAATAAACATTTGAAATACATCAGTCTGTGCGTAATGAATGAATCTAATATACAAGTTTCATTTTTTGAATGGAATTACTGAAATAAATCAACTTTTTCATGATATTCTAATTTTATGACCGGCACCTGTAGTTAAGTAGAACACAGCACAAGTAACAGTCGGTTATCAGATTTATCTGTGGATGCACACAAGACCCATTGCAGCAGAATAGTGGACTTTTACTCTGAAGTTTTGTTCACCAGGAAGACAGAGAGAATGCTTTTACTCTTAAGTGTTTTCAGGCTGAGAAGAGGTAGGTTATGGTGCTTAGAGTGCATTGTCAAGGCTGTCTGATGGAACTGGCCAATTCCTTTTATTTGATGTCAGTGTTTGACCTAGACCTTCTTCTGAATATACTTGACAATGAAAAAAACTTTCTGAACACTTCTGGGTGTATAGTACGGATTTGGCAAGTTGATCACAGCAATCACCTCTGCTGTAAATTTTCCTGTCACATACAGTTTTATTGCAGTTACCTGTTTTTGTGATTTCCTCTTGTATTACAAGCCTTCATTTACAGTACAAAAACTACAACTGTAACATCTGGTAATTTAAAAGTATGAGCACTTCTACTAGGAGTGCACCTTGGATAACAAGTACTACAAATGGAACAGCCGTGCTGAAGAACCTCATTACATCAAAAGTACTGGCTGCTCCAAAGCTCAAAAGTTTGACACTTAAACCTCATGTCGGCCTAGCAAAGAGATTTTTCCCTCCTCTTCATATTAAATCTGGCGTTATGAAACAGTTTATTAAAGCAATGAACAAGGAAGGTGAAAGAGTTCAATATTTGAAACAGATGTTTCCACAAATAACTTGTGCCAGGATTAAGGAAAACATTTTTGTTGGTCCACAAATCAGACCAGTTAACAATGACAAGTGGTTTGAAGAACTGTGAGTGGGGTCAGAGGTAACAGAATGGAAGGAATTCAGGGGTGGTGTTTAGAATTTTCTGTGCAACTACAGAGCAACAAACTAAGGGCAGCTGGTTATCAGCATTCTTTAAGCATTCAAAACTAGGAAGTGTAACATGTCTCTAAAGATTTGTTTTCTGGATTCACCCTTGGACTGCTTCCCTGCTAATGTTGGTATGGTCAGTGATTAACAATGTGAAAGTATTTACCAGGACATTGCAATAATGCAAAAATGTCATCAGGCAAGCAGAACCCATTAGTGCCAGCCGACTGTTGTTGGACACAGAAACAAGCAGCAGCAGATGCAAAGTACACATGAAAATCCCCAACAAAACCTTTTTAGCTCAGTTAAACTAATGCAATGTATCAATATCGTTAAGCAATTAAACACGCAATAGACCATAAAAGTTAATTTCGTGTTCCTCTAACGTTCTACCTGATACAGTCAATCTGAAAATATAGTTATTTGCAATTTGAAACTGTCTATCATAGTCACCAAAAAGTTTTCAGAAAGCAAAAATTTTGGGAAATATTGTTGTCCAGTGATACTTCCCATGTATTTCTACTGGTAAGTACAGCTCTGAGCATCCAGTGATGTGATGAATATTTTGACTTTACATTTTCAATGGATTTAACATGTTCTTCGGTATCCTTGAACACAATGTAACCTCATTCGGTTTGATGGCTCCCTGTTTGTGCTTCAGGATGCAAGTATTTGGATATGATAACTTTATACAAATGAAACTTGATATATTTATTAGTGTTGTATTTATTGTTGAATTTGAACAAAATTGGTCCAGTAGATTAGATAATTTCAATAAAGCTCAGATATTGCTTACCATGACACATGCTATTTAAAATGAAAAACTGTTCTTAATTTAAATCACATGTACAATTGAGGAAAGGACATCCCATCAAAATCTTCTAGTACATTAAAATTTTCATGACCTAGATGAAAGGGTGTGGTTGCCCTCCAATTTATTTCTTCAAGAATGCTCCAAGATAAAAAAAAAATGTTCTTAAGATTGTTTACATAAACCTCAGCTGAAAAAATGCAAACATTGTCAGTTGTAACTAATCTGCTTTTATTATTATTGTAAGCATTTGGTTTTATTTCAGACTTTAAATGGCGCTTGTGATTCATCCCTCGGTTTCCTTCATAATGACTCCTGATGCATTTACTATTATATATACATTTCTCTTTAGCCAAGTTGACTTTGAGCATTTTAATATTTTTTTTTATTAACTATTGTAGCACAGGCGGTTGAAGCTCATGGTCAGTAGCAGGATTTGAACCCACAGCCTTAGAGTTTGAAGTCCAAAGCCTTAACCGCTAGACCACATTGTGAATTGCGAGTATACTTTAAGTTGTTTAGAAAAAATTGTGTTTCTTTTGCCATTTGAGGTTTTTAATGGTGCAATGTTTTAAAAAAAAAAAAAAAAACAGCACACACTTTTCCTTTTTGTTTGGTCTGGAACTGTCCAGAACTTCGACTTTCTTAATGTAGATTCTGGCTACACTGAAAGCACAACTTAACATGGCCAGTTATAATGTTGTTATAAGAGCAATATTTCTTTAGGAATACCCTAGATTAAATGAATATAGAGTATATAGTGTGTATATGTATGGTCTTGAACTTGTGCATTGATTTATGTTTACTTTTTGTACACTGAGTTTTCTCTCTGTTTATCTGCTAACTAGTTTTCCTATCTAACTATATACCTTTGTCTAACGTTACCATGCTTAATGTATCAATGGTAAAGCACCAAATCTACCAGATTCGTTACAAGCTATTATGTCATTTTACAGTAGAATAAAATGTCTGTTTTAGTTTTGATCTTCATTATTGTGGTGTGTTTTTTTTTTTTTGTTTTGTTTTGTTTTTTTCTCTTTGCATGCACTTTATGTCCTTTATATGTGTTATATCCTACCTTTTTATTTCTTTGTCTTTCTTTCTGTCAGATACATTTTGGCTATGCTGCAGTAAACTCAATTCCTTACTTTTACAATCCTGATACCAAATTGCTTTAAACTGTATGTGACTGAGAGATGTCTGTCAGCTACAATTCATCCTCCTTTTAAACTACCATTCAGTTATTGGATGAAAATGATGCACAGGGCACACAGTCAGTGTTTGTTATATAGTACCTTTAAAAAGATTACTACTACAGTTTTTTTAAATAGCAGTTAACAGTTTAATACAAGGTTTGACTTCAGAGAGCTGACCGAAATTACATAAATGCCAGACCGATGTTTTGTGCCCAAAGAATTGTACAGTGTTAGGGACATGTTGGAATGCTGCTTCAGTGAAAGGGGCCTGAAGGGCTTGCTGTTTTTGAATTACGCATTTATATATCAGTAGCAGCCACCTTTATTTGCTGCTACGTGCTGCATGTCTGTTTCCCTTTGCAGCAAACATCTTAAATTTCTGTTGAAATTTGCATCCCACAGTGCTTGATCTTGCTTTTATTTAGACCACGTTTTAGTTAAACATTAATATACAATACATAAAAACCTAAGCTGCATTCATTTTTTATGTTCAAATGTGAAACTGCTGCTTAGTGTATTTAAGACTAGTACTCCAGAGTTCTTGTACCATGAGCCACCCTGGGTAGTTCATGTAACGTCATACTACTTAAACTAAGTTTTGTTCTTGTACTTGATTTAGTGATAGATTGAACCTGACCGGCCAAAATCTCAAGTAGGCTTAAATGAGAAGAAGACTGACTGAAAGTACAAGTTAGTTTCATGTTCTAGTATCATCTGTGCAGAATGCTTCTCAGGGGAGGGGACCAACTTAAAGTGATGTAGCTCACTTTTTGTTAAATTTGGAATTGCAAATAAGCTTGTCATTCATCTTTGTTACCCTAATGTTACATTGGTGATTTTCAGCTCTATTGCATGTAAGTTGGTTGATTTCCCATTTTGATGCGAGAGGCTTTACTGAAAAAGCAGTTGCTGTGGAAATGGCTACAACCTCCCAGAAGACAACCTTCAAGCTAAGTCACAAATTTGGGTCAATTTGCACACCAACCAGTTTTGTTTGTTATGGCCAGGTGCATCTATATTGACATGGTACCGTATATCTTTGCATTTCTTACAAAATGAATGATAAGAATTTAATGAAGAAAAGTGTCTTTCATCATCAGTGCTTTGCATTTCTTGCAACATAAAATGCAACTCTTCTTCCTTTCTGGATTGTTTAAGCAGATGCTAATATGCAGACACAAAGAGAAAGTGCACAAATGTGAGTGTTTGATTTTGTCTGGACTTGCTTATGAAGTAGGCTAGAGCCTTTAAATTAGAAAAGCAGAACTATGTGCCCTTAAGATTTAGTCATTAAAAAAATAAAATGCACTGTTGGATTTCTAAACTATTGTAGTTTTAAGATGACTATATGCAGTACCACTAAAAATACAGTATGTATTGACCCACAGACAGCATTCTTTTTGTATGAAGACCATTCTGAAGGGATTGGCAAACACATAGTTCAGTTATTCATGTGTACAGGAGTAAGCAAAAATACTGGTACAATGAGATAATATGGGTTGTTTTTATTATATTTTCATAAACTATGTATTCTAGGTTAAAGATTAATATGAGACTGAAGTATAGAATGTCATTTTTTATTTTATACATAAACCGTATTGGAGAAAATGAAATTTGTTGAGTTCAGTGACCCAGAAGGATTGGGACAAATGAATGACAGGTGAGTCTTAATTGCTCAGGTGTTCCCTGAACCCTCACTACATCAAAGACCGCTGTGTGTTGTGGGTTCAGTGTGCATTCCAGGTCTGGTGTTGACATCAAAGGCACAAAATAATATGGAAACTGGAGAACTGCCCTGTGATAGGAAAAACAAGCAATTTTGAAAATTGGATTAAAGCAAATACCATTCAGAGCCATTGCTGAGCAACTAGGCATTCCAAACATCAATAGCATGAAGTATTTTGGGGGGAAAAAAAATACTGAAGGTGTAAGCGGTTTGCAATGAGATAGTCATCCTAGTTTGATGACGTGAGCATTGCTAAAGCTGTAAATAGAGACCCAAAAATAACATCCAAAGAAATAAAAATTGGGGCGAAGGGGTACAAGTGTTAGTATTTACCATTAGCAGAAGAATTAAAGAGAAGAAATACAGAAGCTACACTCTTAAGATACATCTCATCATTACCAAGAAAGGAAAGGCAGTTTGGAATTTACAAAGTAGTACAAAGATAACCCAGAAGGGTTCTGAAGCAACGTTTTATGAACAGATAAGGTAAAGATGAGCCTTCACCAGAATGATGGAAAAAATATTAACCTGAAACATACTGCCTTCCTAATCAATGAGTTCATCAGAAAGAAAAAAAATGAAGAGTTCTAGACTGGTCAAGTCAGTCTCCTGATTTAAACCCAGTTGAGAGAGTGCATTTCACATTCCGAAAAGTAAACTACAGCCCTGAAAGAAGAACCAACTGAATGAGGCTTCATAAAGGCTTGAAATAGCAGCCAAATTAAGTTATCAAGAGTCTGGTGATGTCAATAGGTCGTAGACTTGGGGCAGTTGTACTAAACACAATAAATAACCTTTATTTCAGTATTATGTTTTGTCAAAAAATGTTTTGAGAAGTTGAAACTGATATTGTGTACTTTAGTCTCATATATTTTATCTAGAATACATGCTCTATAAATATAAAACAAAAATATCCCATATTACCTCACTGTACTAGTATTTTTGCTTCTTACTGTATTTCGGTTAAGATAGGTAGACATATTATTTTGCCACGGGGAATTGTTTTCAGCAGAAAAAAAACAAAACTCAAGGCACAGATATAAGAAAATACAAAAATTGAAAACGTGTTCTAAGTACATGCACTCTAGTTTAGTACAAAAAAGAATAATTACCTTTAACACTACACAAAATAATTCAGATTTCAGCAGCATCCCTATAAGTAACAGAATTCAAAATGTGCATAGCTCTGGGGATAAACAAGTTCCTAAGTCTGTTGCTCTGTACCCTTGGGAATCTAAATCTAAAGCCTGATGGCAACAGCTGAACTTTGGGGAAAAGAGTATGGCTGCTATCTGACAGAACTGAGTTGGCTGCCTTTTTTTATTAGCTTTGTGACAGAGGTCATTACTCTGTCAATTATAATAACCCATTGTTACTTGCAGATGGAACACAAGAAGGCAAAGCGACTTGCCAAAGGTAACAGTTTAGAGTAAGTGTTAAGGACTACACATACTCCCTACCTTGGAGTCCAGAGTCTTCACCACTTTAACACGTTATTTTTAATTTGATTAACTTATTTAGTCTTCTGCAGCAGAGTGACAACTTCACTCTGGGGGAAAAAAACACACATGTGAATATCTTTGAAGTGGAATTGATTCATTTCACAAAAATGTTTCTTCAGTAAGTCACAGATATCGTGCTGCTTAACAATAAAAGCTCTATTAGTCTGCCTTTCTGTGGAGAAGTTCAAATATGAAGTATTGATAAAGTACAAATTATTGATTAAAAGTGCAAATCAGTAAAACATGTACTTTGAAAATCAAGCTAATTATAGTTATTTTACAAAATTTAGGTTGGAGGAGTGTGTTTGGAGGACTACTTGTTTTGGACTGAGCATTGCAGTATGTTTTTATTGCCAATTAACTATTGTATAGTCTGTGTTGCTACTTTTCAATTACTTTGGTAACCACTAGAGGATATGTGTGAGTTAAAATAATATAGTGATCAAGCCAAGCTTCCCATCTGCTTTGAAGTGGTTCACAGCAGAAATACATACATACATGCATTACATTTACATTTACATATTTAGCTGACACTTTTATCCAAGGTGATGCACAACATTTCTGATACAATTGGTTACATTTCTTTTGGTTTTCCAGCTGGAGCACAGGCAGGTCAAGTGACTTGCTGAGGGTCACACAGTATCATTAGCAGGATTTGTACCCACAGCCTCCGGGTTTGAAGTCCAAAGCATTAACCGCTACAGAATCTTAATATAGAGCTAATAGGTGAGCTTTATAACATTATTTTTTGAGAGTCCCAAAATGTAAAAACTATGACTAAGGAGGCAAAAGTAATAAAATACAGGTATAATAACAATGGATTGTTATTTTACATAAAACAGGGTTGTCAGATTTGGATCTTAGGGGACCACATTGGCTGCAGGTTTTTATTTTAGCCACTTTCCTAATTATTAATCAGCTAACTGCTGTGAACTTAACATACTAATTTTACCTTAATTAAATTGTATTGCTTAACTGTGTTTTTTTCTTAACTGATAGCCAAACATTAAAAATTTGCATTTATTTGCTTATCAGACATGTATATTCAAAGAGATTAATAAAAGAGATAACATAATCAAGTAAACTTCAGTCTGAGGTACTGTTTAGGAAGAACGAGGTGCCCCAAAGGAAGCATGTGTTTCTTCTTCTTCAGGAAGCCTTTTAACTCTTTTTAAATGGAAAGACAATTGTAGTCTGCAGTAGCTGCCATGTTTTTTGACAGTGGCAGTGGTGCACACTAACTATTGCAACTTGAGGAAAGCACTTTCATCTTGGTAGTGTTTTTATGGTGGTAGATGATCTCCACTTCTGGTAGCTGAGAGATGAATTATCTCTATGCTTGCAACAGCTTATTGGGTTTCCTGCCTAAAGAGGAACATCAAGACAATTAGCTAACCTTTAAAGAGGTTAATCCCTGCATAATCTGCTTGTTATCCAACATTATAGCAAAATCGTACAGTAGCTATAAAAATACTCATCCACATGGATGTTTTCCCATTTTATTGGTATGCAACATTGAATCCCATGTCCATGCTAGGGCAGCTGTCATGGTGGTTTTTACTTGTCAGGTATTTTATGGGGTCATTATTGTCACTTATAGGGAATGTACTGAATTTCTTACTTGCACGTCTCCACTTTCATGCACCTTGATTAGTGAATAGATCTATTTTACCTTGAAACTTCAGTCTTATTACTTTAAAATTCTCAGTATGTGTCTCATTAACATACTCATTATTAAATTAATAATTCTGTTTTGATTCTTGTTATAAAATTAACATTCATTCATTTATGGTACTTACTCAGTCCTCTGTCATATTGTTGCCGTCAACATAAACCATACAGGTCAGTTGTGTTCTAATTAACTTTTTTTAAGCTGCTTCTAGTACAGAACTAGCTAGTGCTGAAAGTCAAGAAGCCTGAATAATTAATTCAAGTAAATACGATTCTGATAAGGCAAAATTTATTCTTGCACGGATTCTGCAGCTAATAGACACATTAATATCACTATATTCACTTGGCCCTAAATAATATAAATTCTCAATTCATTGTATTTCTTAAAACAATATACATTTGCTTTTTTCCCTAATAATTCCTCTTTTAACAGATAAATTTTTACTGATTTAGATGAGTGACTTCTGTAAAACAAGGACTGGGAATATAAGATGTGGTAATACCTTTGGGAGCACAGAGACGCCCCAGATGAAAATTGGGTAGGAAAGGTTTACCATTATAGGAAACCTGAGAACTGAACTTGGTTAATTAATTATCAATTTTGCCTTCATCAATGTCTGTAATTAATTAAATAATTCGGTAAGGCTCCTTCTTTGTTTTCCTTACCTTTTCAGTAACTGAGGCATATTCATTTTAAGAAACTGAATAATGTATTGATAAACCAAGGATTATTAAAATATGACAAGTACATGTATATACAGTATTTATATTAGACAGACAAAACACGTTGACACAGAAGAAGCTGGCTTTTTGCTGCCTATTCAGAGTTCTGTTATATGTTGGCACAGATAAACACTTGTGCAATACCAAGTCTTGTAAGTATGAATGATGTCCTATGCAATGTGGAGGTGGTGGTGTTGCTGCTGCTCTGGGTTCAATTTGAGGATTATTTTGACACCTTAATGTATTTGTTCTCTTTGCAACATGGTGTTTTCTGCTTTTCTCAGTTATGCCCTTTGCTGTGTCATCTGTTTCTCTGTAAGGGAAAAACAGTACTCCTCCTGGCATAACAGTTTAGAGAAAAGCAGAAGCTCTATTCTTGAAGTAATGGCTGCTTTTTAGACTGGGCTCAGTGGCTGGCACAGAGCGTGGCTTGAAAAAGTGGATCTCTGTTTTCATGTCCACAAGGAGAGCGGCTCATCAGCTTTAATTTTTCAAAGAGTGCAAGAGGTCATTTTGGAGAATGCCTACAAATTTTTCTCCAGAGTGATAACTGCAGCTTATGACTGGGTTAAAGTCTCTTTCAGAATCTGTGCCTGCTCATAGGTGTGTTATTTTGTTCTTCACAGTTCTCACTTGTTTAATTATAGCTCTTCATTCTGACTTGGGTATCCAGTTGGCACCTTCTGGTCTAAAAGGGGTTTCTGGAATAATGTCAGTTCAACTCTGGTTTACACCTTTGTTATCAGATGGAGTCCAGTGCTGAGATTGGCACAGAGGTGGCCACATATAGCTTGGGAATGCAAGTGGAGGTTTGGTACAACTGGATCTCTGCATACCTTTCAAATCCTGTTTGCTTTGTGTTCCACTGAAGTCTAGCAGAATCGTCAGTCCCAACTTTGTACTTGTCCTACACCCTTCAGTTTCATTGGGCATCTTTCCACAAGCATTAACATTACTTCAGGAAGAGGAGGCACTAAAATGCACTGCTAGTTTGTAGTAAAATCTTCAAGCCCTTAGATTTTTTTCATAGTGATGACAAAAAGTCTTTAAAAAGCAATAGTCTGTTATGGTAGGCAGGCTGTGAAACTTTCCTCATGGATGAGATGTCATGTTTCAGTGCAAGTTTACAAACTTGTATTTTAAAGTAAAATAGTTCTATTATTTCTTGGAACATCAATTTTTTATATATTTTCTCTGTTCCAGGATAACACATGCATAATGTTTTAACCAATACGTCAGTATTGGGAAAGTCTGTGTCAGAGTAGAGCCAGTTGGAAGTTCTCTTAAATGCTTGCAGATGCAAAGATACAGTGGAAAAGAGTAAAGAAAAAAAACCGCGTGATGCTTAATTTAGATCAGTGTAACCATACAGAGGTGTGTGCAATTTTAACAGCCACTTAAAGGAGAGAGGATGAAAGGGAGAGCTGCTTTTCTCTTTCTCTCATGTCTCAGTAGTTAAAGGACAGAGTACTGCCGAATTCAAATAAAAAAGAAAAACAATGTAGTTGTACCACTTTTATTTTCTAGCAGTTCTGGACTCTTATTGGTTAGCTGGAGTGGCATTTAAGGCAAGAGGTCCTATGCTTTTAAATATAGTGTCAGTTTACTCATCCCTTCTTCCATGAAAACACAGGCTGGCGTTGGTGGTCTGCTTTTCCAATGAGCTTCTGGCACCTTCCTTTATCCACTTGAATGGGCAGCAACAATCCACATTTGAAAACAGCAAGAAAAGCCACATGAGTCTGTTAGAAGTCTTCATTAAAACAACCCCATTTGAACATTGAGAATGTCTATAGTTAAAAATAATGTCACTGAAATGACACCTTTTATTGGCTAACTAAAAAGATTACAATATGCAAGCTTTCAAGGCAACTCATGCCCCTTCTTCAGGCAAGATGTAATTCATGTCATTTTGCTTGGCTTTTCTCTACATTCATAATGGCCAACACGGTACAACACCCTAGTTACTAATGTCACTGAAAAAATGTTTTTGAATGTTTGTGTACTTGGTGGTAAAATACAGAAAATGTTTTTATAATTTTTTTTCTTCATCTTTAGCTGAGTGATGTTTTTCTTTAGTTTTCTGCCTCAACAACTAACGTATTTAAAAAAAGGAAGGCAGTAATTAGGCGTTGTTTGGCATGGCTAACCATGGCAGATATAACACACTGGCAAGCTGCTTTTAGAAAATCCCAGCAGTCTATTGCATTTTTTTCAGGCTGTCGCCACAAGTGCTGTTTTCTCAGTCTGTTGCTGTCAGCTACACATGACAGTGAAGCTTTGTTGGAAGAAGTGTCCACTTTGATCGGCTGGAAAGCTGCAGTGGTTCTTCAAAGAGCAGACAGTTGTACAGAGCAATAGGTCAGTCGGTTAGTGCTTTCATAATGAGCACTTTAGATAGCAAAAAAAAGGATAGAAATGAACAAGAAAGTGCAAATAAAACAATGCTGCATTTGCTGTCACATAGAAATAGTATATGATATATTATATTTTCATCATGTATGATATTGAAAAGACCAAATAAATCATTACATTTTATGATGCTCATCTGTTGAATGTAAAAGCCATCAATAGAACTTTATTTGACCCCATGGGAAAAATGGACTTTTACAGAAGCTCTTTATATAAATAAATACATAAATAAACACAGTATGGTCTCAACACACAACAGAATGAATAGAAAAACTTGAGCCTTTTGAATAGGTATGTGTATCCCTGCAACACTGGGCGCAATACAGGGACAAGCGCTAGATGCAATGCCAGGCTATTGAAGAATCAGATCAGTTTAGAAATGTCAGTTAAACTGAGTTGTGTGTCAAGGAAAGCTCAATAAACCTGAACAAAATGTGAGCAAACAGTGGAGTAGGTGTGGGTGACATCATCTAAGTCCCTGCTGCTTAGAAGCAGCAGTGTTTCTTGCAGTTCCACTCATTGTAAATAGTGTGCTATATTTAGGTTTTAAGTGTGAAAAGCAGGTGACACCGTTTTGAGGCATCTGGGTCAAAAGCAACATCTTGCTGTATAGTCTGGCTTAAGGCTTGTTTCTTTTTAAGGCATTTAATGCACTTACCCACTATTTCCATAGTTGAGCCATATGGTTACAAAAGTACATCTGTAAATTCCTAACCAGAGGCATACGAGTGTCAAGATATTTCCTTTATATTGCCTGCCATTTTTGCCTTTAAGTAGATTAGAAATAAACAGTTATGGTGTAGAGATTTGGTGAAAAATGTTTGGAATTGTTATGCATCTAAACTGCCTGCCATCGTCCAGTTGTTGAAAATGCAATGCGGCTCTGGCCATAATAACATTCATCAACTTTTTTGTTTTTTTATTTTTTTTTCTAATGCTGTACATCTGAAAGCTGTGTGTAAATTCTCAGCAGTGGGCAGCAGTCAGTATTACACAATTAGCTTTTTATGCCTTAAATATTATGTTCTTAAACCTTCTTAATTTATTTCTGGTCAGGAACTGAAGCTTATCCCAGCATTGTCAGGCACAACTTTCCAGGAGAGGTTCACATTTTTAAAGTATTACAAGCCTTCCCCTTTTTCTGGCTGTCAACAACATGTATCCTGATGGAGTTGTGTGTGGCCTTTATGAACCTTTTACAGGTTTGACAATTTCAACTAAAACCTCTGCCTTCCCAACCCCAATTCATTAATGGTATGTAAACCATAATATGTCAGAACGACGAGCCTCTATTCTGTTTGTTGAGGTCATAAATATGTGCTTCCCCTGTTTTCTATCTGGCTGCATTGCATGCATATGTTGTTCTTTTGGCATGAGTGCTTACATGTTGTCATTGTCAAGACCACCCTTATGACTTAAAACAGTGTTGATATTGTCAGGGTGTGTCACAGACAGTGTAAATGGAGTTGCTAGCGATGTCACACTGCACGACTGGTGTTGCAGATACATGCTAATGCTTGCTGCAACTTCCCTAAACTTTCTAAGATTACATAAAAAGTCTGCAACAGAGATTTGCTGAACAAATCATGCAGGAAGATAGAGGTACCAGCCAGAGGATTTTTTGTTGTGAAGCTGTCAGAGAGTAAAAGACGATAAGGAGTGTACACCAAGGAAAGAACCAATATATTATTGTGATACCATTTATGCAAAAAAAAAATACTCTTCTAAATTCTGATATATTTCAGATTCTCAGATGTTTGTTTGGCCAATTTGGATTTATGAAGGAAAAATGTATTTATTTGTTTTGTTCAGGCATGGCTCATAGGGTGAAAATGCAGGACATGCAACACAATTAAAAGGTAAAAAACTAGCTGACCTCGTATCACTTCTGTGTTTTTGGCATTGGGCATTACATTACTGTAATTAGCATGATGTTTCAAACACTTCCTCCCACTTCCCCAAAGACGTGTTAGTTTAACCAGCTATTCCAAACTGGCTTACATGCGTGACTGGCACCATCTCTACTACTGGTTCATGTTGTTTGCCAAAGGCTTCCAGGATTAAGAAAATTAGATGTATGTTTGATAATGTTTTATTATGTGATGTTATTGCATTTAGACAGTAATTTATTTCTGTGTTCTTTTTGTTTCAGAGTACATCCTTGATAAATTTGGGTGTTGCATTGCAGATCTGTAGAGTAGATCTAAAATGAAAATCTGGTATTGTGTGTTTAGTTCTGTAGTGTAAACTAACACAAATGTTTCAAGACTGCATCATTTATTCCAAGTCCCAGCAGGATTCCAGTATGGTTGCAAGGCAAGCTTTAGATTAGGTAGTGCATAAAATAGCGTATTACAGTATGTGTATATATCATCTTGTATATCTTGTATATAAACGTCTACATGTGGAAGTGTGTGTCTGTCTGGGCCAGAAGCGTGAGGCTACAGCATGAAGCTCAGAGGTGGCAAGGTGGCCCCAAGTTAACGAGTCGGAAGAAGAAAGAAGTGGGATGCTACAGCATGAAGCTGAAAGAAAGCGACTCTGTCGCCAAGGTGAAACTGCCAACGAAAGAAAATCTTGCTTAGCCGCTAATAGACGAGCGAGGCAAACACAACGGCAAAACGAAACCTCCAAGGAGAGAGAAACCCGCATAGCTGCTAATAGATAAGGGGGCCAGGCGAGCACTTACGCAAAACAAAAACACCGACTCTGTATTTCAATTTTTTTTCTGACGATTTCAATAGTTTCTAGGAGCACAGGGCTTATACAGGGTGACACAGAAAAATGGGAACTTTTGAAAAACCCAATAAAAATAGAAGAAATCTAACAAAAAAAATTTGACAGCAATTGAACCTCTACAACTTGCCTTTTAAGAGACAGTAATCCAAATTATCAATGTCTGAAAATTACGTCTGTAGATGGCGTCCTCCTGTATGTATGCATTTTTCCAATCTGCTGTTGAGGTTCTCCATTGATCGCTGCAACATCTCAGCTGGGATACCACGAATTTCGTCTTGAATTCTTTGTTTCATTCATTCAGTGTCCTTGGCCGTGTTGTGTCACAAACGGACAAATCCAGTGATCTTGAGGGCCAGGGAATGTTACCGAATCTTGAGATGACACGGTTACCGAACAATTCTCGCACAGCTGCCATTGATTGCCTTGAAATTGATTACTAAATTACTAAATGGCGAGATTGTTTACAGCTCAAGGTCCCTGTTCCGCAGTGCTGCCAACTGTACATGGCTGCCACTACGCATTTCAAAAGTTTCCGTTTTTCTGTGGCACCCTGTATATCTATCCACCTTGATAAAAGGATAAGTGTCTGTGTGTATGTCTTGTTTCTATGTATTTTTCATTTCAAAAGATGGCGCATAGAAACATTTTTAGTAATAAAATGCATTGCATTTGTTATGCCAATATATGGCACAGACATTAGCACAGCTTTTATGATTCTCATATCAAATGGTATATAACAGGTGTATGCATCACATGGTACACTGCAAATGTTAACACTAACATCTCCTTTGATTATTTTGATTTCAATCCGTCTAAAACAGGCAGCACAGCAGGAGTGGATGGGTGTGTGGGTGTAGAAGGGAGCTTGACAAAAGGAATCCTGCCATAGAGAATTAGTAGTATTGGGGAACGATATGAACATGGGAGGCAGTGTCCCATTGTCCCTCAGTCATCCCATCTAAGTGAAGGACTCTCATCCACCCCTGACAAAATACCATTCCTGCTGCATCATCTGTCACACTGGCCCTTGATGCCAGCCTCCTGGCAGAGACTATTTATTTTAGCCTCACATCCAGGCAAGGGAACAGAATTCATCTTAGCCAGGATGCCAGACCATTCATAACATAATGTATGTGAGTCTGATAACCATCCTTAATCCCCTTCCATCTACATAATATAGATAAGGTGTTGTGTGCTTTGGGGTTTATTAGGTTTTTGAGTATTGATAAGACCAAATCATGCTATTTGTTCCATCGGTTGTTAGAAAAGCTGCAACATACACAGTGGAGTTTTGAATACAAAAATAAATGATCTTACTGTATTTTAATTATCAGATCACATTCACATAATGTTGCAATTGACCAGCAAAAATTCTGTAATCTCAAAAGTTACTGCAAATAGAGAAGAATGGAAGACATCCAGATTTTGCAGTGCATTGTAGCACAATGAAATTTGAAAATGTTTAAGAAGGAGTTAATTTTTTTTATATAAACAACATGATACTGTATTAATTAATATTGTCATATTACTAATTTCATAATCTTAGGCAAATTTAACTTTTGTAAAAGCCAAGAGTTGACTCAGGATGAAACATGGTCTCAAAATAGCACATAAAAAATCAGGATGTATACAGGGAAAGATAAGTGACCGGGACAAAGCCACCTGCTTTGCCTCCTGTTCGACTCCTTTTGCATGTTTGTGTGTCTCTCTCTGTCTATGTATTCCTCTAGCTGTTTCAGTGGCTAAAGCGTAAGGGGTCTTTATGTTGGTTTACCCTCTTGAGAGAGTCTAGATTCAGAGGGTCAAAAGGTTATTTCAGGCCCCTAAGGCTGTCCAGTGGTACACAGCTAGAGCTAGAACTAATAGATACTAAGGAAAATCAAAATGTCTCTCCAATCTGAGTACCTATTTATACAAATATGTTTTTGTTTTGCTCCTTTGTGAAGATTAGTGTTTGAAATTTTTTTCCTCCACTGGATGTGCTTTTTGTGAGATGCACCGATTTGTATGACTTCTGCATCCAAACTGCTTTTAATTGGGTGACTGAATAATTACATTTATGTATGTTATTTGTTTATGTGGGTATTTATTTAATGTCCATTTCTTATCTGTCAGATCACACAGAAGCAGTAGAGGTGTGGGGGGAGGCTGTTGAAGTGCATGAAGTGTGATGACCATCTGCCCTGCCAAAATAAGTCTGTCTCATCAGCAGGGCTTCGTGGTTTAATCTGGGTTAAAGGATTAAGAAACGTAGGAGCCTACAAGAGGTGCCACTCTTACGTGGTTCACGTTATCTTGGCGTCAGATGTTTTGTTATTTCTAAAGCAAGAGTTTTTTGAAACAGCGTGGAAAATCTGTTATTTTTGTATCTTGGAGAAACGTATCTTGGATCTCAAAGGTTTTTCATTTGGATTTAAGAATATTGTCAGACTGCTGTTTTTGTTTCTTGGCTAATTTTTGCAGCTTCATCAATTTTGGCAGGGAGGGATCAATATTTTAGGAGCAGCGTTAATGCCTCTTATTTACTCTTGCATGTAATTGAGGCTGGGGGCTGATCTTCCTAGTCTCTGGGGTCTGGAGTGATGGAAAAGCCCATCATTCATTTCTGAACTAACCACTTGGGGGGGAAAAAAACCCGTAAAACTTGGGGGGGGGGGTGTTTGGGTCTCCCCCAAGCTCAGGGGTTAGTGGGGTTAAGCTGAAACATGATCTCGTACATTCACTGCCTGTCATCCGAGCCAGCGGTGAGCTGCTGGCATAGAGCCTACTATGAGGATGAAGAGGAGCTGCTCCCCCTGTACACGCACAGAATGGGGAATGTACAACCAAAGGAAAAGGGTCATGTCTGCCGGAAGAGACTTCACAGTGGCACGGGAGACCCAGCTTCTCTGTGGATGTGTAAGCCAGACTCAGGTACAAGATAATCTTTTGGGGGGGGGGGGGGGATATTTGGGGTTCTGTTTCAGCTTGATTGATGACATTTAATGTGCATCTGACAGTCACAGATTGTGATGTTATGGATGCATTTCATACTCTGTGCATACCCACTGTGCCTGTGAAGCAGTTTATTTCTGGTTCCGACTAATACTGGTGGATGGTGTGTATTAAACATAACATCAGGCACCCACAACCGTGAATTGGATTAAACAGGCTTGAGAATATTATGTGCCCTTAATATAAAGTTGTAAAATATGTATACATCTTTGGCTATGTTTGGAGTGTCACTTAACATATACAGTGTAAGTAACTGGGATTTTGAACTTGTTTGTCGGGTTGAGTGACTATGTCTTAATGGGGTATGTTAATTTACTGTATATAAATGAGGTATTGTGTGCTTAGGGGTTTATTAGGTTCTGGAGTAGACATAAGACCCAATTTGTTCAGTTGGTTGTTTAAATAAGGAATTTCAGAAACAGAAATACGTATTTCTTTTTTATCTGTAGCATCCAAACCAGTTCTGCCAGGTTCAGCAACAGCTTCTACCCCTTGGCTCTCTGGACTTAGAACTCTGTGCAGCACCCATGCCCCTTATATGCAGAACATTAAGTTAAACTTGTTACTGCTGTTGTTTTTTTTATTATTAGTTGCTGTTACTGTTTATTACTGTCTGTCTGTCCGTCCGTCTAAGATGGTTTGAAATCAGTGAATATGTCTCTGTTGCATGCTGTTTGGTAAAGGATTTATAAAAGCTGTGTTAATATGTGTGATGCACCATCTAGTGGAATGACAAATACAATGCGTTTTATTACTAGCAATATTTTTAGTGCATTTTCTCTTTGGAATGACAGACACTTGCAACCAGATGGACATGCCCATTTTATGTCCCGTTTTATTAAAGTAGATAGTACATTATAGTATAGTTCTTTACCTGTCTTGCACTTCTCCTGTATTTATGTATATGCTGCACTGAGGTCCTTTGGAACATATTTCATGCCACTGTATGCAGTGCCGTGTATGCATGGTATGATAGTAAAGCCACTTGAGTTGTGTTTGCATGGTTTTCTATTTCTTGGGCTTGAATGTCTTCCTTATTTTCATCACAGAGGTGGAGTCCACGCTTGAGGTCCATTGTTAGTCACACCGTGGTGCTGCACACAAGAGACGTGTTTGCCTGTGCTGTGCTGGTTGATTTAAGGAATATTTCCAGTTCACTTTGGGAGAGCGCTATCCTGCAGATGTTCTGATATGTTTGATGTATTTGCTGCATCATTTCAGCTTTACTTTAACATTTAACAAAACAATTTGTTTGGATTCACTGCTATTTTCTGCTTTGCTCTGTTTTTGATGGACTTTTTGAAACTGTTGCCTTTTACTTTGGGTTGTCCCACTTATTTATTTTCATAGAATAGCAAATCATGCTTGCAAAAATTTCTCCAGAATAAAAGCATTAATCAAATGATGATGAGGGAGAGAAGAAAATCACGTTACAGTAAGAAAACAGATTATTTAAATTAATTGTGACTTGTGAGAGGACTTAATATTACAGTAGTCACATGAATAGTATGGGATGTTATTATAGTCACTTATTTACAATACAGAGTGTAACGTGAACAGGATAACAGAACATATTGGATAAGAAGGGGAATGCAGGGCACATGTAAGTCAGTATTTGTGCAGTGTGGCCGTCAGGTAATGTAGTATACCAACGTCTGTAATAATTGTTGGAAAGCAAAATATGTTGCATAATTGTTATTGTCAGCGAGAATATTCCCCTGTGTGTAACCCGCCAGTACCTATATGTTTAACCCAGGTTTAAATGTAACTCTGGAAAATGTAGTATACGACTGGCCATGGGTAAAGACAGGGCCTGACAAAAACTCCAGCATTAATAAACGTTTGTCCTTGTGACTTGGTAATAGTCATATATTATGCTAAATGAACGAGGAATTGCCTACGCTGTAATATAAAGAGAATATCTTGTTTTGAGTTGTCAGTGTTGTGGAATCCCTGTAGTTTTTACATCATAATGTTTCTTGTTGTCTGGCAGTTTGCCGCTGCTGTTCAGAAATGTTGTGTGTGTAATTCGTTTTTCGTTCACTGTCTAGGTGCAAGACGTGCTGCCACTGACCTTCAGATAATGTCGCTCTGTGGTTTGTCATACATTGTCTTTGTTGTTGTAAGGCATCTTGCCTGTCCTGGTTGGTCTGGCATGATGTAGATGTTTCAGCTTCTTTGTGTTGGTCGAAGTATGTAGGCTGGCAAGACCATTTTTGTTGGTCACAGCTAGGCTGTATGTGTCTTTTCATTTTATCGGGAAGCTTACATTGAAGTAAAAAGGAGGTGTAAAATGGTAGTGTCATAATGCAGTTTCGGCCAATAACAAAGTATGCACCAAATTAACAGTCAAATACCACACTCGATAATCAGTCACATCGAAGACTTGAAGATAAACCTAAGACCAAACTCTGCCAGGAGCATGGATTCATCGCTATTGTTGTGGAGGGATATAGTAGTTGTTGCAACCGTTGTTTATATTGAGCATGGATGGACACAAGCGAAATAATATAAGGATTGTTTGAATTGAAGCATCATTAAAATTTATTTTTGTTTTCACGCCAGACAAAAACAGCAACATGTACAATGCCTATGACAAGATACATGTGGAATTAACATTAACTATTAAAGAATTAAAAATTGGACAGCCCTCTTTAGTAAACCATTTTTTTATGTACACACTTGATCAGCAGTGCATTGGTTGCCAGGTGATACCTGTGCCTATTATCTGTTTCTGTGCCACTTCCATTTGATCCCTCCTGAGTGCACTGAGCGTGAGAAAAACATGCACTCTGCCAGAAGGACTGCCTTGTCTAAATCCAATTGAGCTGCTATGATCTACTGAGCCAATTTATTCCAGAGGACTCTTCTTTCCCCTTCCTCCTTCTCACTGTTTTTTTTCTTCTTCTTTTTTAGTTCTGTATGGGAATATATGATGCGACGATGTCCCCTACAGGATCATTATTTTTTCTCTGAATTCTTTTAAGATAGAGACACAAATACTACATGTATAACAACTTACAACTATCTTCTGTTTATTACATGTTTTAATTCACACTAAAGAATTGATTGAAATTCTGTATAGAATTGTTCATTTGGCGTGTTGAGTGTTTTGTGTTTTAATCTGCTTAAATTGTTACTACTTTGAAGTCACTGTAGTAAAACTAAATCATTGTGCACAGTGGTGGATTATGTTTAATATCAAGTTTATTGCACTAAGTCTTGTTATTAGCATTGGACCATACATATTAATACTATCATTATGACTGGGGTGCTTTTCTCTTTAAGAGGGGCCATATTAGCTTCCCTTGGGGTTTGACTGCATAATGTATGGTTTGTTACAGATGGTGCCAGGAGAAATGCACGCCCTATCATATATACATATCTTTGTTTTGTGATATTCCCTGATGTTTACTTAAGGAGTGTGAGTCACAGTTAAGCTTTGCTGCATATGTAGAAATTGTGGCAGGCAAACTACTTGAAATTATTCATGCAAATGTTAACTTGATTCATTTATTTATTGCCTCTACCTTGACGTTTTGTGTTATTCTTGCTAGAAGAACTTGTTAGTGAATAGCCAAGTTTAACTTTTCCTTTATCCCAGTGCATTCCTTTTAAATCATTATCTGCTTTAACAGTGCTATAAGTTGCCACTGAGCAGTTTAATAAGATTTTAAATGGAACATAGCAGGTAGTTCCCTACAAAAAATGTCTTCCTTACTCCATTTGGTCTAATAAATGTGTTTTGTATGAACTGGCTTTTGCTGTAAACATACAGCTTTGTACAACACTAAACAAATTCAGTCCTCCTGTTGCATACCTCAAAAGTAAGAAATTGCTCTCATTTTGGTGTCAACGATATAGCGGGTTGGAAAATGACTGACTGACCTTGACTAAATCTTGCAATATGGGTGATGAAAGATTGCTGTTGGTTAATGAAAAAATAGTGTTGTATATGATGTTTTATGATGACAAATCAACTCAGGATCCCCAGATTAGGACCCAAGTGCAGCACCACACATAATAAGCATACAGAAAATTAAGAACCACCTGTTTAATGACAGTTGTCTTGAATAACTGCTGGACCATCCCAGGATTTTAATAGGTTCTCTCTCTTTTCTCAAAAGGCAATGAAAACTAAAACAAACATGCATTTGAAACAGTTAAGCCTTTTAGTGATCGATGAGTTCAGATGATCTTTAAAAATGATTGGGGGCACTGGATGCCATTCTCTAGAAAGGGGTTACTGAATGAGCTGTATGCTTGTGTGCACATGGTGTCTTTGCTCATCTTTTTGTTGTTAGGATGTGAAACGTTTGACTTTAAGATTAATCCAGGAAGTTTTCAGGGTTAGAAATGATGATAGCTACATTACTGGTGGCAAACTGTTTTAAAGTTTGTGTCCATTTCTTCGCAACCTGATATGATAGACAGATGGAAGCTTTATTAACCCCGATTGAAGTTGCTGGGTTACAGGCAAAAAATGTGGACAAATATACGTATAACAAGAATGATGTAAAAGTATATTAAAAAAGTGCAGGTATTCACGAAGTGTAAAATAATTAACATGCTCATCAGTTACACTTTCACAGTACAGAATGTCAGTCATTGGCGCAGCATATTTACAAGTAGCATCATAGATGTCTGCCAGAACAGCTCCTGACCATTTAGCACACTGGGAACAAGACCACCTTGGCTGTGGGGTGACTTACTCTATGTTTTATGATTTTTAAGTTACAGTAACATGGCTTCACAGACATTTTATTAATAAAGTTCAGGCATATTTCATACAAAACAATGTTCCTTTTTCCCAATTTCCCTTTAATGGTCATTAAAAAAAACAAAAATCATGCTCGCTTCTCTTCTTTGGTCCAAATGGAGACCGGAGTGGCCATGTTTGGTCCTAGAAAACAACAAGAGAAACTCATTGATCAGAAACTAAACCTTACCACTGTGACCACAGACATACAATTTCCACATGTGCATGGGCAAAGCTGTGCAGTCAACCCAAACAAAATGATCATAAAAATGCATATAATTATTGACTTACCTATGTACATGTATTATATTTTTGATACTATACATATTTTTGTATATTTTGGTGCTAAAAAGTGTTGCCATTTTTCATGGCTGGATAAGTAACAATTTCACTGAACTCTGTAGGGATTTCAATAATACTACAATTACTGCTGCTACTTCTACTCACCTTGCCAGCTTATCACCTCCAACTAGTGAGCATTTCGTGAGACATTAAATTGCTCAGCACTTTCCTTTCCATCACAGTTTGAAGAGTTCATCACTATAAACTTTTTAGGTGTAATTTTCAAATACAAATGTTGCGATCTGCTTTTAGAGAAAGTGGAAGCAGCTGTTATTAAAGTCTGCCTTCATTACGTGAAGCAAATTGCTTTTTCAAATATACTTAAAATTCATAAAATGATTTATTCTGGTCTCCATACTGCTCCATCTAGCATTAATTATATTGTTTTATTTTATAAAGAATTACCTGTGAGTGCAAGTATGTATAGTCTGCATCGTCACATTGTTTTCTTGTATTTTAGTGTATCCTATTTTATTGTATACAGGGTGTTGCTGAACCCCAAATCCCAGACACAAACCCAGGAAATTCTGTGTAGTTAAGTGAACTTGTTTTTTTTTTTTTTTTTTTTGTTAAACGTAGGTCGTGCCTTTCCAGCCGCAGCACAATATCTCATTCCTTCCTTTTCTTTTACTCTCCTCGCTCCTTCAGGCAAGTGTTTTCCTCTTCCTCCTGACTCTGACTTCTTGAGTGAGATGAGGCTGCCCATTTCAGGCCACACATAGAAGCATTTCCCTGGTGTCTAGACCTTACAAGGGAGAACTTATCCCAGGTTATTCTGGAGCTTCAAAAAGTAGGAACAGCCCTTCCTGGCAGCATTCAGCAGGGCTGCCCCATGGGACTGCAACTCTCAAAATGCCCAACAGGTGCATAAATGGGCATATCAGCCCAGAAATGCTGCTTTCCAGCATGTTGGGGGAACCTGCAGTCTTGGATGTCTCCTCCCCCCAGTTCATCCATTATACTGGCCAACAGGGTTCGTCCTATCCAGTCTGTCCCTGCCATCTGTCACGTTTGTTTTGTGCAATATATTATTGTTACTACTGTATGTAAAGTTTTGATGGTGCCATATTTTGCCGTTAATTGTATTTGCTTTGTGTTTGGATGTAAACACCAAGAGAAATTCTTAACTTTGTTGCTTGGTAATTATGTTCAAGCCCTTCCCTCAATGTCTTGCTTTCTTAAATGTAAAGACCAACAAATAAAACAGTGGGCTCCATAAGACTGCAGGTGGCTCTCATTACTCTCAGTAATCTGATAATATTGACCCCTTATAAGGTGATTGCTTTTGAAGCACAGTTAACTGTCTGATTATGATCTGTATCCTTAAAAGTCACTCAAACTCTGTAAGTTGTCCCAGGTATTTTCATTTTGGAATATGTTTGGGCGTTTTCATATGTAGCAGTATATGCTTGTTAATTGCTAAGTTGTGTTTGATTTTTTTCAATGTTCCTTGCCGATTTTACGTTTTGGGATCACGCCTCTAGAGTTTCCCTTTTATTGAAAGCATTATATTAAAATCAAATGTTTATGCTGATTACCTAGTTGCTCCCTGGAAATATTATTTTGTGCTGCAAAATATTAATAAAAATTGGTTGGATTATATTATTTAAAATATCCTGATATCTATAGTTAGACTTGCACCTGAGTGAATATCGAGCACATTTTTTTCCAGACATCTAAGTCTTGATTCCAGTATCATGTTAAAAAAAAAAACTAAAAGGGTGAGAGTATCCATGCCTTTTTCTCTACCCCCATTATTTCATCTCTGATGGCTCAGGCTTCTAAGCTCAACAGCCACAAAGAGAATGTGAGTGGGTGGTTGATGAATGGGTTTCATTTGACATTTACTCAATAAGCTTTTTGAAAGGTTTAAGTGTTTTTAAGAGAAAAGTAATCAGATGACCCTGGTTTCCTTATGAGATTAGAGAGTACTATAATGTATTAGGCTGTTGGTTAAAGAGTTTTTGCATGGTTTCATTTTAAATATGCTACACATGATCTTGGAACAAGTCAGGTGGTGGAACATTCATCACATAATGAACATATTCAAAGTGTGAATTGACAGAACAAAGAAACTGGACCTAATTGTAACTTAACAAAAGGCAAGATTAAATATGGAAATTAATTTTTGATTGTCAAAGAGGTTAGGTTTGCTTGTCTTCCCTTTCTCCAATGCATGCTTGGCATGCAGCAGACATGATGCTGATGTGCCTTGTTCCACTCTGCCCAGGAGATGAACGATACATCTTTCTTAATATTTCCCATTCCATCAGTTTTGTTAGCAGGTAATTGAATTGCTCTTGGCAGTGGATACGATTAATGACAGAATAATTAGAAGGCTTTTTATTGTGGCCTGATGGTTTAGGTGGAGCTGCCAAGAAAGAATTAAAGAAAGAAAAAAGGGTCCAGGGCTCAGGTGGTGAGAAGCATCCAGGGCTAATCATCGCAAAAATACACGGCCCATGCATTCATGGGAGCTTTTTTGACTTGGATGTGCCACAGCTGTGTCACTGAAAATTTGAAACGTCAAATCGGTATCCTAGAGCTTTGCGAGTCCTTTAATGTTTTTTTAATATAATGCTCATTTTAATGAAATCATCTCTCATATTGAGCGCATTGTTTAGTTTAGTACAATAGGTTGAAATTTTAGCGTTAATCTGATATAATTTACTGGATGTCAGTAATCCCCACTGCATGCACTGCATCTGTAATGTTAGTTGCTTTGTACACATATTCACCTGATAGGTTATCCGCTACCTCCAGAAACTTTTGCATTATTTATCTACACTGTGTGGCCAAAGTTTGTGGACATGTGATCATCAAACCTATATGAGCTTGTTGGACCTCCCATTCCAAAACCGTGGGCATTAATATGAAGATGGCCAGCCTATAACGGTCCTCCATTATTCTCTTTCCACAAGTATGGACAGTGAGGTCCATGTCGATGGATGTTTAGGTAAAAACCCGTGTATAAGGGATATTAAAAGTTTTTAATTGTTTAGTTATTTTTGTGGCGGCACACCTCACTGTAGCACGTTACTGTTGGAGTGTGTATGTGAAGGCTTAATTAATGACTGCCTGTCTAGAGCAGCATAGCATTTGGGTAAGGGTTAGGGCACAGAGTGAATGCAGTACCAAGGATAATAGGCAGTGGGGAAAGTGCAAAGGGCATGATTACAAAGGAAACGTAAATGAAACTGAAAGCAATTATGAGTAAGTGGGAAAGGTAAGTAAATGGAGGAGAGCAAGTTGGGCAGCAGTGAACTGCAGAGGAGATTTACTGAGAGCAGGATGGAAGGATGGTTGAACTCAGGGAGGCAGCAGCACTCTTTTCTGCTCAGTGTCTGAAAAGGCAGAGATGGCAAGTGGATGAGAAAGGCTCTTGGAGCAAGTGGACATTTGGGTTCCTGATTATTCAGCAAATAAAGGAGTGTAATGGCGTCTTGGGGAGATATGAGTAACAGAGGAGGTAACAGCTTTATGGACTGCAGTGGCCGGATGTGATGACAGTTTGGGTTCATGGGTGCTGAAGGTGGTGGTGGATTGAAAGGGACAACAATGGCTGCATCTGCGAGATGCTCATGGGTCCTGATGAGGACCAGACAGAGAGAGATAGAAAAGGAGCATGTGATTGTTAACTTTCTGAGTGGGATTTTAACTATTTATTGTTTTGTTTTTAATCCCTGACTAAGAACACTGTTTTTATTGAAGATTATTTATTGAGTTATTTATTTATGAATCGCTGCACTTTTGTACTTGTGCTCGAGAATAAAAGCACTTTGCACATTTGCGCTTCACTCACATTGTGTTAAGTGTCTTCATTGCCAGGCTCATCCTCAGTTATGACTAAGACAGTCCCGAGTGGCAAGGACTGTGGCAGCTGCAGCCAACCATGGCCATCACAAAAGTATTTTGGACCGTGTGTGTCAGTGGGAATTTGTTCCCATTCAGCTAAAAGAACACTTGTGTGGTCAGTACTGATACTGGCTTTAAAGAGTTGGCTTGCAATCAGCATTCCACTTCTTCAAAAGCTATTTACAAGGGCTGAGTTCTGGGCTCTGTGCAGGCCATTTGTGGTGTTCTTGGTTAACAGAGGCAGTATTGTGGTAAAACAGAAAAGGGCCTTCCCCAAACTGTTGCCACAAAGGTGTTGTCATGCTGTACCGTTAATACCCTTCACTGGACCAAGTTGCCTAGTCACAACACTTAAACAGCCCCAGACCATTATCCCAAACTTTACAGTAGGCACTATGCAGTCCAGAAGGTAGCGTTCTTCTGGCATCTGCCAAACCTAGAAATTGTCCATCGAACTGCCAGATAGTGAAGCACAATTCATTGTTCGAGGTAACAAGTTTCCACTTCGCCAGAGTTCAGTGGTGACATGCCGTACACCACTCCAGCTGTCGCTTGGTATTGCACATAGATACCAGTTATTGCTTCTCTTCACTTCCACTTCACAATAATAACACTTAGAGTTGATCGGGGCAGATATGTCATGTGCTGACATGTGGCAAAGGTGCCATCCTGTGACAGTGCTACGTTTTAAAACCACTGAGCTCTTCAGTGTGACCCTTTGACTTGCCAATGTTGATAGATGAAGATTAATAATCTAAAAAAAAGAGAGAGTGCCAAAAAAAAAATCTTGTCTACATTAATTGTGAAGTGAATTTTTTTCCATCTTTGTTTTCTACTGTGCCACAGAGCGAGAATATTCTCATTTTGTAAAGGCTGCATTTTTCTTTCAGAGGAAATTCAAACATTGGTTTACCTTTAAGAGTTCCCGGGAGAGTAGTCCATTGATTTCTATGCAGAATTGAATCTATTGTACAGCCTGTCCTGTAGATGGCAGCCTGAACATATTTTTCAATTCAGACGAGGCACAGAGCTGTCACTTTGTGAGCTCTTGATCTCTAAAGAGTCTGTGTGGCCTACTTGTCTGTTTTAGGGTCAGTAAAAGGAATTGGATTTTGTTGAATGGTGCACCACCGGTTTTAATAATCCAAGGTATCCTTACTTAGGGTTAGATGCAAAAAGAAATGAAACACTTACTGAGGCACAGACCATGCGTCCTAAACTTGTTCACTTTAAACTTGATTTATGATGTAGATTCATGGTTAGGAGTAGTATAAGTAGCCTGACATTTTTTGCAGCAAAATAAAAGTTCACTGACCAGGCCAAGTATATCAAAGAGGAGCTTTATAGAAATATTGATGTACAGAGAGTCCTCAGGAAAAGTAACATCCCCCAAAAACTGCCGGTGTCCTCCTATTGCTGCTCTATATCAAAAGTATCCTGTGCTACTGCCTCTGCGTGTGGTTTTCCAGCTGCACAACCGCACAGAGGAAAACACTTCAGCGGATCGTAAAGACTGCCCAGTAGATCATCAGCTGCTGTTTACCCTCTCAGAATGAAGTGCACAGCTCTCGCTGCCACAGGAAAGCGGAACATATCTTAAGACTCCTCACCCCCCGCGCTCATGACATGTTCCAACTGTTGCCATTGGACAAAAGATATAGGAGCATCAAAACAAAGACTAATAGACTGAATAACAGTTTCTACCCTGTTGCTATTAGGGCACTGAATCACCTCCAATGCAGCAGTGCAATAGATGACATCTTGTACAATAGTGTTCATGTGCAATTAAGGTCTTATGTTGAATGTTTGTGTTCTACCTTATTTCTTCTAATCCTTTTGTAATTATATTTATTTATATTTTGACACCGCAGGGACTGCGCCTAATTTTGTTGTATTTGTTATAACGACAAATAGATATTCTGATTCTGACACACGACATTATAAAAGTAGTATCAAAATTAATCAGAGGACTGGAGGATACAGTTTTAAGGACAGTCTTGTATTCGATGGGTGGGTACCCTGTTCTAGGGATTGTTCCTGCCTTGTGCCCAATGCTTGTTGGAATTGGGTCCAGCTTCTCTGTGACTCTGCTCTGGATAAGTAGGCTTTAAAAATGAATTAATGGGATTGTGTTTTAGGCTAGTATATTATACTTAATTTGTTTTTAACTCTACATGATAATTATTTGCTTTTTAACAAATTATACATTTTTTAAATATATAGTACACTCACTGAGCAAATTCTTAGGGCCTCATTCTGTTCACAAAACCGCCTGAATCCTTCATGATATGGCTTCCACAAGATGTTGGATCCCTTTTGTTGAGATTCTGATCCATGTTGACATGATTGCATCACATAGTTTCTGCAGATTCGTCAGCTGTGCATTCGTGCTGTGAATGTCCCATTCTATATCATCCCAAAGGTGTTCTATTTGATTCAGATCTGATAACTGGGAATGCCACTGCACTTTTTTTTTCTCATGGTTCATAAAAGACTCTTGCTTTGTGACATGGGGCATTGTCTTGCTGGAAGTAGCCATTAGAAGATGGATGAGTTGTGGCCATGAAGGGATGTACATGGACAGTAGCAATACTCAAATTGGCCAATGATTGATTGGTATTAATATGCCCAAAGTATGCTGAGAAACACCATCAGCCAGGACTGTTGACACATATGACAGTTTAGGTTCATGGATTTATGCTGTTGGCACCATGTTCTGATTCTACCATCTGTGTGCACCAGCAGAAATCGAATTTCATCAGACCAGGCTACATGTTTCCAGTTTTCAGCTGTCTGGTTTTGGTGAGCCTCTGCCCACTGCAGTCTCAGCTTTCTGTTCTCGGCTAACAGGGGTGGAACCTGACGTGGTGTTCTGCTGTTGTAGCCCAAGGTTCGACATGTTGTGCATTCTGAGGTGGTTTTCTGCTCACCACGGAGTGTTAATCCGAGTTTAATTTTACAGTTATTTTGTGTGTTTTTTGTGTTTATGTAGTATAAAACTTGGAGGCTTGATGACCTTCCATCTTCTGATTTTTCTCAATCAACAGCCAGTCTTTCCACCCCCATGTCTGTCTTACAATTTATGAAGAATTAATTTTGTGACAGTGAGTGAGTCCATTTCCTTCATGATCATCGAACACATTTTTTTTTTTACAGCCTTCCTGTTTTAAAGCTATGCTTTAGAGACATAGTTCTCTATGCATTATAGTGTCTTTTTTGATTAACATAGTAGACACTTTGTTTCTATAAAAATAATGGCCAACACATTTCCTGTTATATACCTTGTCCTCCATTTTCCTAAGTCATCCACAAAGGTTTTGGCATGAAAAAAAAAGATGCAGCCATATCCAGGCCTCCTGCTTTTTAATGGGTATAGTCCTGTTAATGAATTTTACAATCTACATCCATTTAATAAAGGAAAGCCTTCATTACGTTATGACTTAATTGCTCCCAGCATTATGTTTTGTTGATCCATGCTGTACTTCTGGTGGCTATGGTACACTCACGTGGCTATGATTGTTCATTCTGTTTTTTCTTCTAATAAATAATCCATTTAGAATTTGCTTTATAATTTTATAGTTATTTTTTTATATTACAAGTCAGTATGAGCTTTCCCTATAATCAGTGAACATGTGGTGCATTTGCTGGGCCAGTTATTGCTTTAATGGACGAGCCTTGCTTTCAGTTGGTCTTCTGCACCCTCTTTCAGTGCACTGGGTGCAGTTCAAAATGTGAGATGAACCTCCTTAATTATGCAGAGATGAGTCGAGCGATGGCCCTGGCGCACGCTTAGTAATTGAATTTCTCATTTTGCTATCAAAGAGCTCACATTTCTTTTCTATTGACCTTTGACAACTACAGATGTGACAGGCTTAATCCCTGCTATAAATTTTAATAAATGCTTCAGTCCTACCATTCAGAAGCTGCTACACCAGTGGGAGTGCATTTGTTTTTTACATTTATTGTGAAGCATGTTCTAGTACTATCAGTGAGCAATGCTCTTTTTACTACTGTGCATTGAATTAAACCTCAGAAGTTAACTGATTCGCAAGTAGTGAAATCAGCACTCATTTGTTCCAGTAAGCTGCAGATTTAATTTTTTTTAGAAATACATTTAAAATGATTCACTGCTGCCTTGCCTATATATGTGTTTATTTTTAAAATAAATTACATATTAAGGGATTGCTTGGAAAGCACAATGTTGTAGGTTTTAGTCTTTCATCTAGCCTGGTCCTCTGCAGGTCACTTGACTTGAAGATGATGTACAGTATACTTTGAGTGTAAGGTGTAGCTATGGCATAATTGGAAATGCACCTCCTCAAAAAAAATGTGACATGTCGTTTCAACACAGACCCCTACATCTGATTGGTTAATTTGGTAACTACTTTATTGAGTAAATCAAAAAAGAAAAGGGTATAAATTGAAAATTATGTATTAACAACTGCTACAGTTAGAAGATGATGCAGTATCATACCTTTGTGATGGCCTATGGGTAATTCAAGCATGCAGAGTGCTCTATTATTAATCTTGTTGCAGTCAAGGTTAAATGAAATGGGAGCTTTTCTGCAGGAATTGCACCATTGTGGAACAATGCGCCATAGTAAGATTTCTTGGAGCAGAGATGAAACGTACTGAAACTCACAGCAAAATGTTGATTTGGTATGGAAGTGAAAAATGCATGACTGAATGAAAAGTTTATGAATGGGCAGAAAGGTCTAAAGCAGGAAGAACAAGCGTCACCAACAAAGCTCGAACCGATCGACCATTAACATTGTGCACACAAGCCCACATTGGCATGGCGAATGCCTTCACCAGAGGAGACCGATGGATTACATTTTCTGCTGTTAGCTGATATCCAAATGTGCAATATGGGTCTGCACATGCAATAGTGCCTGATGACTTGGGGTATTGTAAAATTTTTGCAAGATGAATACACAAACATCTGCACAAGCTAACATTCAGTGGTGAATTTCAGCAGATTTCACTCCCTCTGCCCAAAGCACACTCACTTATGATACATGGTTCAACAATGGTGCAGTTCTTCAGCAGAGCATCCATGTTCATTTGACTTAGGCCTAAGCTTGACTAATGGCAGAGCACTGTGCTGCATGTGTTTGAACTACCCATAAGCCATCACGAACATGTTGTGTTATTTTGTGTCCGTTTCGGTTACCATATAATTTTCAAATTGCTTTCACTTTCTGATTTACTGTAGTATTTCCTGAAACACATTTCTATTTCTTTTTCACCATTCTGAAGTAAACATGTTGTATATTAAGTCTTTTGAGGAAAGTCTTGTCAAAGAAGTTAGAAAATGTAAACATTTATACAATATGTCATTACAGCAATACAAAGATGATCAGATTGTGGCCAATTTGTGATGTGAAATACCACCTAACATTGGTTTAGCATCAGATTAGCATGGAAAACTCCCCCTCCCTGTGCATCATATGTTCACCAGTCTTACATACCATCATCTCTGGTGATGCAATATTTTATGTCTTTTTAGATCAAGGCAGATCATTTGCTATTTGCAGTTTATTAATTGAATCTCCAGTACGACTTCCTATGTTTTGGTCGCCTTGATTTCTTGCTTATAAACTAGAATGTAAATAGGAAATGGATCATCATCTTTTCATGTGTGCTACAAACATCGCAAACTAGTGTTCAAGCATGTGCCTGCAGTACGGTGCAAAGAAGTATAAACTGCTTTCAGCTGCATAGGCTTGACGCACAAGTATAAATCATCCTTCATATATCTAATGTAACATACACTTTAAAAACACTTTGAAGCCTCTTTTCCATGAATGGTGCCTTATACATTTAAGATTAATTGACTGCTATATTATTTCTCAGACAGACTGCAATGATTCGCCTGTTCTTCCTAAGCACTTTACCTGACAGACAGCACTTTTGAAATAAGCCTATTTGAAACACAGCATGTGACTGGGAGGTTCAAACCATTCTATTGTGTGTGGCATATTACTTGGAAAGGTGCCTTGCTGGATCTTATGTTTGCATCCTTGGCTTTCTTTTAACCAATCAGCAGCTAAATATGTGCAGACTTAATGTTGGTGAGCTTCGGGGGGGGGGTTGTCTGCCCTATTTTTTAAGGCTACCCCTTTGACCTCCTCATGCAAGAGACACAAACAGGCAAGCTCTAAAATTGACTAGTGAGTTATTGATTCGGTTTTCTGGAGGACAAGGAAAGTTAATCAGCATTGGCTTTTCTTTATTGATTTTTATAATTCAATCACCATGGCTCTTGTGAAAGCAGCATGAAACGGCCCTCTGTCATCTTACTTGCTGATTTTTATTTTACAGCTGGTGGGGTTATCCTTCCCCTCTCTTGGACACCTTCTGGTATATTTCCCATCTGGTTATTGTCTCTGTATTCATTTGAAATAGTTGATCACGGAACATAAAGTCAATGCATTGATTGGAAATAAAATCATTATGGCCTCGTTTGAAAATGTTTTGTATCAGTCCACAATACCATTGGACATTTGCAAGATTGGCGTAGCATGTTTGGGTGGCTGTTGGCTCATTTGCTCCATTTGGCCATTCACTTTGAGCAAATGTCCATCTGTGCAGTTTAGGTTTTGCCTCAGTGTATTGTTAAAAGGGCAAGTTCACCCAAAGATGATTTTCTTAATGTTACCCCATGTAGTTTGTAGTGATGGCTGAGAAAAAATGTTAATCTTATGTTTTCATGCAGACCAGCATTAACAAAGTTTCTGATGTACAAGACATCCATCTTTAAAAAAAAAACAAAAAAAAAAAACCCTCAAGTAACTCATGATGTGTAATCTACATAACACATCATCCAGTTGTCACAAATAATAATTAAATACATTTATATGGGCGCTTTTCTAGCTACTCAATGCACTTTACATAGACAATGGGGAGCCACTTCAGCCACTGCCAATGTATAGCATCCACCTGGATAATGCAATAGCACCGATTATTGCTCCAGTACGCTTACTACACATTAGCTACTAGGTGGCAAAGACATAAGAGAGGCAGTTTGCCAAATAAAGACGGGATCGTTAAGGTGGCAGAATTACCAGGCCGGAGTAGTGAGCAATTTAACCAGAACATAGGGTACACCCTACTCTTTTTGACAGATCTCCAGGGATACTTTATGATCACAGAGTGTCAGGGCCTCAGTTTTACGTCTCACCAGTTTTACAGAGCAGTGTCCCCATCACTGCCCTGGGGCATTGGGATTCACACACAAACCACCAGGTAAGCTCCTTCTGCTTGCCTTACCAACATTTCTTCCAAGTGCAGCCAAAGCTTTCCTGGTTTGTCTCCTATCCCAGTACTTAGCCCAAACATGTTTAGTTCAGGTAGATTACTTGTTCTCCAGTGCATGTAGTATGGCTTTTGACTCCATGCTCATAATTTCCCAAAAAATGTTTTTTGACTTAAATGAACCACTTTCGGAAAACGCATTTAAATGCAGTTTGAGCAATTTGAATTGACCCCCCCACAACTGGGATTATTTAGTGGTAGTCTGTGAAACTGTACCTTCTGCTTGTTGACACATCTTGTGTATGTGCAAGTCTAAGGCAGGTTCTCTTCCTAATACAGTTTTCATTTGCTTTTCTTGAACTTTTAATCTTTAGTGATATTCGTCTCCTAATACACTTGTTAATATCGATATCATGTGAAGAGCAACGTTATGCACTGAATTGGACTCGTGACCAGTGACAGAGGTGCTGAGGCAGGTCTTCAGCTGAAGAGTTTTTATTAACAATTGACTGTATTCCTTTTCACAAGAGTCTTTTCTATAAGTGATTTATTGGAAAAGTAGTTCCAAAATATTTAAAATCTCCTCTCTTTTTATAGTTCCTTAGCAATAATCATACACCTTTTCTCAGTATCCTTGAGTGTCTCAGTCTGTGTTGGCTAGTGTCTCCTCTCGCTATCACAGTCTCGTAAGGCCTTCTTTTCAGTCTTATCATTTTGCAGCACTTTGCTAGCCTCCTGTCCATTTTATGACTACCAGCAATGATAGATGGTCTCCCATTACCTGCTATGAAAACATTCATATTCTTGTGATTTCTTCCCATCTTTAAAGGTGACTCTCAGAGTTACTCCTACACATTTCCTCTGTGTCCTTTTGTGTATCAACCTCCCTTGCCAGTGCTTCTTGTCTGAAGTATGTGTTGAGTAATCAACCACAGTGAAACTTACCAATCGGACCAAAGCCATACTAACCAACTCGGATTACTCAGAGGGAAGAAGACCCCACACACACAGATTATCATTTTATGGATATTTTAGTAAAAATACTTGAGCCTGGAAAGGTAAAGGCAATCAAAGGCAAGAAGTCCCAATACAAAATCAACAAAGTTGTCGAGAACAGAGCTGAATGGGCGGAAAAAAATCCAATGAATCAAAAAACCCAAGGAAAATGACAAATGCATACCAAACTGCCAAGTGCATTCAGATGAACTAGAAGATACTGTGGGATATCCTCTGCCTTTATGGGGCTGAGGGCAGGTCACCCCATATCTTGGGGTGCCACACACAAAATGTAAGGAACATAACACGGTACACATTGACATAAGGAAACTAAATATTAATTAACACTGGTGACAAAAACTGTGGACAAAATAAAAGTGCAATATAAAAAAAACATTTGTACCCAAGCCCAACATTAGGAGGTTTTAGTCATGGCTGAAGCATAATATAAATGCGTTGATATTTCTGAATAGCTAAGACTTGAAAGTTCCCAAGGACCCCACTGTACTTTATACATGCTGGGGCACTTGCTAGAAAATGGGTAAGGAGACGTGAGGTTCATGTGATGTAAAGTTGCATTTGTTTATTCAGCGTATCTGTGAAGGACTGTGTCCGATTACCAACTTAAAAATAGAGGTGCAAGCAGCCTTTTCTAGAGAACATGGGCTTCCCACTATTCCATGTGTATCTGTGGGTGGTTTTCATTGGCCATAGTGTAGCTTTTTTGGCTCTCTTTTACCTTTATCTTGTTTGTCTATTAAAAAGAAAATTGTGCATGTGGAAATGGAGAACAACAAATGACACCCTTAAATGTAAAGGCACTGCACAAGATAACTACAGACATTCTGTCCGCAGATCCCCAAAAATGCCCTGGTACCTTACACTGAACAACAGTTGACGTGGAAATGATTATTATCTTATGAAAAGAGTAAATGGCTGGGACTCGGCTATTCAAAGAAAAGCTGCGTGTTTTTCCCCGTACCCTTTATCTGCTTAAAGGCCTCACATCTTAGCCATAGGAATTAGAAGCAGGTCAACCAGGTCTCTCTTGTCATACTTGATTGATAAATTATCATTGAAGTCCTAATGGGACACCAGAGCATTACTGTGTTCCTGCTCTCAAATTTGACTACTAAGCAGATAGTGTGTAATTTCATACCCTTAGTGTCTGTCTTATCTATTCATTATTGGGATAACAGAAGGCTGTTCTAGCAACTTTGGGTGCAAAGCAGAATCCAGCCCTGAAAAAGGTTACAGTATATACTTGATACTTTTTCAATTATCTGCAAATATTTTACAGGTACCATGTGACTGATTAGTGTATAATGCTATAATTTGGCCTTAGGGCTGAGGCAATGGTCAACAATATCCAAAGCCAAATGGCCGACCACACCATCGATGTAAATAAAAAGTGATAATTGACTCCACAAATATTCAGACATCATAATTAATTATTTATTGTAACCTTTTGCACCTCACAAGAAATACTCCACCTAAAAGTGGTATTTTTTTAATATGTTATTTACTCCAAATAGTTTATAGTGGTGGACGAGAAAAATGTTTAATCTAATGTTTTCATAAAGAGTGGACATAACATTTCTGATAGAACAGGACCCATCAGTGACCACTGACGGACAAAAGGAAGCAATTTAAAAACCGTTCAGGATTGTGGATAATCCTTAAAATTGAATGTTTTGCTTCTGATTTTTGAGTTCATTTCTTGCTGAATGCTTTTGTTTGGTTTTCAGCTCCTACAATCTTTTCATTTGTGTGCCTTTTTCATTTCGGATACTCTTGCATTTGTTGTGCCTAAGGTGAAATCGGCAAGTCAGTCATGTCTAATTTGAAAACCAAAACAACACCCTAACTCGTAGTCAAAGTTCAAAAGCGCTAAACGAATGATTGAATCACATAGACTTGCAGTGAATTCACACTTCAGATTTGTCTCAAGGTAATTCTGAGCACTTCATCTGGTCGGGTGTTGCTCAGCCCCACGAAATGAGCTGTATCTTTTTCCTTTCTGCTAGGTTGTTATGGGGAGGCACAGCGTTTATCTTTTCCAAATAAAACATTTAGTTTGAACTCCAAAGCTGGGACCAACAGTATTCATTGCTGATGCTCTCTGGATGTTGCTAAAAGTACCGCAGGCAAGCTGCTTCATCCTTGTTAAGTAGGTCTTTGAACGCCTGAAAAATCTGCTGTAGTTTAATTCTGTGCTTTGCAGGTCTATGAGAGACATCGAAACAGATCACAATTAGCGTCGATCAGCAAAATTCGCCAAAGCAATATGTGCAGCGAATATTCGCCCGTGAATTGACAAATATTTTCCAGGAAATCCACCCTGCAGATGGCTTAGGCAAACTTATTACTGGCGCTGCATGTGCCTTTACAAGGCTGTTGTGACATCACAGAGCTATAAGAGCCATGTGAAGAACTTTTCATGCATGCATACGTACTGTAAGATCGTTGGCGGAACTGCTGCCAGATTAGTACTTAAGCTTTAAGCACTACATACATTAATTGAAAAAAAAATAAAAATAATTGCAGTATTGTACTTCAGAGGTACAATAGCTGACTATAATGATAACATCCTGAGGCAAGTCAAGTTGGGGAGCATGCACTGGTACAGTGCATTGCCGCACCCACTACATGGCGAAACAACTCGGGATCCTGGTTTGCAACCCCCCAGGCAGACACGTGGTCCAGTCCCACCCTCCGGAAACATGGCCATAGTACCGTATCTGACGCTCCCTGAGAATGCTGGTAATGTGCCTCATTCGGGAGTCCATGAGCAACCGCTCATTCGACACAAAGTCAAACCAATGGTTCCCAAGGATCTTCCGGAAAGACACAGTACCAAAGGAGTCCAGTCTTTGTCTCAGGTCACTGGATAGCGTTCATGTCTCGCAACCATATAGCAAGACAGGAAGTACCAGGACACTGAAGACTTGGACCTTGTCCTTTAGCGTAGATATCGGGAGTGCCACACACCCCTTTCCAGCGACCTCATGACCCCCCATGCTCTCCCAATCCATCTACTGACTTCACAGAAAGAGTCACCAGAGACATGAATGTCACTGCCAAGGTAAGTAAACCTCTCAACAAGGTCAACACTCTCTCTCCGCAAACAGACACACTACTGATGCCCGTGCCCAGGAGGTCATTAAAGGCCAGGATGTTGGTTTTTATCAGGACACTCTCAAGCCAAGACACTCTGACTCCTCACTCAATCAGAGCCTCCATTGACTCCGCGAAGATCACAGCATCGTCAGCAAAGTCAAGATCCGTGAATCTTTCCTCACCAACAGATGCCCCACAGCCGCTGGACCCCACAACCTTGCCCAACACCCAGTCCATACCAGCATTGAACAGAGTAGGAGCAAGAACACTGCCAACAGTACTGCCAACATATATAATACTTATCTCCTTCTGCTGGCTACCAGTATCTTATGGCTAATTAGAATTTATGATTAGCCATGTGCTCAGCTAGGATTTCAAAACAAGACTTAAAGGAGCCCTCCCTAGAAAGAAAACACTTTCAACCTTGTGAAATAATAATTAATGAAAAATTTATTACAATTTACAAGGTGTTTCTATCCTGTTCATAAAATGAAAGAGTACTAAACATCTGCATAGAGATCGGAAACAAAAGAGACATTCCAGCAACACACCAGTGCTGGGGCTGCAAACCGTGGAATGAGCCTCCACTTTGTTGCATGGCTGATGTGTTTGCAATCTTTTCTCCTGAATAGGGAACAATGTAAAAGCTATCATTCTTAAACTTCTAAGAAAGGAAATATTTGATTGATGATTGGAGGAAAATAAAAGCTCCATTGTGATTAAAAGATTCTATCAGGTGACCTCTGTAGAATAATGGACTGTGGTCCATCTTTTCTCAGATTTCATTAGCTCTGGTATGCCATTCACCACTATACGTGTGCTAGTATTCACAGATCCACTTTTGTGTGTTGGATGTGTGTTTCCATGTTTCCTTCCTTACATCAAGCATGTATTGTCTAATTTTAAGTTTACTGTTTAAGGCTGTGAGTGATCTCTGATAGACTGCCATTCAGATTTAAGTTGATCATTACTTCCAAAATGGTCCATCACTTGCTGTAACCATTTTTTAGTATAAGTAGCCACAGAATGCAATGAATATTATGCATTATGAATTACTCTATACGAAACCACTTAAAATGCACAATTTATCAAAAATCTTCTAATTACAGGCTTTTCTTATTTAAAATAATAAGAGGAGTAAAGTACTTTTGGTGGTCTGTTTTTTCAGTTCACTGCTTGACCATTTAAAGAGAGCAGCAGGGGTTGTTTAGCTCCATTAGCGTTGTGAATGCTATGTAAACAATACATTGAAGGCAAACTGGTTTTACATTTAAAACATTTTGTGGACAAACAGGTGTTAAAGGAGTTTTCACTTACTGGTATGTAGCGGAAAATTTGAGAAGGTCAAAGGAATAAATTAAAATAAGCTTTCTTTCTGAACCATTTGACCTAACAAAAGGTTGGGTTTGGTTTGGTGTCTTTTGACAGAGTGAAACTTTCAGAAGTATTTCATTCAGTGTGTATTTAAAGTTGCACTTTTAGTTATTATCTCTTGCAATATAATTCATCCATGAGCGGCATGTATTATTTGTTTAAGTGTATGGTGGTATGGAAGTCAAATGTTCAACAAAGCATTGTCATTCTTTTTCCTATTCAGTATTAAGTGTACTACTGCTGTATGAAGCATTAATCTGTTTGTAAAGACCGTTGCTAAGATCCCCCATACCCCCACCTCCTCCACTTTATGCTACTTTAATCCAAAACTTAAAGAATATGTTTTTGTATTCCAGGTAATTGTTCTGTAGTTGTTTGGCAAGTCATACTTAGTGTTCTTTTTGAAAGGCAGATGCTTATGTGCTGAAAGTCTACAGGCAGGCCCTCGTGGAGTTTCGCCCTGCTTTTGTTTGTCGAATACTGAAGGCCCCTCACTACCCTTACTGCAGTTTTCCCCCTCTGTTTTGCTGCCTCAGTGTAGGAATCTCATCATCTTTTATTGTGTTAGAATGACTGGGCCGCTATAAGCAACACAAAGAAACAGGTCATTTGGAAAGCTCAAAGGAGCTGGGAAGGAGGATGTGCTGGGGGCAGGGCTTGAAAGTTGGTGGGAATCCCAATACATTTCATCGCTGATGCCTAGTTTGGATAGGCAAAAATCAAGTTGTTCGAAATAGTTTTGCTATGCCATAGATTGTCTGGAAAGTTTGGAACTGGTGGCTTTATTTTTTTTTATTATATTTTTTCTTTTCTTTTTTTTTAAATTTGTTTTGCTGTTTTTGTAAACCTGAATTAAGTTCCAGGTTCCTCCAAGAGTAAAATGAGAAACCTGTTAATGAGCTGCCAGCTAAGCCTCCTAACGTAATCGTGCATTCTTAATGATGGCTGCATCCCACTGAAACATATTTAGGCAGCTAGGATTAGCCCTTAGGGGGTTTAAAGCACAGAGAAGATTTTCTGCATTATAACTGCCAAACACAAAACTGCTAAGCAAATTCAGTTAAATGAAATGTATCATGATTTTTGTGACATAACTGTATTATACAGAAGTGGTTTTAGGTTATAAGTGAAATCAAAAAAAATATTCTTCATGAATTGTGTTTAGTTTCATCTATTAGTCAGGCCTCGGGAGTTAAGAACAATAAAGCAAAGGTGTAACAAAGCAGTAGTGTAGTGAAGCAAGCAAGCAACAGGTGCTGCATGTCTGAAAGCTTTAAAAAAATTGAAATCAGTATCATTCTTTTTGTAGTTTAACACGCTATATCTCAGACCTCCATCACCCCTACTCCACCACTCAGCCTTTGAGATCATCTGATCAAAAACTTCTGTCTCGGCTAAAGTTAAAGGGTGATTGAGCATTCCTTTTCTGTAAATGCCTTGACCCTTTAAACAATATTAATATTTTGTCATTGTGCAGTTACAGTAAATCTTTGCTGCACATAGATTCTATTCCCTTGGATTTGTTTAGCTACTTCTATAAAAGTGTAACCCAGTTTTTGCGACAACCCAACAGAAAAAATATTCTAAGAGGCCTATCACACAGAAGCAACATTTGAGACTGAGCAATGACAGGGTTGTGATTATTTTAGATGCCTCTACCCAGTGCCAAAATGTATGGGTAAGCTGTTAAACGCATTTCATGATGGAAACTGTGCCTTTCAATTTTCCCCAAGCATAAGGAATTTCCAGTAAGTATGGGTGATAAGCCAACACTGATAGAAGTCCCTGCCCTTTGTACATACCACCCGTTGCTACTACCAAATGGATGGTTTAGTGAGGTCTTCAGATCAGCCCTACTGCTGTCGCTCAATGGATGGATGGATGTTTTTATCATGGGTGAACCTGTGGGAAGGATCACTGTTTGATCCTCAAGGGGTGAGAGCAAAGGGTGGTCTTTTCCAACCAACCCCATTTCCCCCAGCTAGTCCTGCCCCACCTGACCCACCCTGTGAGTTGTGCCCACTTGTTCAGTGCGAGCCATAATGGTCACAATATGTTAGTTCCCTGCCTCTCCTTGTTTTCAGCTATATTGGGTTTAAGCATCTACCTGTCTACTTCAACGATGCGGTTTAATGACTTCATTTTCATGGCTTTTGTAGTGTTAACATATCTTCACATTCTGATAGTATTCCATGTGTTCTCAATGTTTTACCATGTTTTTCAGAAGAATGTATTAAATTTCTGCAAAGGCAGTGAAGTGTAGCAGTAATGAAGGTGTTCTGCCCAGTGCTTCTGAACTCAAAGTGTTGTGATGAGCTTAGTTCATTTTTGGTACACAAAGTTAATTCGTTTATGGTAACGGGTAGCTAAAGTGTTTAGTTAATATGGTCTGCCGAAACTTAATCCCATTTTTACCAATAGGTCTTGTCATAAGCTGAAAGTTTTAGGACATCTGTAAGATCGGTATTTTTAATAAATTATTTTGAGTTAAGTCGTTAACTCTCAAACACAGAGCCAGTCCTTGAGTTATTATGAACATGTAACTGTTAGTACAGTGCTTTTAATGCACATACGGGGAGTAAGTAATGAGAATGAGACTCGTCCCAGAACAGAATGGATAAAAGATAAAAAGGTCCATGATTGTGGCTGCACTCACTGTACCTGTAAATCATTAGTATAGCACTGACTCTGTCAGACAGCATGTTATTGGCTGTTGGTGAAAGGAGTAAGCTGAACAGTTGCCATGGAGCCCCATAATTTTTCATGCCCTGGGACTTATAGTTGTGAAAACTGACGTACTGAGACATGAGATCAGCAACTTCAGTCGTCAAGTTTGATATCCCCTCTGACTAGAAGTTGTTTGATGTGATATAGCTTTTACCTGAACCATCTCAGAACACAATTATTGAAGTATATTGTATTGTTCACATTTAAGCCAAATGCTTGCTATTGTTGAGCTACAAAGGAGCTGCATTAAATGTCACACTTGTATATACTAAGCAAGCTGCAACTATAGACGTTGTCCTGAATCTTTTTGAGGCACAGCTTTCAAAGTTATTTTGCAATTCAGTTGGTAAAACATCAACATATTTGAATAAATACATCAATTAACAGAATCAGTTTCTAAATTATATTGAGTATTTACATTAATACAGATGTCTCTGTTGAGCTGCAGAGGAGCAGCATTAAGTTTCAGAGTTCCATTTATTAAGCAAATTGCAGTTGCTTTTATAACTGTCGAAATTGCCCTGAATCTTACTAGAGGTGTTTTACTATTACGTTTCGCCCATTCATTGTCTACTACTCCTCGACAAACTGCAGGCATAGGTCATTTGAAGCACTTGTAATAGTCTGCTTTATTTGAATTGTCTGGAGGAATCCCTCTTGGTGGGCTGGCTAGAGCAAAGTCACCCCACAGAATTGTTTGGGGGGGGGGGGGGGGGGTTTGCACCCTTTGTAAAGTATTTAAATTTAAAAGAATCAGGCAGCTCCATGGTCACCCTTAATTTTCAGTTTCCACAGTGATTGAGGGGGAGTGCTGCAGTGGTGTGAACTGCTTGCCGTGCACCCAGATTTGCAAATCATTTGCAACTCCATTGAGGTTGTTTTATTGTAATTCATTTTCTGCTCAGGGAAGAAGAGCAGAGGCTGCTGTAGGGGGGAGAAGGGGGCTGGACAAAAGGCGTAGACTAAAACCTATCAAACCTGATTTGGTGAGGCTTGTCTAGGCGGCTGACTGAGTATCTTAAGGCACACTCCCCTCCCCACAGGGAGAAGATGCTCTTCTGCAACAGTGAGCACAGAAGATGAGAAAAGTTTCCTTATGATAAAAAACAAAAGGTGCCACGCACTATAAAAAAAAAAAAAAAAAATCCAGTCACTGCCTAATCGGCTAGATCCACAACAAGTCACCTGATGGTCCTCCCTGCGGACTTCAGACAGGGGGAGGCGAGGCAGCATGGGATCGTATTGCGAGGAGCTACACTCTCTTTAGCTTATGAGCTCCCATAATGTGCAGAGTGCCTAGAACTACAGCCTGAACAAACCCCCCCAACTTTTGTTGTTCTGTTTCATCTGCGGCTTTCTGATAGCTTTCATCAGGGGGAGAAATGGTATTCATCAGCACTAAACTGAAGTCTGTGATTAAATATTTGAAAAAGAAAGGTAAGTGGTTTGGCTTCTTGTAAGAAAGAAAGAGCTTGTTTATTCAGCTTCAGTGTGCAAACAAGGGCAAAGCTACGCTGATTTCATGAGGGGTAGAAGGTTGTAAATTCAAGTGCTCATTTTATACTGTGATTAAAGCTTTAAAAAATAAAGACTGATTGTGCAAAAAACATGACAGTAATTTTGTCATATACCCCATCTGTCTGCACGGGAGGGAGTACAGAACAGAATTTAACGTGCATATCAGCTAATTACAATATTGATAACAATTTTAGACTTAGAAGTTTCAGTTGTAGTGTTTTGTGGTGTAAATATTTTTATGGTGCAAATATTGGTACAGTTTTATGTAAATGTATTTGTTATGTGGGGCTAAAACTTAACATAGCATCAATTGTAGTATTTTTGTGGAGTAAATATTGGTAGATACTTTTATAAAAATTCTAATGTGGTGCCAGACTAAGTGTCAGTCTTTTATATGTACAAATATCAATTTTACAATTTAATCTTTGCCTCAAAAGTCACACCTTTCACATTTCAGTAGTGCTTTCACACTCACTGGATGATAGAAAAGATCTTTTGACACAATGTGCTTTTGTACTTTTGCCTTGGAAAAGTTTTTGGTTTTAAACTTGTATGCATGCTTGCAGCACCTGTCTAGCTTTAATAATGACTGATTTTAGCAGACTTGGACTTTAACTGGGTAGCTTTATTTGTAATTCTATGCAGCCCTCTATATATTGAATAATCTTTCGAATCCCTTTCCATAGTGTAAAAAAAAATAAAACACTATTGGAAAAAGAAATGAGCAGATGCTGAAGTCCACAAAAACTTTAATGTTCTGAACAACCGTGGGAAGAAGAGTGCATTGAAGGTTTACCAAGAGGTGGCTAGCGGAAATAAGACCAACATTTTCAGAGCTAAAGTTCTTTAACAATAACAACAGTCGGCACTCCCTGCACCTGTGTGTATACAAAACAACATTGCTGTCTATACCGTGTTTGGTCTTCTCTGAAAAAACTAGAAATTCAGGTTTGTCCTTCTCTAGATGCCTGTACAGTAGCATCAGATTTGCGGTGTAGGTGTATTGTTTTGAAAAGGTAGAAAGTTCAGTTCTATACACTGATGAGTTAGAAAAGTGCAGCACTGCTATTGTAGCCCCTGTGTTTGAGGAAATATTCTCATACTCGTTATGAACTTGTGTATTGTTCATATGGTTTGGTATTGTGTGTATTGAACAAAATCATTAGAAACAGAATATAAAAAGGATCAGTAACTCAAAGTCCTGCTTTCAGGTGTTTACAATGTTGTGCTTTTATTCATTATGAATCCCAGAATTCATTAAAGAGCACTCCGTGAATGCTGTATGAACAAAAATGACTTTCAGTGTTGTGTGAGGTGTTGTATTTGAAGCCCAGTAAGTACGTCCTTCAGGGATAAATAAAAATGACTGGACAAGCATCTTTCATCTCATCTTTTTATTGTTATTAAATGAAAAACGATTTTAAGTTTTCCATGCTTAAATTGACTTGAATTATTTTTTTGTTTTTGTGTTGATACGGTCATTTCATTTATGTTAGCATCTCCGAGCAGTTTTAAAATTTAAAGTGTGACTTCTTATTTTCTAGGTTTGTAAAGTGGCACAGAATAAATAAATACAGGAAAAATGCTTTTTTATATTTACTGTTATTCTATAATATAAGAATAAAAATAAGATGCATATTTTGGAAAAGGTTTTTGTCTTTTACTGGAGCTCTGTGCTTTTTAAGAGGCTGAATGTCTCTTGGCTTTCTGAAAATGCTGGCATTGCAGTTTACTGAGCACGAGGTTTGGTGTCCTCCTCATTTAATCAGTAGATGTCTGATTAGAACCATGCGTACTTTGTGATACACTGATGCATTTTATCCATTTTTGTTTTCTTTTTCTGTGCTAATCTTTACCGTCCTGCCATTGTCATATTAACAATCTCACCTCAACCTTCGTTGTCATGTTTGTCCTTCCCAGACACTTGTGCCAAGCGCACAGAATTACTTCTTATAAAAAAAATTCAACTTGACAAAACCAATGAAGAAAGATAGATTATATTGTTAGAGACAAATAACAGTGAAATGTGTCTGCTGACTTCAATTTGACCGTTGATTAACATGGTGACAGTATAACAGTGACAGGGACTGTGACAGTTACCATTCAAGCATAAGATATTTTCCTGGTCTCTTGCTTAATGAGAATTAATCAGCACATTTGTTGTCTTTCAAGGGATTGAGCTCACACATCTGATATTTATAGGATTCATTGTAGAATCAAGCATGAACCTTTATGAAGGACAAATGTAAATGCATTGGGTGCAAACCTTAGCTTAGAGTTTTTAAATTTTCATGCATTGGTTTCCTGTGACAAGTACTTGTTATTTGGGTTTATTAGAATGTTAATTCTAACAGTACAATTAGTAATCGTAATTGGATATTTTGTACTACTGTACAAGAGTTGCATTCAAGAATGGATTTCAATAGTAGAAGGTCAAGACAGAAAACAGTTGACTTCTATAGGTCTTCTTGAGATAACAGACATTGCAGCTCCAGCCTTAATTAGAGAATAAAAATGGAAAAAAGTACAGAAGTGTGACCTTCAGTGAAACACTGGGGACTTGGTTTAATGTCATGATTAACAAAATAATACATATGGGCTGTGTTGTCTTTTATGAATTGCCATAAGCTCTTAATTCTATGTTCCTTTAAGTGAAAGAGAGAAAGAAGCTGTATTTAAAACCGTACATTAGGTAGCTATTTCACAAAAAATGGAAATCTTTTAATTTGTGAATCAGTCTTAATTTTCCTTCTTAAAACCTGGTCAAGGTTCCTACAAGTAGAATTTAGAAAGTATTGCCCTTCTATTATTTCAGGTGGTTAATCCGAGCGTTTGTGGTCATTGTTAACAAACTTATTATTTAATGTGTTTTCTATACAGGGTGCCATAATGGCTCACAGTAAGGAGAACAGGATTTATGTCTTCGCTGTGTGGACTTTCCATGTTCAACAACAACAACATTTATTTATATAGCAAATTTTCGTACAATTATTGTAGTTCAAAGTGCTTCACAGGATGAAGAAAGAAAAAAGACAAAATATAATAAAATTGGGCAATACTAATTAACATAGAATAAAAGTAAGGTTCGATGGCCAGGGAGGACAGAAAAATAAAAATAAAAAAACTCCAGACAGTTGGAGAAAAAAAACAAAATCTGCAGGGGTTCCAGGCCACGAGACCACCCAGCCCCCTCTAGGCATTCTACCTAACATAAATGATTTCAGTCAGTGTCATCCAGTGTCTGTGGGGGTTTTCTCCGTTCTCCCCCCACTGTCCAAAGACATATATGTTAGGTGAATTGGCGACACTAAATTAGTCTTAGCATAGGTTTGGTATATGTAAGTGTGTGTGTTTACCCTGCAATGGACTACTGCCCTCTCCTGGGTTCTTTCCTGCTCTATTCTAGTTGGAATGGGCTCCTGTCCCCATCCCATTCTCCACAGTGTCTATATAAGGTTTCCCCTGAGAATTCCTGTTTTCCCCAACATTTCCAAAAATGTGTATTATGTTAAATGGCGATTCTGAACTAGGCTGAATTTTAGGTGTGCACTTGTGTGCCATGTGATGGGAAGATGCCTTGCTGTAAACTGTTACCCTGTAACCCTGAATCAGTTTAACTGGTTTGAAAATGTATGCATGTATGTATATTTTTATCTGTTTATACGTCTTAGAGTACATTTTGCCTTTGAAAATATATTTTATCTCAAGTTTAAAAATCTTGTAGGGTGTGTTAAGGATAGGGGTAGCACAATGACATCACTATTGTCTTGCAGTAAAGTTGACCGGGTTCAAGTCTTGTGTGGTTGCTGTGGGTATTATGCATTCCATTTCAGCATGTATTTCCTCCAGCTGCTGTGGTTTCTTCCCACAGTTCAAAGACATACATGTTCGGTGAATTGGCAATGCTAATTGGCTCCTGGTGTGTGTGTGTGTGTGTGTGTGTGTGTGTGTGTGTGTTTGTGTTCATCCTGTTGTGGAATGGCACCCTGTCTAAAGTTTCAGAGATTTTTTCTGTCTTGCATACAGTGATTGCTGGAACGGATCCTACCTATTCTGTGAACCAGGCCTGCATATGCAGGTTGAGAAAATGGATGAATGGAATAGGGTATGCTAAATGTGATCCTAAGCTGGTCTAATCTTTGCCTGACATGAGTCAGAAGACAAAATATCTTCAAAATTAACATCAACAATATCCCTATACATTTTCATTGTATTTTGGACAAAAGAAATAAAGATTCCTTTAGATAGCAAGCCTGTATGTGATTTTTAATATTTTTGCATAGCTGACAGTGAGCATCTTTTGGTCAGATATCACTGCTATGACTAGAGGTAGTTTGTCTGTTTTATAGGATTTACTCTGTGAGTCAGCACATACAAAATGCTGTCAAACAGCAATGTGATGGTGGTGTTTCAAATGTCACCGAGAATGTGGTATCCTCTGCAGACAGTAAGAGAAGGAAGATGTTCTACAATTGGTCACATCTTTGCAAACCTAACCAGTTAACCTAGACCTAGACCAGATTCTTTTTTCATCAATTTGCATTAAATAAAGCATCCATCCATCCATCCATTATCCAACCCACTATATCCTAACTACAGGGTCAGGGTCAATCCCAGCCAACGTAGGGTGCAAGGCAGGAAACAAACCTCGGGTAGGGCGCCAGCCCACCGCAGTAAATAAAGTATTGTCTAATTCATTCAAAAATTTTATTTAGCATGCATTTTGCGTGTTTTGCTTTTGGCTTAGACTGAAAAAATGTCTCAGACTAAACCCAACTTGTCAAAGAAGCTTACAAGCACACTCCTCCTTTGACCACCTGTTTAGGCCACCTGTGTTGTGTTTTTTTTTTTTTTTTTGTTTGAGCTGCTATGGGCGATGGGTCTAATCTGCTTACCAATTTATTCACACTCGATTGTTATTATAATATTTGTTTTTCATGTCATAATGTAACAGAAAGATTGTCCTTTTACTACTGAACATTAAACTTGAATTAGAAAGAACAATTAAGAAAACAATCCCATTATTTTATATCTCCTCCTTAATGTCATTCTCAAATAGCAGTCTCTATAGCAGAATTAATGTACGTGCGGAATTGCAGCAAGCCCTTAATCCTCTTAAATTTCCTGGTGGCCACCTTTTACTATAATGTGTGTCATTCTTGCTCTTTCCTGTGTAGTTGAATGCATGTCTTTGTATATAATTGTCTATATACAGATATGTAAATGTCTTTCTATATATGTATGTGTAATGGCGGCATTAACTTGCATCTGAAAAGGAAAAAAGCTAAAGATACAACATTTCAGTGGTATAGCCTTCATCAGGTTTAATTTTTTTTTCTCAGCAATGAAGTAAGCGATTTTTTTCTCAACTCGTGTGTGTGTATGCATGTATGTATAAATATATATATAGGTAGTCCTTGGGTTACGTACAAGATAGGGACTGTAGGTTTGTTCTTAAGTTGAATTTGTATGTAAGTCGGAACAGGTACATTATTTTAATAAATGCCATTGTTGACCAACTGTAACCAAGTGCTCTGCCAATGAATGATGGAGTTTCACCTCTCCCTGATCTTTTTATTTTTTCTACTTTATTTTCCATGGTGATGGTTTTTCTCTTCTTTACTGTATCACCAACACTTGCATCAGATTTGTGTTTCAGAGACATTGTTGAAGGGTGAAGACAAAAGGTTAAGATGAGATCCTCTGCACAGCACTATACACCCTATCTCAGCAGGAAGGCACCCCTCGTCAGCACGTCTGTTGTACTGACAAGAGGCGACTTCCTGCTATGTGCGCAACCGTACAAGCAGGCTTGCTATTGAGAATGAATGGGGGCAGCAAGGGGCGGTTCACCACCAGCCCACCACACAGTCACCTCCACTTGCATACAGTATGCTGCCTGCAGCGTCGGCCCACCGAGAGCGAACAGGGTGCGGCCAAGGGTGGGTAGTGAATCGCCCACCACTGCTCCCATTCAACAGGCAGCCACCCGAGGCACACCGCTTCCCCATTCACCCTCCGTGGCCTCCGTTCAGCCAAAACCGGGTCACCGCTTGCAGCATCACCAGCCACCCACCGAGAACGAACGGGGCAGCCGTTCGAAGGACACTGCAAGGCTGTGTGGTGGGCAGGCAGTGAAATGCCCCCTCTGTCACATCTAGCCTCCGTCCAGTCAGGAGCAGTAGCTGAACCGCCACCTCCGCCCCATCAAGCATCCACCTGAACATGAGCGCTTGCCGCGCACCGAGAATGAATGGGGTGCGGCCCCCACCACTCCATTCATCAATCGAAGCCTCCCAAGGGACACTACACTGCGCGAGCAGCGAAACCGCCAGCCTATATATATATATATATATAATATATATATATATATATATAAGCACAAATAAACTAAAAAAATTTTGGGTATCCATAAGAACCGTTTAATGTCAAATGTTGTTAAGGCAAATATAACAGTTTGATTTCTATGGTTCTCTGAAGAGATTTGTTTAGGCTTTCTTATAGTAGAGCTATGTCTTTGTTATACAGTGAATGCCATCTTTGATGTAGAGTTGGTTTATATATTACATATATACTACTGGAAGGGGCAGTTCTAGCTTTAATGAGGCAGAAGTGACAACAGGCTACTTCCTAGAACTACTTGTCCATTTTAAGGGTTTAAGCAAAAACTGTTAATGACTGTTATACTCTAAGTAAAAGATGACATTTCTTTATTTTTTTAAGCATGATTACATTTTTATTTCCATCATTCTCAGGTACAAAATACGAAAATATTAAAAAGGGCCTGAAGCAAAAGTTTGGGCATCCGACATGGTCAGTACTTAGTAAGACCCCCTTTGGTAAGGATCAGAGCTTGTAAAGGTTTTTTGTAGCCAGCTAAGAGTCTTTCAGTTGTTAACTTAGGATATTTTCGCACATTTGGCCTTGCAAAATCTGTAAGATTCTTGGGCCATCTTGCATACACTGCTCTTTTAAGATCTGTCCACAGATGTTCAATGATCCTCAGGTCGGGGGGGACAGTGAGGGCCATGGCAAAACTATCAGCTTGTGTGTCTTGAGGTATTTCATTGTAGATTTTTAGGTGTGTTTCGGATCATTATCTTGTTGTAGGACCGATCCTTTCTTTAACGTCAGCTTTTTTACAGATGGTGTGATGTTTGCTTTCAGACTTTTCTGGTATTTATTTGAATCTGTTATTCTCTCTGCCTCTGAAATGTTCTCTGTGCCACTGGCTGCAACACAAGGCCAAAGCCTGATCAATCCACGTCCATGCTTAATTGTTTGAGACTGGTGTTCTGTTCCTGGAATTTGGCACCATTTTTCTCCAAACACACCTTTGCACATTATGTTCAAAAAGTTCTATTTTGATTCCCATCAGTCCACAGGACTTGTTTCCAAAATGCATCAGGCTTTTTTAGATGTTCATTTGTAAACTTCAGGTTCTGAATTTTGTGGTTAGGACGCAGAAAAGGTTTTTTTCTGCTGACTCTACCTTGAAGGTCATATTTGTTCAAAAGTCGCTGCACGGTAGGACAGGGCACCACCACACCAGAGTCTGTTAAATCTTCCTGAAGGTCTTTTGCAGTCAAACAGGGTGTTTTATTTGCTTTTCTAGCAGTTCGACGAGCAGTTCTTTCAGAAAGTTTTCTTGGTCTTCCAGACCTCAACTTCACCGTTGCTGTTAATTGTTGATTCTTAGTAACATTACGAACTAAAGAAACAGCTACTTGAAAACGCTTTGCTATCTTCTTGTAGCCTTCTCCTATTTTGTGATCATCAATTGTTTTATTTTTTCAGAGTGTTAGGCAGCTGCTTAGAGGAACCCGTGGCTGTTGATTGTTGGGACAAGGTTTGAGGAGTCCAAGAATTGATACAATTTTTCAGTTTGCATCACCTGTGGTTTTCTAATGATGTCTGTGAACAAGCCAGAGCCATAACAAGCTAAGGAAGGTCAGAGACATTGGTAAAAGTTATATGAGATCTCAAATATCTTAGGGTGCCCAAACTTTTACATGGTGCTCCTTTCCTTTTTTCACTGTACAATTGTACAAACTAAAAAGCAATACACTAATCTTGCACAAAATGCTAAAATAAGTGTGCCATCTTTAACTTTATGCCTTTTTGGTTATCAGTTCATCTTCTGCTCACTTAACTGTTCACATTAGCAGATATTTTAAGCCAGTGTGCCCAAAGTTTTGCATGCCTGTGTGTGTGTGTGTGTATGTATGTATGGATGGATATATATGTGTGTGTGTGTGTGTGTATGTGTATGTATACATGTGTTGTTATCTTGTGGTGCAGTGCATGTGTTCACCAATCAGTCAACACATTTATACCACTGACACGTGAAGTGAATAACATTGGTTATCGTATTACAGTGACACCAGTCAAGAGGTGGCATACATTAGGCAGTGAGTGAAAAGTCAGTTCTTTAAAGGTGATGTGTTGTTACCTGGAAAAATGGGCAAATGAAGAAAAGACAACCGGTGAGCTGGTAACTGGTTTGTGGGTGCCTAAAGCTAATTGATGTGTGTTTAGAGTAAAGGATGTATATAAATAATTAGGATTAGGAGGTCTGTTTGACTGGGCCCTCAGAGCAATCAGATTGGTCAGTTTGTGTTTGGTGTGATTAGTCGGTTGGACTTTGGTGACCTGACAAAGTGCGAAAGGTGGTGTAGAGGCGCATGCAGAAAGAGTCCTCTTCAAAGACCGAAAGTATGAAAGAGGTGAATAATGAAAGAACATAAGAAACAGGCTTTACAAGAACACGCTTGATAAAAGGAGCTATGTTTAAGAGACATTCATGCAAACGCGAATACAGAATTTTCAGTGATTGTAAAAATTTGCTGTCTCTTGCCCTAGGTGTACTTTCATTTTTCTTTTACCTGTCTTCATGGAAAATTAAGAAGAGAAAAAATGGTTTTGAAATGATGAATAATTGTTACTGAAATAGATGTTGTAAAAGAAGGAACACAATCCTACAACATGGAAGCTCGTTTTAAACAGATGTTTAAACCTCCTCTTGTATATTAGATGAAGCAGTTAATATATGATACTGGTGTATTGTTGTGATACTTTGAAATCTGTTAAATAAAAAATGAATTAGTATAAGTGGTGAATCTTGGCAGGGTTGGGTTGTAGGGTCAAGGGAGTTGAGCAGCCACACAAACAGGTTCAGATCAAGAGCATCAACATCACTAGCTGACTGATCTTAAGCAGGACATTTTAAATGACTGATGTAATTGTTTCACCTTGTGTCTTTGTTTATATAGTGTACTGTGTCTTGGGGTTGGGTTTATCCAGAAATATACTATATATTATAGAATGAAATGTCAGGTGATGTTTTTCACAGACAAATCAGTATAAATTTGACAACATTGTTTAATTGAACTCTTTTTACATATTCATTTGTCTTAAGTAAACCTTTGTGGATAAATGAGTCAGTAATATAGTTGCATCAATCTGCAGTCCATGATATAATTGTATGGAAATTTGCAACTTGGACAAAAATTGGTTACATTTTGTTTCCAATTCCTCATGTTTGGCACATCCGTCTTCTGTGTGCATTTTGAAAGAATTCAACATTTATTCCCCTTTTCATACATCTCTTTCTTTACAGCTGTGTCTAATCTTGAAGAAGAAAGCAAATGGACAGTACATTACACGGCACCCTGGCATCAGCAGGAGAATGTCTTTCTGCCAACAAACAGGCCTGCCTGTGTCGAAGACTTGCACCGGCAGGCCAAAGTCAACCTGAAAACTGTACTGCGAGGTGAGTAAACCTGCAGAGCCCTTTTTTTGTTTCAGTTTTGATTATGCCAGGTAGATGAAACTGTGAGAGCAGACTATAAGGCATTGTTCGGACAAACTGATTTTGTAAACATGGTTGACAATAATTTTGTGTTCGAGAATTGTAACAATCCTATTAAAAAATATTGTGAAGTGGATGTACTGTAAAAATTGGTATTATTTACGCCTTGTTTTATATACTTCACTTTTGGGTATTGTTCTGTATTATTAGAAGTATCCTTTTTAAATATGTAGTTTATATCAAAATAGAGAAGTACTGCAGTTCAGAATAGGTGAAGAAACTGTAATGAAAGATTCAAAGCAGTGTCTTATTGTGTTTTATCAATTCATCAATAGGTTATATTTACATTTTTGTTTTTTATTACTACTGGTACTTTTCCTCACTCTTTTGCCCTCCCTTTATCTTATACCTTATTTCATAATATGTAGCATGTTAAACACCTTATGGTGAAACAGTATGACATTTAATAAAGCAGGGCTGAATAGTAAAACAAATAGCACAAAAAAGTATTTTGTACATATCTGATGGTTTAAAGATAAAAGATATTTGGTTTTAAATGTGTGACACTTGTCCAAGGGCAGCATGGCAAGCCAGGTTAACACTGGGAGGTATCTTACAGAGTAATTCTTAAAATAATTTTGAAATATTACTATTAATTAAGCTTATTACAAGTATACTGTTACAGAATTATATTTTATTACAGTCGCTGTAGGCACACATTTAGATTATAACACTGCCAAAGAAATCCTTTAGTATGGCTCAGATTTCCTCAGAGTGCAGCAGGAACCCTCATTTGTTAAGAATGTATTTTAAGAGGCCTGCTACAATACTATAAAGCTCCAGATACTTTCTACATCTTTTCATCCTCATAAATTTATTTGTGTAATATGTCACTTAGTTGCGATAGCCATTATTATTTTACAGTTTGGCCTGTTGGGTGCTTATCTTATAATTAATAGCATGGATCTGACATCCCAACCTGTTGATCTCTTCCTGCTTTTCATCCATTTCACTCTTTTGTTTTATGCCTGATAACAGTAGCTTTTTCTTTATATCAAAATGCTTATAAACATTACACTTCAGGTTGCTTGTCAGCCATTAAAATAACATTGCTCATGGATCCCAGATGCCTTTCGCATTATACTTAGTGCGAGACACTGTTAAAAGTTTAATTCAGTAACACCTAATGAAATGCATCAGTCAAATGATTAAGTATTTATCTGTGAATTACATAGCTGAATTAAATTGATGTTGTTAGGCCTTGTCTTTATTGGTAACGTAATTCAATGCTGATCATCTCATCAGTTTCACTATCATATAGTCAAAGAATAATCATAGCATAGGATGTCTTAAATGTAAGATCTAAAGCTTACAAATGCAGTTAATTGAAGAGGTCCTTAGTGTGCAGACAATTTTCTCATAATAGTTTTGATTGTTTTTTTTTTTTTCCTGCCTGAGTTAACTGTAAGTGAAAGGCCAACATTTCTTAGTTTCTGCCTAACCTTTCTTAATCACAGGATGTGTTTAAAGCCTCCCTCTCATAACTGAAAACTCTGGCACAATCTTTCAATAGAAAAGTATTTTCACAGTTCTAACACCCATCGGCAGTAATGGCAGTGCCATAGAGTTCCTTTTTTGAACAAATGATTTTTCCTCAGTGCTTGCTAACTTTTTGTTTGCTGTGTAAACATTTGACTGTGAGGCATTCACTGCCCAGTGTTTGTGCAGTACAAACAATTCAATATTTAATTATGCAGTTATAGTTGTTCCTCTGGGGCTTAGACTGAGTGAATGCTGATTTTCTAAATGGGGAGGATGGCAGTGTTTCTCAGACCATTATAGCAATGATTGGCCTCAGTCATTAAAGTATTAGTTTTGTTCATTTGATTCTTTCTTGTTACCGTATCATTCCTTTAACTTGTGCCTTTCTTCTTTCCTTTGTTTGGACCTGATAAGAACACTTGTTTTGCCAAGACTTTGATAACACTCTTTTTGATAACAAGGCTAACTAGCCTGAAAAGACTGTTTATTTTAAGCTTTAGCCTGTTCTATAGCATTCTGCTCCAGTGGTATCCTGTTTAAAAGAGAATGTTTAAAGCTCATTGGCCAGGTGTCTTGGAGCTCTAATATGTTTAACCATTGTAGAAACAGATATGTGAAATAATAGCCAAGAGCACATGGCAGGCATCATAGAATACTGGAGTTGGTAAGACATGAAAAGGCTCAGGCAGCTGTGGTTTTATGTGTTTTCCCACCTGCATCACAATTATCCCTCAGGAGATAGCCTAATCTTAAGTCTTAAAACTTGACGTAAGTAGCTTCCTGAATGAATCCTTAATTAGTCTTCCAGGTTTACTATCTTGTTAGTTTTTGACTCTCCTGTCACCTGTTTCTGTGCAGTTTTTGTGTCTAGGGGATCTCATTCTATACCTGTGTGCACAACTTGTTTTTTACGGTTTCCTGTTTGGATTCTGCTTCAGTTCATACTTTTTCAACTTGAAAGACTTTCTTCTCAGAGGATTGGAGAGACAAGTCCCTTCAGTGGCAGTTAAACATGCTTGTTAAGAGTGAATGTTACAGCTGCACCACCAGTCCTGCCTGTCTGTCTTAGATTTTATCATGCAGATTTTCTCAGTTTTTTAAAAAAAAAAAAAAAAAAAAATTTCTTATGGTAATTAGTTTAGATTAGGTTAGGCAACCTTTATTATCACAAATTTGCCTCTAAAATAATAGTCTACCTAACCTAACTACCATTAATTTAAATTGAAAAATAATTTTAAGAGTTCCCTGGCTGCAAAAGTGTGACTTTTTTTTTTTTTTTTTAAATTCAGGTGAAACCAGGTCACATGAAATTTGTCATAATTACTAGTGAAACACATGGATTCACGGTCTTAAAATGAAATACACATGAAAACCAAGTTAAAGATCAGGCGTTGTTGATACTTCTTACATTTTTTAAAAAATTTGTGTCAGCCACTTTGCATCTCTGCCTCTCGCACTGTAAAGAGGGGCGCTGAACGCACGCTAAGGAGATGTGATTGGTCCTTCGAAACCCCGTCTTAAATAGTGATACAGTGGGAAACAAATACTTTTTTTTTTTTATCTCCTGTATGTTCAATCAGTTGGCTTGCTGCTGCTTGTGCCGTGCTGCGTGATCTGCATGTCGTGCAGCGCTTCAAACATTTAAAAGCCTGTACAGCAGCTGTCCTTTTGTCTCACTGCCTTGTCTCACGGGACGTTAAAGTGTCTCCGAGAAAATCACATGTCGACTCCTTCCAAGATTTTTTTTTATAATTATATATATATATATTAGTGATCAAGTTAGCTGTCAAAAGACATCAGTTGTGTTAGATGAGCTAGTCCATAGTCTAATATAAATATAAAAGGTTTGAAGCTGGGAGATCAAGCCATACTAACATCAAGGCCAAAAGGAGAGGCAAAAAGAACAAAGTAAAAAAATAAATATAGTGTTCAGTACCAAAACGATTAAAGACAAGATTGTGGTTTACAAAATGTTTTAGGAATCTGCAAGCGCAGATGAGAAAGTGAAATTGATATGACCTTTTCATCTTGTTGCATTGTTCACAAATGGTAGCAAACTCCAAGCATGTGCTTATAGCGACATGAAGCATTATCCTAACAATGAGGCGACAAAATGGAAACTAAAACAGTGCAAATAATATGAAAGAGTGAAAACTAAGGTCAGAATCAAACAGATTTGAATTCTAAGGCAAGTAGAAGCATTGTGGGAATGACGTCTTTCCATTTGACATCCAATGCAGACTTTTTAGGAACTGTTAATATTTTAGCACACATTCTGCACATTTTGACCTTACCTGTGGATATTGAATATGTAAATAATGCTATATGAATTACGTGAGAAGGTTTTTTTCATGGATGTTTTTCACATTGTGTCCACTGCTGGTCACCTATTGACCCAATAGAGTTTGATTATTCAATATTTTATTTCTCCCCAAAAATATGAAATTAATGATTTTTCTCAGTCACCACTACAATCTATATGGAGTGACATAAAAAAAAAATTTGGGATGGAGAATTCTTTTAACCCAGTGCTTACGTGCTCTTGGAAACGTCAGTTTCACAAGAACACCCTTCCACATGATAAGTATCAGTGAGAGAATTTGAAGATGACCCTGATAATCTGATTTTGAAGAGCTGCAAATTAAACTCTAACCTCTCTTTTTGTTTTATTATGTAAAATTATTAAGAAAAAAATAATAATCAGCCCATCCAGAAACTCAATTCTAGGTTTCCAGTTTATGCTGTATGACACCGAAAATATACACTGAGTGATTTTTCTTTGTTTTATATTTTCATGAAAAATAACAAAATCATTTGAACACTTTTTGTACAAATCTGGCTCTAGTCAGCTGCAGCCAACACTTCATGGGAACCACCAGCTTCAGTGGTGAGCAGAATGAAGCAGTAAAGTGTGGAGTCACAACTCTTAAAACTCTCATAGTAAGGTAATTCATTTACAAAGGTTTCTGTATGTAGACAATGGAGTCTTAATCATTAACACGAAAGATGCAAATTCCAGACTTTACTTTATCACAGCATTCGTGATGATAAACCAGTTTGGCCAGCTTTTGTCCTAGATGCTTAAGCCACGCATCTGGAGGAGCAACCCACAATCACATTCATGAGCTGCTAAACATGCTTCAGGGGGAATGCAATGTCCTGTTTACAGTAAGCCAGGTTCAGTGAGAGGTATGTAGGTAAGCTGTGCGGGCTGACTACAGCCACCTATTATTTTTAAGTGATATATTAGCCCTGAGTACGGAGATAAAAATGATTGACTTGAGTGCAGATTGTTAACTATCTTAAAAAAAAAAAAAAAAACTTTCATCAGGAATAAACAGAATTGTACTCTGTATTTTTATTACGAGTTACCCATAATACTATACTGTCCTTATAAATCTACAAATCTGTGCTTACTGAGCAAATGCTTAGGAGCACTATACTAATACTGGGTAGGACCTCCTTTTGGTTTAAAACCCGCCTCAATTCTTCATGACATGAATTCCACAAGATGTTGGAAACATTCCTTTGAGAGTCTGGTCAATGATGAAGTCATAGCATCATGCAGTTTCTGCATATTTGTTGGCTGCACATTCATGCTGCAAATCTCCTGTTCTACCACATCCTAAAAGGGTTCTTTTTGGCTTCAGATCTGGCGACTGGTAAGACCCCTGAAGAACACTAAACTGACAGTCATGTTCATAGCAGCAGTTTGAGATGACTTCTGCTTTGTGACATGGTGTATTATCATTCTAAAATCAGTCAATAGAAGATAAGTAAATTGTGACCATAAATGCTTATGGTGAGCAACAGTACTCAAATGAACCATGGTATTGAAATGATTATTGATTGGTATTAATTGGACCAAACCTTGCCAAGAAAACATTCCCCACATCATTTCATCACCAGACTAGTCTGTTGACACAAGGCAGGTTGGGCGGATGGATTCATGATTCTGACACCATATTCCAACCCTTCCATCTCTGTGCCTCAGCAGAAGTTGAGATTCATCAGACTAGATTCAATTTTTCCAGTGTTCAGCTGTCCAACTTTGTGAGCCTGTGCCCATTGCAGTGTTAACTTTCTGTTCTTGGCTGAGAGAAGTGGGACCTGATATGGTCTTATACTATTGTAGCCCATCTACCCCACAGTATGACATGTTGTACTTTCTGAGATGCTTTTCTGCTCACCATAGTTGTACAGAGTGGTTATCTAAATTAACATATCCTCTCTGTATGGCCACTCCCATTTTACCTCTCTCGCCATGAGATATATTTGTCCACAGAACTGCTGCTCACTGGTTAATTTTGGTTTTTTACACCATTCTCAGTAAACTCTAGAGATTATGTGTGAAAATTTCAGGAGATCAGCAGTTACTGAAATACTCAAACCAGCCCATCTAGCACCAACAATCATGCCATGGCCAACATCACTTGTCTTCAAAGCTGTATCTGTAGGATGTTATACATTGGGCTGCTGCCACTAGATTGTCTGATTGGATAATTGCACTGATAAGCAGGTGTACAGGTATTCCAGATAATATGCTCTGAGTGTATTTTAGAACTCTTTATGTTTAACTTGTAAGGATTAAGATAAACCTAAGCCGTAAGGCACCATTAGAGACAAGTCGAGAAAGAATGAAACTACCATCCTTAGTGTTAACTAAACAGAAACCAGATAGGATTGATTTTCCTAGCAGTGGTTTTCATAGAAATGCATGATATTAGGAAATGGGCCGCTCATGGGGAAAGGTTTCTCAATGTTCTTGCATGCCTGTGTAGAGCTGCATTTATAGCTCTTGTTCAGGGTCATCCTGAAAGTGATTTTATTTTCATTTTGTTAAATGTTTATCATGTCCCTATTTTGTTTTCATATAGGCACCAGTTATTTTGAGGTACTGTTGTCACGATGTGATTATCTGTTGCTATGGGGCCTATCTTTGGATGTCACACAACACTGCATCACAAGCACAACAGTGTAAAAGCCATTCAAGATTGTTCAGTGCTCCATTAGACAATTCTAGGCTGTACTGATGTTTTGCAGCAGAGAATTTGACTTGGATTTTGGTTTTGTTTGGTTGCCAACTCTTACAGTCCTTTCAGTTTTAACCCTTACTTGCCTTTTTCACTTCAGATATTCTTGCATTTGTTTTGCATAAGGTGAAGTCAGCAGGTCAGTTAAACATAGCTTGAAAACTAAAACAGACTCCTAACTCCTAGTCAAAATTAAAAGGTATTAATCAAAGACCATAAACTAGCAAAATCTAGAAATCTAAGGGACTGAACTTTATACCCAGTGACCTATGACTTAAACAAATAGGACTGATGGACTGAACGGTCTCCTCTTATTTGTCATATTTCGCTTATGTTTCTTATGTACTGTACATCTTGCGTAAGGTGAACCTAAATGTCGCTCTAGAGCAAGTCCTTAGAAATGCAAAGTAGGGACAAAATACTCATGCATACTATTTCAAAATGAAATAGTTAAAAATAAATAACAAAAATTAATATGGTAATCACAAAAATCTCTAATGGAGTTAAAAAAAAGTAGATTTGCAAGATTAGAGTTACAAGAAAAAAGGAAGACCAATGCAAATCACATGGATATTATTATTTTTATATGAGAAGTGGCATTTTATTTTTCTGGTAATTATGATTAAAGGAATATTCCAACAAAAAATATTTTTATATGTTACTAACCCCATGTCGTTTGTAGTGATGCCTGATAAAATTTTTAGTGTCATGTTTTCATGGAGGATGGAGATGCCAGGACTTTCTGATAGAATAGGGGTCTGTGGAGACGAATGCAGCACCATGAAAAAATGTCATGTCACCTAATCCATATGTCAAGTCACATGTTCGTCTGCTCACAATGTACAAAATGCATTTTTGTATTGTTTGCAGTGTTTCCAGCATTGGTCTCCATAGAGAACTATTCTATCAGAAATTTTATATAGATTCTTCACGAAAACCTGAGATTAAAATGTTTTTTTCAGCCATCCCTACAGATTTCATGGGGTAAGTAACACTTAAATAAAATTGATTGGAGTATTCTTTTTAAGTCCATGCAAGGAAGAATTTGATTGTACTTTGTATGTGACTGTATTGACACAATGAACTGTGTGGACTATAAATAAATGAGGGCGAGGGTTACATGGGATATTTAGCTGTAATATCCGAAGGACAAAGTTGAGGTGCAGTCCTGCTAAAAGCAAACAATTGACAGTTACTGTATTAAAGCTGAAAGTTCCTCAGAAGATGGTCAGAGTCTGAATGCCAGTTGTCATTTGGTTTATATATCATATAGGCTCTGTGCCTGCACTCAAGGAAAATTGCTATTTAAAAAAATAAATTGTATATATTTCCACTAGCGGAAGGGGATGGAGCTTTACGGTTTGCAGATGTGACCTCAATTGTCCTCTGAGCTTTTCTCTTCCTACATCCTTGGGAAACAAACGGAACAAACATTAATGGTGGCGCCCCACTTTAGTCCTTTCCCAGCACAACGGAGTAATGCACAAACCCATAAAACACTACTGATGCCCACGTGTCTCACAGGACCTAATTCTCTTGTGGCCTGGCTACCTTGCCTGCCTGAAAAATGTAGCTGGGAGCCTTTAACAAAGAGGCAGAAAATAGTTCTGATATTAAATATAAGAGGCATTTAGTCAGGAATGACTGGCCTGTGTAGTGTAGTCTTGGCACTGCTTTGAATGTAGACAAACCTTGTCTCTGCCACATTGTGTACAGAAGAAGAAAAAAAAACCTTCACTCAGAGTTAATCTTACAGAAAGACTATTGCTGTTGTCTCAGACCTAGAGAATATTCTTTTACATGGAATACAAAGCATGGCTGCTCCCTGGTCCTTTGTTGACAAGCGTGTCTGCTGTCCAGCCTCCCCTCCCCACCTCCCTCCAAATCCCATATGCCTAAGTGTAATTCTGAAGTTTAATGTAATGCAGCTTTATACTGAGACAGCTGGTGTGTCTCCGTTTTCTACCAGTAGAACTCACCCAAGAGGCACAAATGGAGAATTAGCTACTTCTTAGGCTTGCAGAAGCAAATCAGTTTAATTTTTAAAGAGGTGCTAAAGCTCAACCGCGGATTCCAGACAGCATAGATTTACTCCCTGCCTACATTTAGCACTGTGTGCCTGCTTGATTGTCTTCCAAAACAGGGAATGTCTGGCAGTGGCGCGTAACTGACAAGCTTGTTATGCCCAACAACAGCAAAAGCTTTCCTTGCTGTTTAGAACAATGCTTATAAATCACTATATAAAATATTCAGTAGGTATTATAATTGCATACAGAAGCTGAAGATTAAGTGAATAATGAAGCACTGTTGCATTTTATATGATTTGTCATAATTCCCTTCGAGAGCACATTTTGAACATTAGTGTGCAGGATGTCATCTTAGAACTCACTACTGTACGGTCCTTAATCTTAAATGGGCTACAACAATCGAGAGTATTTTGCATGCCAATGTTGTCATCGAGAAACCAGAAATCGTGTCTCTAGCTGGCATTGAAGCATCCAAAACAACACCTATGAAGAGTGGAAATAAGTCTGTCTATCTATTATATGGTGCCGTTCTCATCTATCTACCTATCTGTCTGCTTGTTTGTTTGACTAACAAAAGCAACATTAGTCCATGGAGCCAACATATTTGGTGTCAATGGTACAGACTGGTGGTGGATGTCTGAATGTATGCTGTAGTGTAGCACAATATACTGGTACTAAAAACATCCTGGACTACCAGATCTTTAAAATGGTATCATACCAATACCATGCAGAATTCTATACTGGCAATTGGTTGCTCCCCACCACCTCTTCTCTACTTTTCAAAGCAATATTTGTATATTAGCATGCTCACAGAGGGAAATCCCCTCACTCCCTGTTCCTTGTTATGGTATGTGTATACTCTAAAGTGGACTGTCCAGCTACTACACCTGCTACTCAAAGGGGGTTGCAGACCCAGCACTATGAGAAGCACTTTATTATGCATCTGCATGTTGCTGTGACCACCCTCTGATGGACCCTGTTAAAACCAGGCAGAAGGATTGCCTCCGACTTCAGGCAGGAGAAGTGATGGGACAACAAAGTAGCTCAGTACTGGTACTGAGGTGCAAAAGCTGGTATCGGTGGCAAAAAGTTCAGCATTGATCCAACACTAGTTTGGATTTCACTTTTGCCACAAGTCAATACATCAGATTTCTGCCGTGCTAGTGCTAATTTCTGCCTATGTCAACTGTAAGTGTTATCATTGTGAAACTGAAGTACCGAGGAGCAGCAATAGCACTCACAGACTGGAGCTGTATATCACATTAAAATCACCTTTCCTCTGTGTATTACTCACAGCAGAGTTCTTCTTAATGCATTGTCACCACAAGAGTTGTGTCGGGAGATTCATGAAGTGGGGTTCCATGGCCGAGCAGCTTCACTCAAGCCTAAGATCCCCATGCACAATGTCAAGCGTTGTCTGGAGTGGTGTGAAGCATGTTGTCATTGGACTCTGGAGCAGTGGAAAGGTGTTCACTGGAGGGATGAATCACACTTCATTTTCTGACAGTCTAATGGGCGCATCTGGGTTTGGTGGATGGCTGGACAATGCTCTCTTCCAGACTTTATAGTGCCTACTTTAAGGTTTGGTGAATAAGGGATAATAACGGGGTTTGGGCTCGACCCCTTGGTTCCAGTGAACAGTACTGTCAATGCTGCAACAGACAGAGACCTTTTTCTACAATTTTGCACTTCCAACTTTGTGGCAACAGAAATTCTCCATTTCAGCATGGCTGTGTCCCTGTGCACAAAACCAGGACCATAAAGATATCAGAGTCCTGCCCTCAACCCCACTGAACACCTTTAGGATGTATTAGAATGCTGCTTGTAAACCCTGTTTTCTCGTGAAACACAAGTAACTGACCTCACAAATGCATTGTTGCATGAATGGGCACAATTTCCACGGGTACACTCCCGAATATCTTGTGGAAAGATGAGCAGAGGCTGTTATGTAGGAGGAGCTGGATATTAATGTCCATGGTTTTGGAATGAGATGTCCAACAAGCTCAAATAGGTGTGAAAGTCAGGTGTCTGCAAAGTTTTGGACATGTGATTTGGTTTGTAATGCCATTATATTCTTAATTAAAAAAACAACTGAGAGAATTGTCAAGATATTTTGTAATTTAAATTTATATTTTATTTTTGTAATATAATCTGTATCAGCACCCAATGTGGGTTCAGTTGTATAAGCATATATTTTGGTGGGGAGGCAGTGAGATTTGTTCTCTTATGTAGTTTCATTCTTGTCTTCAGCACTCAGTTTTGTGCCATTGCGTCTAATGATCAAGAAACCACCAAACATGGTCATTTCACACACTGCCCTTAAACAAGGCTGTAAGTTGCCATAGTGTACACATTCTTTAACATTTGCAGTATTAAATGAATCATGATGTTTGCTTTGTTCAAGCTGTTTAACCAAAAAAGGAACATTTTTTTTAACACCAGTTAATGTGAAGAGAACAGTCGCCCACACTTGATATTTCTTCTCTGCAGAATGTGACAAGCTAAGGAAGGATGGATTCCGCAGCTCCCAGTACTATTCCCAGGCTCCCACTTTCTCCTCTTCAAACCTCTCTGACAGCAGCCTCTCGGAACAGAATGATCTGGATAAGAAGGTAAGAAGCCAAGAGTGTTGAAATTTAAACTTTAAGCTTCATTACTTTATTTTTCCTTTTTTTTTGGAAACAGCAATTTCTTCAGTTGTGTGGAGTTCAAGCTAAAGGGGGTTTAAAAATGGGATCAAGTGTTTTGAACTGTTCAACAGTATGTCATATTTCAGTAACATTCGTTTATGTTTGCAGTCACTAATTTTTTTTTACTGTTGATTTACTTTGATGTTTGAATATTATGTTAAATAAAATAGATTATTAATCTAATGAGATTAATTCTACATTACGTAATCACTTTTCTCACAGTTTTTGATGCAGGCAGCATAGATTTTCAAATACCACAACACTGCCATCCACTGGCACAACTCCTGTGGTTTTACTTCCACCTAGTGGTTTGATTTTGCACAGAGCTATTTCATAATTTGTCTACCAGTTGTAGCTGTTATCAGTAGCTGTTTTTGTTGTACAAAATTATTATTTTCATTTTTTTTATTTAGTCCTTTAACTTTGTAAAAGTGATTACAAACAGTACCTTAACCTCAAATGTTCGTTTAATATCGGTAGACAAATTAATCCTGTAAATGCCTAGATTAATAGTGTTGCGTTCTATGTACACCCTGTAATACTGACCTCTTTTAACCTTCACTCATGTCTCAAATGCAATAGCCTTGGGCCTATCACTGCCCTGCCAATACACAGATCAAATACAATGTAAGAATACCTTAACAGAAGCCGTTTCGCTTTCCTTGGCTCACTTCCCCTGAAAGGGCTGCACTTCAGAATACCTTGGCAAAGGCTAAGAATCACTTCATGAGCTGTGCTGCTGCTGGGGTTCACAGATGTGGAATGAGCACACAGATAGCTACCTTTTGAAAGGGCTGTGCAAATAATCTAACAGAAGACAAAGATTTGCTTGGAAGTCTTCCCTTCTCAAGGCACAGCCTGTCTAATTGCTACTCAAGAAAAAACAACCTGAACAAACACAACTCATTATATTAACACTTACTCAATCATTGATAAATATCAGTAACCAACACAACATCTTCAGTGAGGTAATACCCAAGTTTTATTTCAATCATTACTTATGTTTATTTGTAGAAATAACAGGCATACAACCTGAGTAAATCTAATCATGGTTCACAGCAAGCTTTGTATGAAGTGGTTGAGCAATAGTAAGTAATGCACGATTAGCAAACAATTTCTTCTTTTTGAACGACTCTTTTCAATGAAGCTTGGAGGAGCTCAGCAGGAGTCCTAAAGGGCACACCTGTCCTGTGTGACATTTTCAGCATTGTTACTTTTACTGATGTTGGTAGATGTTTAAGGTGCATGTGCTAGAACTACCTGTATTATGACTCTCTACTCACTTGATTCATAAATGAGTCACTACCCGAGAAAGTCTAATGATTCTCATCAATCTGATTTGTAAACAAATCATTACTAGCTGTGCAGTTCTCATTCACTTGCGATTCTTTAATGAAACTTAAGTTACATAATTAAAATAAATTATCAGTCATGTATGGAAAAAGGGCAACAGAATATGAATTGTCATGTGTGCAAAATATATTAAGAATTCTATATATTTATGGATAATTTTATATATGTGCATGAGGGGGCACACCAGCCTACCCAAACCAGACACAGGCTTTTATTTACATGGGAAACTCTTTACCTTTGTCTCCCACTAATGCATAATGCAACAAAGCACCAACAGGTAATGCACACAGCACTTTCTCTTCTTCTGCCTGTCTCTCTTACCACCTCCACTCCTCCTCTAGCAGGATTCATCACTTTCCTCCAGACTCTGGCTCCTCAAACAGTGGCAGCGGGTTTCTTTTATCCTTTTAGCCTGTTAGTGTAATCCGGCTGAGGTAGAAGCCCGGCAAAGTAGGCCTCCGCAGTCCCTGCAGCACCTCCTGGCTGCACGTACAGAACCCAACCTGGCTGTAGCAAATTCCAGCACCCATGGAGCCCTGTGGGAGCCTGTAGCAACCGTGGTCTGCCATGTACTGCTTCAGGGGAGGTAATGCCCCGTGCAAGTTCTCTTCCCTGGTCCTCCCACATACGGGTGTCCTGGCCAGGTAATAGAAACAATTATTTACACACACACACTTGAATTTAAAAATTATGAAGGATTATTAAATTATATATTTGAGATGTGATAAGAGGGGTCAAATTAGAAAAGTGAATCAAGATGCCCAGCACTAGTGGTGGCCAACAGGTTTAGTTGCTGTAGATTTTGTCTTCTTAAGCCAGGTGTAATGCTTGTGAGTGTTAGGACAGTAGATGGCAAACAGAGTTATGTAAGTTTAGTAGTGATGGTACAATGATAGAACAAACTCTGCTGGATTGGACTGAGGGAGGAGGAGTGTGGAATGGTCTAGGAGATGAAAAAATATGAGGTGATAAACAAATCTGGACAGAGAAAACTGGAAAGAGGTAATTTGGAATAGGAAGTCAATGGGGAATGAAAGTGGGTTAGTTTCAGAAGAAGTGGAGGATGGTTCTGGGTATATTTTAAGGAGCAGAAGGGGATAAGTGGTTAGCAAAATGTTTACATGGGGTAAGAAACAAGTGATGGACAAAATGAAACAATGTATTGATGATTAGGGTTCCTGGAAGACAGAGTGATAGTCTTGGTGTTACATGACAAGGCAATGGAGGATATGAGATCATTTTGCCACATGGAATACTAGGAGGAGGACTAGTAGGAGTGCAGCATATAGAGTGGCAGCTGCTTTTTTGTGTGTATGTTGAAATTCTGGCTTTAAGCTAACCAATCATTTAGCCAATCAATAAAGACAGAGCTCCTGTATAAGTGTAAGAACCTGGGATGTTTGATCTTACCAGTACAGGTTAGTGTAACCTACAGATAGCATAAACCACCTCAAGAGCAGCGTTACAAGACCTCATCAGTATAGAGTGACTTATAAAACTATAGAAAAACATTTTGAAATCGTAAGTCATGGACTAATATTTTGCAAATAGAGACTGCTGTGACAATGCCTGGATTCTGGCTCATGAAAAAAAACTGTAGCTAAGTATGAAAGAGCAATAGCATCAGATTTCTCCTCAAGTTTCTCTGCTATTTATCTGCAAGCAGATGGCAACCTGCAGGATATGCCATTTTTTCTTTTCTAATTGTAAACCACAGAAAAGAACATAAACTGGCTGTCTGGGGATTATGATGCACAACAGTGCAGAGGTGGGCATTTGCCTAGTTTTCCAATTAATGTGACTACTGTAACTGCCTTGTAGCAGGCAATACTGTTGTGAAGGTAGGAGTGTTTCCTAGTATGTACCACTATCCAAAAACATTAAATGCTTTTTTCAAATGCCCAGCTTCTTTGTTATGTACTTCCACACATACTGTACGTCCTTCACCAAAATTCAGTCATTATAGATTTGACATTCTTAATATGCCAAAAAACTGAAGCATAATGAAAAGGTGTGGCAAATCAATGAATACAACCTGGAATATTTCAGAAACTGTCGTAGACAATGAAGGCTGACACACTTACTCGTAAATGTATGCATGCATTTGTTTTCTTAAGGTCCCATTTCTGCGTGCCTCTTCTCTTTCTGCTTCTCCTCCTTCCCGGTTCTTTCCTTTAATTCAGTAGGCTAAAGAATAATAGAACACTTTCACTTTTAGGCCGATGACTTTTTAAAGCTTGTCAGTGTCATGGTGAGTCAACCCCTAACACCACCCCAGTTCCTCTCTGTCCAATGTCATTTTGACAAACCATATCAGTACATGTCCATGAGGTATGCATGCACAAAGATAACCAATGGTTCGAGCACTTCACTCTTATGCATGTGGGACGTTTACTGTTTAAAGTTTTTAACGTTTCATTTTGTTAGACACCGATGACTTACTAGTGTAGCCTTCTGTCTGCTGTCTCCACTAGCACTTCCTATTTAATCTGTTAGATAAGCTGCTATACTGAGAATGTTCAAGTAAGAAATGTACACTTAACAAATAAAATACAGCAGTATTCAATAAAGTACAACAGTATTCAGTATCATAAAATATTGTCTATAATCCTCTTAAGAATTTAAAGAACATTTAAAAAAAAAAAAAAAAAAAGTAATAAAATCACCTTCCTCTGCAAGATGCTGTCAGAAATCTACATAATGGTTATTGGAATTTCACTCATCAAAGGTAGAAATCCAGTCAGAATTTTTTCCTCTTTCATAAATCTTGGCCCTTATGTTTATGTATGTAATACACACACACACACACAGACACACACAATATACTGTGTGAATGTTATTGAGTGAATGTCCGTGTGTATGCCTTCTTAATCAAATATTAGAGTTCAGATTTATTTTGTCTTAAGATGTACAATCTTTGCACCACTGCTTCTGCAATGGGCATAACAAAGGGATTTGGAATTTGAGTGAATTAATGATTGTCTTAAGACCTAAAACCAATTGTTTCTACTTTAAAAAATATTCTAATTTAAAAAATAAAATTGTACATGTTGTAATGCCTGAAATCGCAATAGACCAGCTAAAAGATATTTAAACCAGATTATTAACTTGAGTACAACAATAATAATTTTTATGCAAATTTTACCCAAATACAGGTGTGAGTTTTTGTTTACATGTAGTATGTATAGTATGGAGTTAAGCTGTTAGAAGTTCTGCTTTGGTTTATATGCGTGCATGTAAATGAATCATCTTGGTTGTATTTACATTTTGAACAATTGTTGTTTTACTTACATAGTGTTTGTATTTGGTTTAACTTAATTTCATTATCATGTGCTGTTTTTTTCGTTTTTCTTTTTCTCCTTTCCTTAACATAACAGTCTAAATTCCTAGACTGCATCGGCCAACCTTGCCTAAACATCTGCCATCATCTGACATCCTGGAATCATAAGGTACCCGACCTGAGTTTGACTGACGTGACCCTGTCTGTAGGTAGATGGCAGCTTTGCAGTCCCATGTGGCTGAGCCTTCTAGCTCTTCCTACAGCAAACACACACTCTTGTATCCTACTGTGTTGCCTCTACAGAGGATGTGTTTGTGTGTGAACATGCTTTGTTTATTAGCATTGTGTGCTACATGACGTGTAGTTTGATTTGATCCCCTTAAAATGAATATAACGCTTTTCTTTCTCTTTGTTTACTTGATGATACAACTCCTTGGTGTTATTTTATGACGAGCAGCTGTTAAGTTTATAGTCAATGTTTTATCTGTATGTGAAATTTTTGGAAAAAGGCTGCTATAGTTTACTTTGTGGAAAACCCGGTGAACTGTTAATTGGATAGTTAAAGAACTGTAAGACCCATCAATATCAACATTAATAATTATACCTGTTCAGCTAATTTATAAAACTGATAAATCGAAACATAACTGCCCTTTCAGCTAATTCAATTACTTTGGTAGTAAGAGTTTGCATGTGCTGGTGGTTTAACAGTAGTTCTTTGCCAGTACAAGCATTTAGTCTGCCTGTGGTCCAATTAATAAAACAAAAATGCCATCTCGGAATTATCATATGAAATGAGATGCAATTAAATATCTAAGACACTCTGAAAAGGACTGAAGGTGGTCACGATAGTGAGTGTCCTTGACTTACTAAGTCTCGGCTTCCTCTGGCATTTATTTGGCATTTTGGTATTTCAGTATTTCATTAGCAGACTATTGCAAAATGTTATTGTTCATCGGTATTAATGTTGGATGCTTAACGTTTTTATTTCTGTCTTTGATCTTTCATCTATTGGTTTATTTTTACAGCACTTTTTTTTAATTTTACTTCATTATTGATTGCTGTTTTTATCTTTATATAAATCATTTGTTCAGATTTATAACCTCAAGTTACAACTGATAGACAGACTAGTAGGTGCATTTTCATAGATAAATAACAAAGGTAGTATATGGTAGATAAATAGATATGAAAGGCATAGATTGATGATTTTTTTTTTATTTCCACTTGAGGAAAAATAAAGCATTATCGATAGATGGATGGATGGATCGATAGATAGATTAACGTTTTTTTTAAACAAAAACATAGTACAGTGGATGTAGCAAGTGATTCTTTTATAGGGAAAAGTATTTTTGCAGTAGTAGAATTGTTTCACTCCTAATTACTTTCATCATTTTTTTATTATGTCTGACTATTTGTTGTGCTAATGGTATGGACACGTGTATTTACTAACACTTCAATTGTGTGTATTTTGCCTGTTTAATTTGTGTGGGCTGAGGCAGCACTTCACTTTCCCCTTGGGATCAATAAAGTCTCTGACTATTTATCCATTCATTAATCCATCCATAGAATTTTGAAGTGGGTAGCCTTTTAGATTAAAATCTTTTGTAGATATTTCTTTAGTTTAAGCTTTGAGGAACAAAAATACACTATATAAGTGAAATGTATGCTTATTATTAATTGATTACATTGCTAAGTTTTGCTAAGCTTTAAAAGCAAATAAAATGCGTTCTTTATAACAATCAAATATATATATATATATATTTATCTAAATTATTTTTATTTATTTATAGCACTGATTATCTCAAAGTGTTTTACAAATGTATGCAACACAATCTTGATCCTGATCCAGCTTTATACAACCAGATTGTAAGCCGTGTAAATAATATTAATTAATTCATTAGTAAGTTTTCAATTTAGTGATTTCAAATTAGCTTTTTTAAGTGTCTCTCTCACACTGCTTTGGGATTATGAGAGCTAATTATTTGTATTTTTATTTGATCATGAGAATTAGTTTCTTAGTTTTTCTGGAAATATTAAATCTATCAAGGCATTATCTGAGTGAATGAAATTAAAAACAATCAGTTGATAAATAAGGTACTTAACTGGAGAAAACAAAGTGCTTATTATACTGCAGTTCTGCTCCATAGCAGCTTCAATACTTCCTTCTTTCCATCATTGCATATATTATGTTTCATCATATCAGTGCAATCATTTGAAAAGAAAGGGGCAAAACATGACCAGCAGTCTTAGAATTTTTTGTGCTTCACTAACAGCCAAGCTGTCTGTGTTCTTTGACAGTAATATGTCCTGACAACGTCCACCACTTCAAAGAAAAGTAGGTTAGCTGATTCAAAAGGCTTTCCCTTACAAAACACAGATTGGAAGACAATTATGTGACACGTTTTGCCTCCCACTGCTCTGTCATTTGGTCAGCTGTTTATCACATAACACATAGAACTCCCAGGCCTGGTGGCATTCATGGCCTTTGATTTGCATATCAGTAGCTGTTTTTTGGACTTCATGTAACTTATTGTTTTGATTTTTTTTAAACCTATTTCAAGTATATTGTATTATTGATCACTATAAAATAATGAGTTGAAATTTATCATGTTAATAGTGATGGTGAAGAAACAATGTTTATGCAGAGCCATTTTACACTGTGTTTTGCTTGAGCACATTCAGCAGGGAAAGCGGCAGCAGAGTAGAGGGAATAAAATAAGGAGAAAGTCTGGAATGCATCCAGCTGGGGGCTCGGGTCTGCTCACTTGGTACAAAGCCACTTAGGTCACCTGCACTCAAACTGTGTCAGTATGTCAATCTTTAAATGTTATGTATCGAAAAAAAATGTTTGTTCTAAAAGCTGATAAATACAACCTTATCCTTTTAATTGAATTTAAGCCATTCATAATGTAGTGTGTGTTGTCATGTCTATTGTGTTGGTGAAAAGACTGATTAAGTCCTTGCCAATAATGTTAGCTGATAAGTTTCTATACATCGTTAAAGAATAATTGCAGTACGGTTTATGAATAAAGATCACAATAAGTTTGTAATATTTATAAAGTTATAATACCCTTATAGGTTATTTACCCCATATTCTTTGTAGTGATGTAATTTTATGTTTTCGTGTTTAATGGTGAGAAAGAAGTTTATGCTGTAACAAAACTCAATGGTGGCCAGTGTTATACAGCAGCAAACTGAAAAAAAAATCTGTGTCATAATCTTTTGTTTATCGTTTCACACAATCCACATGTCACGTCATCCAGTTGTATGGTCACAATGAGCAAAACACTTGTATTTTTTTGCTGAAATATTATTACATAAATACTTATAAGAAAAACTAGAGCAGTGCATGCAGGGGAAACATGCTCTCACTGAACCAAGCTTTTGAAAGGAAGGCCCACCTCTCTTCCTCATTCATTGGGCAAGAGGCCTGTCAGGGAGTCAGAAAAATAAAGCTAGAGACATGCATACTAGGTTTAAATTCTTCACATGCTAATAACGGGAGGGAACTAAACTGGACTAGCAGATTAGGGTTTAAAACATTGTAACTTCTGGAAGATCAGTTACATCACCTTGATATGAAATGCCTAGGTTTCTTCCCCTAGTCTAAAGACATGCAGGTCAGGTGCTATGGCTTTGCTAAATTAGCTTTTGTGTGTGCACACACGTTCATCCTTTGACAAACTAGTGCCCAGTCCAAGGATTGTTCCTGCCTTGTGCATGATGCTTGCTGGGATAGGCTCCAGTTCCCCCTGGACCCTGCCATGGATAAGCAGGTTTGGGAGATAGTTGGATAAATGAATGGATGGAAACATTCATGCCCATATCTTTACTGCTGAACTGTTTGATTACCCATCCAAATATCTTCAAAATGGGACAGTTGATATTGCCATTGTGTGACCCTCCTCTGCTGGTGTTTCTTAGCTGTGCGAAAGCACTTCTTGAGAATGAACTGTTGGTTAGCTGGGAGAGGGCAAAGACTACAAAGTCTGTTTGTGCCATTCAATTAAACATTTCATCTGCAGCAGTGAATTCTGGAATTCCAGTGTGATGCCTAGTTGTTGGTACAGCATGATCTGTGTGGTGAGAAAACATGTTTCATATGAAGCAAACTTACATTAATCAGATAAATGAAACTGTTTTTTTATCTATAAACTTGATTAATTTTCATGTTGTGAATATTTTTCTTAATATCCATATGTGTTTGCAATCCAGCTATCCATTCATGTTTTCTCTTAAGCACACTTAACTTCCATTTAAAAATTACTGGTCAGCTCAGCTCAAATGCTGTGGTCATTCTTTGATGGCACCAGTAACCTACTTGAGGTAGCAGATGACCAGAATAAATCGGGAATGTCAAAATAATTCTAAGTTGTATTTTAATAGATTTTTTCTTTCTGAAGTCCACAGTTTCTGCTCCAGATGAAGAGAAGCTGGTTTATTCGATGAGACCTAAAACCCCACTTATCGGGGATGTTTCTGAGATTGACATCCAGACCAACTGGACCAAGTCCTTGCCTTTGCCCACTCCAGAAGAGAAGATGCGTCAGCAGGCCCAGGCAGTGCAGGCTGATGTTATTCCCATCAACGTAACAGGTAGATCTCATTTTCAACATTTGCCATTTTTTGTGTTAATTCTACTGAATATGTAAACATTAACATTTAGTAAATTATAATGGATTTTCATTTACAGCAACTTTTCCACAAATCAGTCCCTGAGCCATCATATTGTTGAGAATCATTTTCTTATCCCTAAAACAATGAACTTATTGCCACTTCCTTCAAGAAAAGATAGAATTCTAAATCTGAAAATGTACGTTTTGTAAATTCTTCTAATTGCATTCCACTTCATATGAAGTTCAATGAAATTAACAGCCGTCTGTGATGAGCCTTTTTGTGCATCTCATGCAAACTGGATAGCAGCTTCTTTTGGAAGACCATTGATTTAATGCAGTTTGAGCCAGTTCTTAGATGATTTGTTCATTTTTGTTACATTTTTAAGCTTAATACATTTTTAGTTTTACCATTTGGACTCCTATTGGCAATATTTTGAATATTTGCTTATATTACTTGCTGTGGTCTTCCATATTTTGCCCATATTCTTCTCTCCATTCTACCCATGTAGACTTGTATGTCACCGCCTGTTCCCTTCATCAGCTGCCTAGATTTGGTCTTTACACATGGTAAAATGATTAAAGTAAATTTATTTTCTTAGTGTAGGGTCAAATTATGAAGCCAAGTGCTTCTCAGTGGAAAGCACTGATGTTACTAACAGACAAGTGTCTTTCCCGGAACAAGTTTGCAGTTTTATTTCCTGTAACAAATGAAGCTAAAAGTCATAAAACACCCGGTGAATTGCATTGTGTTTGTTCTTTTTTTCTGTGTTTCATTTATCATTTGTGACATTTTTTTTTTAGAAGAATGTTATCTTGTTTTTTTTTTTATATTGACATGGTTTTATGGTAGCATTGAATTGATTAGTAGTTTGAAGTCAGTCAGCGGGTGCCAATGGTGCAGGTACCATTTTTTAGGATTAAGTGGGTAAGCATAACTTTTTTCTTTGTTATGCTAGACACACTAGCAAAGTAATATTTTATGATGGGGGGGGGGGGGGGCTTTAAAGCCAAACAAAAAAAAGTAGAAATTGGGAAGTTAATTAGCACTGCAACCAAAGCCAAAGCAAGAGATGAAAATTGTAGTACTAAGCACGAGACAAGGCTAGGAAAAGCATTTTGAAAAGAGTGAAAAGGGAAGTTTCACAAAGGGTTTTATTATGCGGTAATTCAGGTAGGAAAAACTTCTTTCCTTTTGTACCCATTATGTTACCAAAGAGTCACAACCTTTGAGGACACTTTCTAACAAAGTTGGATATCCAAGCAATGGTGGAGGCAAGTGGTAGCACTGGCAACAAGCAGCGAAAATGGGTTAAATAAAATTATAAAAAACTTAATTAACAAAAACTGATTACAGAATCAGATTTCTGGGCTAGGAACACCCCCAAAACAAGTGTAGTAACATTCGATTTTTACAAAATAAAGAATAGCAATATTTTTTAAATATACATTCCTAACAGCTCTTATGGTCAGTCACACTTATTTGCATCTCTCACAAATGCAACAAAAAGTAGAAGCACAAAGCATAAAACTCCAATCTGCTCCTTCTATGAAGGAGGAAGGCACCGTATTCAACAACGTTAATTTCAGTAGTACCTTTTGATTTAAAAAAAATGGTATACGTCTAAAGTACTTTACAGCAAGTAAAAGAAAGAATAAAAAGTACAATGAAAGTGCACCAGTTAAATTAAATTGACTATACAAAAAAATCACATTAATTAAATAAGAATGTGAGAGCCCCTAATAGGGTTAAACGTAACTTTAAATACTACTACCTCTTTTGATTTGAGGCTGATTTTTTTTTTCCTTAAAGACTGTAGGCTAAATTTTTCAGAAAAAACTTTGTGAAAAATGCCAAAACTCTTTTTATTACTCAGATTGTGGAGAACAATTTTTAAGAGTATGATACCATTTAAGGCCAATAGTTGCATCCGACTGTTCATGGATACCATTTTTGGCAGCACTCACATTACTCATTTCTTCTCACAGTTTAGAATTCTCATCTGTTTGTACTGCCAACAAACAGAGTAAGGGGATTTAATTCAAACTGACCAGGCAATGAAGCTATGTCAAAAGCCAGAAACACATTGTCAACCAAGAGGACACAAAAAATGTTGCCAAAACTTTAACCAGAAGTAGAAATCAAAAGGGAAAGCTAACATTTCATAACCGCAATACAGAAAAAAGGCATGATAAATCCCTTTGCTTTATCCACAATCCTAGATGAGGAGAGAGACGCGTTGTGCCGGTATTTAAAGCATTGCGTAAATGATGTCTGACTCTGTGACATTCGACTTCATGCCCCTGGCAACCAGGAGTAGCGTCTTGATGATGAGACTTAAAGAATGGTGGCACCCATATACAAAACAAAATGGTATCATGGTTCTAATTAATAATAAAATAAAATTTACAGAGGAAAACAGACTAAAGCACACAGCCAGAAGTGTACCCTGAAACTGAATCCAAAAATCTATATAAGAGTTTTTCAGGAGAGAAAAAAAAAAGTATAAAGCCCATTATAAATTTTTAAAGTTGCCAGACTCCTACCATTCTGACAGTTCAAAATCCAAGTCCTCAATAATTTACCAAAAAAACATTTTTATTTTGAAGATGGTGAATGCCAATATTTGATTTTGTTAAGTGCATACAACTCAGTTTATCTAGCAATGTTTGCTACCATCTAGAGCATAAAATTAGAGTATATTCCAGGGGCCTCATGTATAGCACAAAAATGTTGTGTACGCCCATTTCCATGCTCACTTGGAGATGTTTAAAAACTAAACTTGGCGTAAAGCCACGCACATTTCCTCTTTTGTCTGTACACCATGTTTTAGTGTGAATTCTTTGCACTGCATTATATCGTCCAGCTGATTTTACTCAACATTTTGCCTTCTTCCCCATGACGTCCACTTTTGTCAATTCCCATCTTCTACCTTTCCTATTGACCTTTGTCGACACCTGCCTTGAAAGAGTTAACTTTATAGCATTTTTGACTTTTACCATTATAACTATTCAAGTCTGAGTCCAAAGCTATGGTCAGATGGTCGGAGAGGAGAGGAAACCAAAAGCTTCAGCCATCATGTATGTTGGAGAAAGTAAAAGCTGCTGGGGTTCCATGACCAAAATTGCTTGTCTTAATTTAGAACATCTTAAATATATTTTATTATACTTATTTTGGAGATCATTTTGAAATTTTAATCTAAAAATGTACCATTAAAAATATAAGGAAAAATGCCAAAATATTTTCCTATAGAAATCAACCTCCTTAACACTAGAATTACCGGAGCCTACGAGAAAACTCGTAAATCTGGCCCACCTTAAATCCGTTCATGCCTTGTTTGATTATCTGGGAGTGAGTGAACTGCTGGAAATTTAGAGTGGAAATAATAGATCGTTATTTGGAACACATGCATTTCATGTGTGTTCCGTTTCTACAGTAATCTGTGTGAACACATTGTGTAAACAGAAACTTTTTCATATTTTAGATACTTTGTTAATCCTAAGCGGAAATTCACATAATCCAGTAGCAGTATACTGATACAAAAAAACAATATTAAATTAAAGAGTAATAAAAATGCATGTAAAAGCAGACAATAACTTTGAAAAATATTAGCATTTACTCCCCCGGGTGGAATTGTAAAAATGTAATAAATAGTAATAAATGTTACAAAATGTAGGCATAAACTATAGAATGTGTGAAGCCTGAAGTCCAAAGATCAAGTAAACACTTTCACAAAAGGTTCAAGGACGATACAACAGCTTCCGTGGTGTAGTGGTAAGATTTGCCGACTTATAATCATGAGTCCCCGGTTCGATCCAGACTGTCTCCCATATTTACTGTTTTCAGTAGTGAGCTGCCCTTATTGTTTATATTATACAGTACACACATACAAGTACATTTGGTTTGTGTCTGTAACAGACCGTGTACATTTATAGTACTGTATTTGTAAAAGTTACCTTTTTTTTCTTACTTTTATTCTTTCAGTCACGATACATACTACTGCCCTAGGGAACTGACACTGTTAGTTTTTATTTGAAACTGGGAATAACTGTAGATGTGAGTAGTGTTTTGAGGCAATGGAACTGCACATTCTCTGATCTGGAGGGATAAAAGCTGACACAACAAACACTGGTGAATCTGCCTTCTTCGTATCTCACCGTCACTTTATTTATTTATTTATTTTTTTCTGTTTTGTTGAGTGTTCCTGCTCACGCAGAATTAGTATGCACCTTATGGTGTATGATGTCAAAAAAAAAAAACACAGATGTAGGTATATATGATATTTTGAAGAAATCATTTTATGACCTGAATAGTACCAATCAGAAAACTTCATCACATTAATGCAATATCATTTGAAAACGAACAGCGTCAGATCGGATGTGAATTTACGCTGCTGCTGTTACTTAGAGTCAGGGGCCTGGGGGTGTTAGAGCGTGATCATCATTGAGAGAATAAAACTGAAAACAGCTAACTTTTACAAGTACCATAAATGTATACCCAATGTCCCATATATTTGTCTCTTTCTTTTCTCGTAGGCTCTGGTAATTCTAGTGTTAATTTCTAGATTATTATAACTGACATTGTGGCTTGACTGATGAATTCCCTTCAGGTTGAGACTTTACAGAAAGTTGCATGCATGAGTGCACACGATGTGTCTGTTTGATGTAAGGTGTGTGATCTGTAAGAATAGGGGCTCACCAAGACAGGGATCAGAAGTGCCCAGCTGTAGGACTTGTAAATGTAAAGATACTGACATTTTTGTTAATTTGTAATCTGTGAACCTTTAGAAGCTCCCTCCAAGTTTGTTAGATTGACAAACAGCTGAATCTGTGACTGATGGCATAGTTTGGCCATGTGCAGCTGAATCTGTGACTGATGGCATATTTTGGCCATGTGTGAAATTGTATGGTGGCCCCAAGCAGACAGTGTATGATGTAAAGCATTCCAAAATGCTTACATGTGGTCCTCATTACCATGCTTTCTAGTTTCTTTTTGTCATCAAGCCCACTTGAAAAGGTAGCTTTGTGATCAAAGTTGACAACATGTTTATGGTATAAGTTCACTAATACTGTGCACTGTCATCATGCTGCTCTGATGCGATACACATTTTATTTATAATTGCAAGAAGCCCCATGTCGGAGGACTGTAGCCTTTATTGGTTTGACATATTGTTGTGTTAAATGGCCATCTTTGACTTTTAAATGTTTTCTGTTCACTTGCTTGCCAAGGCACCAGTAATGATTTTTGAGTCCTTTGTATAATTTCCCTGCCATTTTTCAACTGTTTTTCTTAGTTGTTTTACTTCTGGAATTTTTTTTTTTGGGTATAAGGAATTAATTTCTTTCACTAATTTAGGGATATAAGTTAATTTTAAGGTTTCTAAAATTGTGTCATGAGATGTTACATTTGTGTATTTCATGGGTATTTTGTGGTTTTGTTGCTCATTGGTGGAAGACGTGGTCTGTGATGTTGTGACAGTATAAGGGTTGGTGTCATAAATGTTGCCATTGTCACACTATTAAAATTATTTTCTTTCATAATACATTTTTTTATGACTTTCTGCAAAAAAATCTTAAGTTTATACTTAACAGTATAAGATTGTTATGTTGATGTTTGATGACCATAATGATGATGATGATGATGTTTTTATTACCATATGTCGCATCACCATTTTATTTTAGTGGGCAATGCCAGTTTGAGACTCCAGTTGTTAAGGTGCAACTCCTAGTTGCTGGCGGACCCAGAACTTGTAGTTGTGCATCATAACTTCAAAAAGTCATCACCATGGATGTTTTATGATCCAAGATTGCAGATTACTCTAAAGCTCTGGTGTGTTTGTTGTTCTGGTACCAATACACGCTTTCACACCTCAGTATCGGGAGCAAAGTGATATCAATGCAAATAACGGACCACAGAAGCATCAGGTTTGGGGTGCAGCCATTAAAATGCTGATATCAAATTTTGCATAATGCTGTTATAGTACCATTTTAAAAATCTGTTAGTTTGGTACTTTAAATACCAATATGCCACCTGACGCCAGTGCTGGCATATATGTTCTTTAGTGGTACTCCAGTTTGAAACTGCAGCAGTTCTATTTGACTGTGATTTAGGATTAGCATTTTGGCTTAGGCATTTTATTTTATTTATTTATTTGTTTTTCCCTCCCCACTTGGTCTTCGATTGTTTTTCTCATCTCTTGATCTGGTACTATTCTGTATTCTGCTGCTACTTTGGCAGTACAGTGAACCCCTCAGTGTCTGAGATTCAGGATAAAAGTACAAATCTGTTGTGTGTGTTGTTCAGTGAATGTTTGGTTAGTAGAATCTTTAGCTTGGTTTTCTTGAAGCTTCAGTTGGTTAGCATGTCGGACTTTGTTCTCTTTGGTATTATTGACTATGGCAACAAACCCCTCCTTGTGTTTAGACTAAGATTTTAGGGTCATCCATATACTGCCTTGTTCCATCTTTAGAAGCACAGACACCATTTTAGAAAAGTAGAACTCATTATTTTTTACCACCAAGTGGCACCAGCTGAAATGTAGTTATCATTTTTTGTTTAAAGTATTTCCTGTAGCTGTGAACTAACAAACCATGTCAGTATAAAGCAAAATATCATTGAAGCTTTCTTAGATTTTTCAAGTGTCATTTCATGTAGTTTTTGTATGCATGTAGTCTGCATGTGTGTCATTAACCACTGGTTTGCTTGCTCTGCTACTTTGCATCAGGAGAGACTTTTGACCGCCAGGCCAGCATTCGGCGGTCACTAGTTAACACTGACACTGTCGTCAGACGGCCGAAGAAAGTCAAAAGGAGAAAGACAATTACAGGGGTTCCTGACAACATCCAGAAGGAACTAGGTATGGCTTATCAGTACTGTATTCTGTCTTTTCAATATTGTTACCCTTTTCCTCTTAATGGATTCAATTTTCCAACTCTGAATAAAAAAAAAAATACAGTCTGATAACCTGCATGGGATGGAGTACAGTCTAAAGGGCTGCGTTTGTTTTGAAGATAACACTGCATTCCTTACACTGTGAGCTGGGCTGGTTTCTTTCTATAGGGTAAAACAGAAAATGAAGCATTACATTCACATTCAAAGACATAGGACCTGATCTGTCCTGCTAGAAGCTACATTCTTTTGTTTTATAGTTACAACCGGTGGGCTTGTCATGTTGTTCCTCTCACTTACGTCAGTATTTGTCTGAAATAGGGTCTTTGTAAATATTCACATTTACCAAAGGTTTTGCTCTAAATATAATGAGATTATCATTGTAGTATTATGACAGTGAAAGGGTAGTAAGTGTGTTCACCAAACATCTCTATCTGTTGTATCTTGACGGGGACTTAAACCAGTGTTACATCACACATCACATTACCTCTGGCCGGAGGCTACGTCAAACTTGAAGACTTCAATCACCAATCTCATTGCCTGAGTATGCCAATTTATACAACCAGGAATTGCTGGGGATGTTAAATTAAGTGTTTCAAATTTGCATAGAATCGCTTGCTTGCACCTTTTTCTGACAGGGAATAACATGCTACCTGAGGGAGCCGGCGCTCTGTGAAGAGTTTACAGGTACAGCTTGTTCATTTACAGTCTCTGCCCCCCAGTTCTGCCTCCATTCTGTTGTGGCAAGTAAAACACAAGATGACAGGCAGATGATTCTCTCCTCTATTGTGCCTCTACAGCCAAAGACAAAATGAAATAAATCTGTTTGATTGTGTCGTGGTGAGTTGTGGAATAGTAGGAGTGACTAAATGACTCGAATTCACAGAAGTGCACTGCTGACTACCTCTGACACACTAAGGTTATGTAAATAAAGTCTGCTACTAAAAATCACTCAAAAAGTTGTGTAATGTCACATGGCCTTTAGACAGGCAGGTACATAATGTAGGCAAGTAAATGTAGCTTTAGCCAGCAGTATTTGGCAGCTTTCATGTGAAGAGGTACGAAAAAGAACTTTACAAACCATTATAAGTGGGCTGTCTTGAGGCAACGGAGAAAGTATTGTCCTGAAAACTGTTAAAGGGAGGGGATAACATTAATTAATATGTTCATGCGGTCGTGTATACATGACCTTGAAACTCTTGTCTCCCTTACCTGAAAAATCTAAGAACATAGTTGTCATTAAAGAACAGAAATAAATATTATAGAGTAGAGTAAGAGATGAAGAAAGAGCGATGTAGAATGCAAAGTAGTCCAATCAAAATACTGCGAAAACCTGCACACATTAGCAATAATGGCTGCCAATTGAGCTTTTATTTTTATCTGGTTTACGATAATAATTAGTATGTTGTTGTATAAGGTTGACTGAGTGACTGGTTTCAGCAGGCATTGTCAAGTAATTAACGTTTATTAAGGTGTGCAGAGCAGGCAGACACCATGGAATGCTAGTCATCACTTAAGAAATGTTGGTGAGCCAATCGTTTTATGGTGCTAGTATCTTACTATACATCTTCAAAGACATTTCTACTTTAACACCATATCATCCATTTCTTTTCAGTTTCTGTGTGTTTTTCTCAAACTAATCCTCTGTGTGTGTTTTTATCTAACAAACAGTTAGTGATGTGCAGTTGTAAAGGTTTGGGCCTAGTGCTGTGAACAGTCAAATCCTAAAGTCAGAGCTCTTTCCAGTAGTAGTCCACTTGCTGCCGTTCTCTCCTTCCTGAATGCAAGCTTAAGACTGGCACATGTGTGGAAATGCTCATCCCCTTGATTTGATTTACTTCTCTTCAGTAAGCATGAGACAATGCGCTTAGCCCGAGGAGCAATTCATATTGCCATTCATTCTTCCCGTAATGTGAAATGTACTGTATGTTTAGTGTTACGTATTATTAAGTGCATTCATAAATTGAAACTCATTGTGCGTTTCGACACTCTGTCATGGCCAACATTATGTTTTTCAGCAATCTGCGCTACAGTAGCTCTTCTGTGAAATTGGATGAGACGGGCTAACCTTCGCTCCCCTGGGGCATTCATGACCCTGTAGCTGGTTCACTGGTTGTCCTTTCTTGGACCACACGGGAATACCCTAGAAGACCTGCCGTTTTGGCAGTGCTCTAACCCAGTCTTTAGTTTTGCCCATGCTCAAAACTAAAGCAACTGGAGATGTTGCTTTAAACATATTCAATATTGTATCTCTGTATCTGAAAATCACTGGAAAAATCATGCAGTGTGACAGGGCCTTAAGGAACATACCAGGGGATCAGTAATGTAAAGAGCCATCATTTTACAAACACCACAGTTTTGCTTCACTTACTCAACTTTGTGGGTGGCTGAAGTTAAAAGTCTGTTCACCTGTATGTTGCTGTTTACTCTTTTGCAGCTGGAGTGGGACAGAATGAGGTGCGAGGTCATTCAGTGTGTCTCCCTGGGCAGTACTCAACTCTTGGCAGGATGGGCAGTGCTTCCGCAGCTTTGAGGAGAACGGAGATGCGGGATTCAAGCTGCCAGACTGAAGATATCAAAATTGTGCCACCTTCCGTCAGAAGAATCCGAGCACAAAAGGGGCAGGGCATTGCTGCACAGATGGCCCAGCTGTCCACTTCTTCCCAGACTGTATCTTCGGCGTGTGATACTGTAGGTGTCATCTTTAGCGCTCACGTTAATGGAGATGTACGTTTCCATAGCCTGCCGAGGACTGGTGCTAGGGTGTCACTGCAGGCAATTGAGCAGCCTTATAGTGCCATGTACAGATCAGATGGTTTGTCTCCAAGCACTTTGCCACGCCAGATAAGCAAACTTCAAGTAGATGAAAGTGTTGTTCATCTCAGGAACACACCCAAAACTGGCACATTACCCAGACCCAAGTCCCAAGAAGTGAAGAATAGCCAGAGTGAAGGAGTGACAGGCCCAGCCTGTGTGGTCTCTCCACGTGCAACATACTCAACATCTGTCATACCCAATGCCACACTCCCGTCCTCTGTTGAGGTAATCACTATCCATACTTCACAAAATACTGGACCATTATGTACCCTTGCAAACTCCACTACACATGCAGCTACAAGATCCCTTTGCAGTCCTAGCCTAAGTGTCAGCGAGAGCCAGTCATCTTTTACACCTTCAGTAATGTCCCACCACAGTAATTCTGCTCATTCCGTTGGTGCAAGTAGCAGCACAACTGTGGGTTCACAATGCAGTACCATGGAAAGAAGAAATGGGTGCAGCAACGCCAAGGATGCCAGAACTGATTGTAGCTACTCAGAAAACAGCCTTCAAAGTGAAAACCCCATCCCTGCAGACCAGTGGATATATGACATACCTGAGAACGTCATGGCTCAGAATCCTGCAACAGCAAGCACCTCCACGCCCATGAATCGCATTTATAACAGCCTGGACAGGAATTCCAATAAGGCTGACACCAGCTCATTATATTCTGTTGACATAGATGGATACTACACATCGATGCATCTAGACTCAGGAATTCATACTAGAAGCCAATCTGGATTAAATGGGATCGGGATCACCACACAAAGTATGTATGAAAATAGAGAGCATCATTGTCAGGATAGTGGTTCAAGCCTTTACAGCGACAGGTCTCTGACACGCAGTATCTCCTTGAAAAAGACCAAGAGACCTCCTCTCCCTCCCACCAGAACAGACTCTTTGAGGCGCAGACCAGCCAAGAAGTCACACTCAAATGACACCATCCTGAACGAAACACTGATTGCTTCTTTGCAGAATTCATTACATCTTGGCTTAAAATGCAAGAACAGTTCTTCCCCATCTCAGAGCCCATGTAGTGACTATGATGACCCTTGGATTTTACGGTCTCGCAGCCAAAGCACGGTCAGTGCCACCAGCAGTGTGTCTGCTACTGGACCCAATGTCTACTCTATCTGCCCAGTGACCCCTTCTCAGAGTGATACCAGCAGCATACGATCAGAGTATGCAGAAGCCTGGGGGTATTACGTGGACCTCTCAGGAGCCCAGGGTCATCCTGTAGCATCGGTTTCAAACAGAGGTCCTGAGCCTGTTGGCTGTGGGAACATCACAAATTACAATAATCTGCCCAGTGAACCCAGATCAACAGAACCACAGTCATCTGTCAAGCCTAAAATGGCCCCTTCTCCAGAAAAAATTCACAGAGTGACATCACCCTCAAGTGGTTACTCAAGCCAGTCCAATACTCCAACGGCTGGCACGCCAGTGCCTGTATTCTTAAGGTCCATGTCACCAGGTGGAAAGCCTAAACCAAAAGTGCCTGAACGAAAGTCATCATTGTTGTCCTCTCTGTCCGTTTCATCTTCGTCAACATCTTTATCATCGAACACCTCTGACACAACAAAAAATCAAGTCAGCCAGGTGAATAACCCACCTCCATTTACTCATTTGCCTAAATCATTTGCATGTGCAGATGACTCTACTATGGAAAGTTCATCAGTAGCATCTCCTCCACCACCTCTTCCACCTGGTCCATCTACTCCTTCCTTACTGACTGCTGAAAACCAGCCGGCTTTTACATTCAAACTTGGTGTAGTTCTGCCAACACCGGACCAACCAGAGCCTGAACCTCCTTCACCCCCTCCTGCATCTCCTAGTTTCCCTCCTCCACCCCCCGAGGTTCTTCTAGATGGCTGTTTTTCAAGTGAAGTAGCTAGCAGCCCCCCACCACCACCTCCACCACCATTACCTCCTCCACCATCGTCAACTTCAATTTCTCCTTTCCCAGAGTTGCCTCGTGCTCCTCCGCTTTTGAACCCAGAAGCGCTGAAAGTGGCAACTAAGCCATCCATCAGTAAGAACAGTCAGCTCAATGCACCTAAATGGCCATCATCCCCTACAGTGGATGTTGGCAAACCTGCCATGCCCCTTATCACCCCCAGGACTCTTCAGATGGTACAACTAAGATCTGTTAGAAAATTGGAAGTATTAGAGAATGAGCCAAAATTTCAGAAAGAAAATGAACACACCGAGCTTCAAAAGCCTTTATCACCAGAGAAGCCTAAAATTTTGGAGCGTCCGTCCTCGCTGAAGACATCTTCACGATTTCAGAATAATGTTAGCAAGCCCATGACTGTTGAGAATCTTCAGCCCACCCTACCTATTGAGACTAAGGCCTTTAACTTCAGATTTGAGGAATCTAGTAATAAAAGGCCTCCAGCACTTTTTCCCAAACCAGGAAACATATTGGGTTCTCCCTCTGATAAAGAGTATCAGAGTTGCACAAATTCCAGGATGATACTGAAGAGTGAGGTTTCTTCAGCAGAAAGTGACACTGGTGCATTTTTGAATAAAGCACCCTTGGTTCATACAAAGAGACCCAAACTTTCTCTTATTGTTTTACCAGTAGCAGAAGAAATGACTGAACCAAATTGCACTGATATCCTAAAGATGGCTGACCCTCTAGATGGTGGTTTTCCTTCCCTTGAAAATGGCAAAGAAGGAATCGGCCTTCTTAATAGCCCAAAGTTTGCAGAAGAGACTGATTCAGAAAGCTCCACTCCCACTTCTAAAATGTATGATTCCCTCGAGACAGTAGAAATTGAGACACCCACGGAAAGCTCTTGGACATTTCAGGACTCTTGGACTGTACCGATGCCTTCAGATGACAAAAGCAATTCAGATGAAAATGGTGACGACTATGCTGCAAGCTCCACGAGCACCAAAGAAGAGGAAAGTGGTGAGTCATTCGATAGTTTGAGTAGAGAGGAGTTAATAGTACCTTGACATTTTATACCTACCAATTAATGGTGCAGGATGAAACGAACTCCAACTTATTGTTCATAATAAATTGGGCAACTTCTCTTACTGGAGGTCAATGCAAACAATTAATTTCACTTTACATAGATAGCACATTCCCAAATGTATTACTTAATTAATTATATGTATTTATGTACTTTGTTGGCCGATGTCTTTATCCAAGGCATTACAATGTGGTTAGTTTTTCCAGTTGGAGCACAGGTGGATGAAGTGACTTGCTTCTGGTCCTAGTGTTAGCAGTGGAATTTGAACCCACAACCTCAGGATTTGAAATCCAACGCCTTAACTACTGTGCCATACTGCCTGCCAGATTTCACTTTTGGCAAGGTGCATTACAGTAGAAGACTTTTATTACCTATTTACAGAACCAGAATTACAGGCATTTGACTTCATCAAAAAAACGGATGCATTTTAAGTTTTAGTAAACAGAATATTATAAAGTATTGATGAGCTCAAAAATGATAGAATTGGATAATTGTGTATATGTAAACATGAAGGACTAGACAGTGGAGAGGATAAACCATTAGTACTAACGGTTATTGCTTTTGATCAGGATTAACAAATAGAACTGGCTATTATAATTTTGATTAGAATTAACCAATAGAAGTGAATGTTACCATTTTGATCTGGATACACCAATAGAATTGGCTGTTATACTTTTTATTAGTATTAACCAATAGAGCTACTGTTGTAATTGTGATCATGATAAGCCAGTAGAAGTGGCCATTATAATATTGATCAGTGGAAGTCAAAAGGGCTGGCAGTTACACTCTTGATCAGAATAAGCCAATCAAATTGTCCGTTGTTATTTTCATCAGGGTAAACCAGAGCTGCTTGTTAAAGTTTTGACCAGCTCTTTCTACATACACAGGTCACAGATTTCATTCTTCATGGAATTTAGCACTCTGCCGTCCTTTGGATTGATTTGGGTTCAATTTTGGGGGGGGGGGTGCTGTGACTCAGTGCTGTGCCCAGCAGGTTTGTTATGTAGCTGTCTTCTGTGTTGGAAAGATTTGATACCAAGGTTACTTTTGGGCTCTTTTGACTTGTTTTCTTAACACAGATGAAGAGGAGGTAGACGGAGAGTCTGTCCTAATTGATCTCAGAAGTCATAGCTTGTCCCGAATGAATGAATGAATGAGGCAGAGGTGTTGCATGCCAGGACACTAGTTTTTATACTTCTGAAAACTTAAGACTCTGAGAAAATCACTTACCCTCCCTGTGCCTTAACTGGTACAAAAAGGTATGTTAGCAAAAGAAAGTAAAGTTAAAGTGACATTGTCTGTCACTTTGGATAAAGATATCAGCTAAATATGCACTAAAAATAATGGAAGTGTCTTTTTCTGTGACCAAGCCTTATAAAATGTCACTTTATAGTAATATTCTTTACCTGATGAGGTAGGAGGCTTCGCCAGCTGACAGGTGTTGGCCTGCATGCCATTTTACAACAGCAGAATGTCGGAGGTACTTTGTCCTCCACTAAGAAAACTAATCTCTTTGGTTTCTTAAGGAAAGTTTTTTTCTGTGGTGCCAGAGGATATAGGGCAGCTTAGTCTTGTGTTATGATCTAAATGTGGTTTTATAAATGATATTTTAAATAAGGAGTACAGGAGTGCCCAAGATGTGAGAGAGACAACTCTGGTCATTTTCATTTTTTAAGTTTCCAATGATTTCAGAGGGCGGCACGGTGGCGCAGTGGTAGCGCTGCTGCCTCGCAGTTAGGAGACCTGGGTTCGCTTCCCGGGTTCTCCCTGCGTGGAGTTTGCATGTTCTCCCCGTGTCTGCGTGGGTTTCCTCCGGGTGGTCCGGTTTCCTCCCACGGTCCAAAGACATGCAGGTTAGGTGGATTGGCAATTCTAAATTGGCCGTAGTGTGTGCTTGGTGTGTGGGTGTGTTTGTGTGTGTCCTGCGGTGGGTTGGCACCCTGCCCAGGATTGGTTCCTGCCTTGTGCCCTGTGATGGCTGGGATTGGCTCCAGCAGACCCCCGTGACCCTGTTCGGATTCAGCGGGTTGGATGGATGGATGATTTCAGAGGCACTTTTCTTGCTTTTGGTTTTGCCTTTCAACTACAATAAAACAAAACCTCTCTCTGCACCTCTCTCTCTCTCGGTTGAGCGCTATATTTACGGTGTGTATTTTTGTGTGTTAATGATTACAAACAGATGCACATTGCCTTTAGAACTCTTTTAGTAATGTTTGAATTTTTTTTTTAACAATGCTTACCTCCACGTCTTCCAGGTGAGGTGTTTGAAACAGAAATAATATCAGCTTCACCAGTTTCAAGTCCTTTAGGAGAAGGATGTGAAGATATATTAACGCCAACACGACCAAGAACAACAGAAGATCTCTTTGCAGCTATACACAGGTACTGTCTTCAACGTTTGACATTTATTATTGCATGTCTTCCCTAAATTACTTATATTATTCAAAGTTCTATTAGATTTCCTTTTATATTAATTTTCAGTGTGTTTCCTCTCTATCCCACTATCATTGTATCTGATTACCTGGTAATGATACATTTCCCCAGTATTTAAATAACATTTCCATTATGAAGAAATCCATCCACAAACCCCATTTCTACCAAAGCAGATTTTAATTACAGGCAGGTCTCAGTGACTATGTCTCTTCTTAAGGACATGCGCAGCGACATCTTTTGGGATATCTAGCAGTCTTTAACTGAGGTGGACCAGAGCAAGTGAGAAGACAGATGAGACTTTGTATGCAAAAGTGTGCAGAAGTTTATTCAGAAAATAGAAATTATAGTGTCACAGTGCATAAATAATAGTTTAAAATCCAATCCACAATGTATTGCCTTTACTTTGCTGGGCACCAAAACAAATCTTTGCCGTACAGCCTCTGGACCCGCCACCTCCCTAATTACCTGCAGATCCTCCCTGTGCAGTCCACTGGTATCCACAGATCACCTGGCAGAGCGAGATTACCCCAACTCCTTCCGCTCTGCCTTCTCCATACTAATGCTGCAATGCTCCAGAGTTGTCTATACATGGTTCCTTTTCCTTGTACGACTCTCCACCCTTCTCTTCTGCTCTCTATAAGAAGTTGGTAGGTTAGAAGGTGGCCGCTCCATGAGGACTCACATCAGTCCTGCTCCCTCACCAAACTCTGCCACTCTCAGACACCCCAAACTGATCTTCGATCGACTTTTCCTTCTCTTTCTTTCGAAATCTCTCTCCTGTCTCCTCTGTACTAACCTCCTCAAATGAATTCTATGGTCACCCTAGTTGATGGCTGTTTTATTACCTAACGGGTGCACATGCTCATGAATGAGAGCTTTCGGAAAGAACCCTTAAAAACTGCTGAAATCCATTAATAAATTAACCCATTAAGACACCTCACGACAGGACATATCACAACTGTACATTAAATCACAAAATACAAATGATTTATAGTACAGAAACATTGCTTCGTTGTCATTTTACTAATAAGTTTGAAACATTTTTTTCTGCAAATGTATGCTTCTTTTTTTATTAATGGACATTAATGTGCAAGTGAATGAATGAACTAGACTTGCAAATGAAATTGGGTTCCCAGCATCCACAGGAATAGAACTTGTTTGTAGCCAGAGGCTCATCTGTACCACTACTGTAAAGAACAAAACAAATTGTGAGTGTGTCGTGTTTATAAAAATGTCAGTTTAAAGCCGAAAATAATTCTGAGAGTAAATGGTGTCACAATAATCTAAGGAGGAAAACAACTGTGCTTTCTTATTTACAGTTTTTATTTTACAAAGTTGTGTAAAACTTGAATGACTTACATGTCAGCTTGTTAAGAACAGAGTGATGTTAGAAATGGCCAGGTTGCTCATTTTGTTAATCACCCCTCCTCGTCGACTGATGCCTTTCTAAATGTGGTGGTGCATGTCTGATTCTCACATCTTCTTTATCCTTCTGTTAGTCTTTTTTTTTTTTTCCCTTTGTCATTTTTATAATTTGCCTTTTTGTGGTTATTTGTGATGCAGTTTAGGACAAAGGCTCAACGCCAATGTTTCATGGCAGGCTTGGCTAAGATTGGCAAGTAATTCTGTAAATTGGCTGATCGTGTGAACCTGTGCAGGCCTAGAAGATGTGTTGCTAATACAGTAGCTTCTCCCACCAGACTGAATTATCCATCCATTTATCCATCTATTAATAGTTCCTGGGTTTTTTAATGAATAGTAAAATAGGCATTAGAGTAAAACAATTTTGTTTTGTTATTTTAATGTGAAAAATATGGGGGATCTCAGGTCATTTTTGCCATTTTTTTTTTGATATCATTCATAGAACCCATTATTAAAAAAATGCAATCTTAAAACTAAAATAAACACTTTTTATTATAAATGAATGTATACAAGGGTCACTTTGATCTTATCTCCGTGCTTTTCAAATGTGTTAATAATGTGGATGGATATTTCTGTACCTGCCCTGGATGGTCAGTAGTCACTTTGTGTCACTTGATCAGATGTATAAATTGTTGTAATGTCTCTTCATAACAAAGTGGGATTCTGAATCACAGCACCACATTAGTTTCTGCCAGAGACACCCAACTCGCCATAATTTGTTAATGGAAATTGATTTCAGATTTTATGTTTGATTATTTCCATGTTAATCTTTAAGCTGTTTATTTAAAATGTTGCCAGTTCAATAGTGTAGATAATTTGAAATGAATGGAAGAATAGGTAATTGCAAAATGTATCACAAAATACACCCAACATGCATGGATTATAAATATGAATCCATTTGACTGAGCCATTTTCAATTATACAGTTGTGCTTGAAGGTTTATGAACCCTTTAAAATTTTCTGTATTTCTGCATAAATATGACCTAAAACATCATCAGATTTTCACTCAAGTGCTAAAAGTAGATAAAGAGAAACCAGTTAAACAAATGAGACAAAAATATTATACTTGGTCATTTATTTATTAAGGAAAATGATTGAATATGACATATTTGTGAGTGGCACAAGTATGTGAACCTTTGCTTTCAGTATCTGGTGTGACCCCCCAATGACTGCAACTAAACGTGTCCGGTAACTTTTGCTCATTTCTGCACACCGGCTTGGAGGAATTTTCGCCCATTCCTCCGTACAGAACAGCTTCAACTCTTGGATGTTGGTGGGTTTCCTCACATGAACTGCTCGCTTCAGGTCCTTCCACAACATTTCGATTGGATTAAGGTCAGGACTTTGACTTGGCTATTCCAAAACATGAACTTTATTCTTCTTCAACCATTCTTTGGTAGAACGACTTGTGTGTTTAGGGTCGTTGTCTTGCTGCATGACCCACCTTCTCTTGAGATTCAGTTCATGGACAGATGTCCTGATATTTTCCTTTAGAATTCTCTGATATAATTCAGAATTCATTGTTTCATCAATGAAGGCAAGCCGTCCTGGCCCAGATGCAGCAAAACAGGCCCAAACCATGATACTACCACCACCATGTTTCACAGATGGGATATGGTTCTTACGCTGGAATGCAGTGTTTTCCTTTCTCCAAACATAACGCTTTTCATTTAAACCAAAAAGTTCTATTTTGGTCTCATCCGTCCACAAAACATTCTTCCAATCGCCTTCTGGTTTGTCCACGTGATCTTTAGCAAACTGCAGACGAGCAGCAATGTTTTTTTTTGGAGAGCAGTGGCTTTCTCCTTGTAACCCTGCCATGCACACCATTGTTGTTCAGTGTTCTCCTGATGGTGGACTCATGAACATGATCATGAACATTAGCCAATGTGAGAGAGGCCTTCAGTTGCTTAGAAGTTACCCTGGGGTCCTTTGTGACCTCACCGACTATTACACGTGTGCCTTGCTCTTGGAGTGATCTTTGTTGGTCGACCACTCCTGGCGAGGGTCACAATGGTCTTGAATTTCCTCCATTTGTACACAATCTGTCTGACTGTGGATTGGTGGAGTCCAAATTCTTTAGAGATGGTTTTGTAACCTTTTCCAGCCTGATGAGCATCAACAACTCTTTTTCTGAGGTCCTCAGAAATCTCCTTTGTTCGTGCCATGATACACTTCCATAAACATGTGTTATGAAGAGCAGACTTTGATAGATCCTGTTCTTTACATAACACAGGGTGCCCACTCACACCTGATTGGCATCCCATTGACTGAAAACACCTGACACCTCACCTTCAAACTAACTGATCATCCTAGAGGTTCACATACTATTGCCACTCACAAATATGTAATATTCGATCATTTTCCTCAATAAATAAATGACCAAGTCTAATATTTTTGTCTCATTTGTTCAACTGGTTTCTCTTTATCTACTTTTAGGACTTTAGGAGTGAAAATCTGATGATGTTTTAGGTCATATTTATGCAGACATATAGAAAATTCTAAAGGGTTCACAAACTTTCAAGCACCACTGTAGGATCCTAGGGAGCCACCAGGCAAAATGCAGGACACACATTGCAGAGGGGTCTCCAGGCCATCTTAGACACGGCCTCGTACACAGCACCTGTGAAAAGTATCTTCCATCTTGGAAGTTTCAACGTGAAAACAGTCTCTTAAAAAATATCTAAAATACTTGGAGAATATACAACACAATCTGAACAAAATGTTGTTGAAGGGTCTCCTTCAAAGTTCCATGCACATTGTTACTTGAATATATAAATATGCGGGGTGCTTTATCATAATCATTTTATTAATTAGTGACTAGTTTGTGCTACTAATTCACTTCCTTTCATTTATTTGCTATTTAAGACTCATACCCTTTAAATCAGAGCTGAGCAACGTCAGTCCTGGGGGGCCGCAGTGACTTAAGCTTTTTGTTCCAACCCAATTGCTTCATGAAAAATCATTCACTGCTGATGAAGCTCTTGTTGCTCAAGTGACAGTTTTCTGCTTCATTTTAGTTCCCTCGCTTGTTAAGATTTTGAACTTTTAATTGCTTATTTTAGTCTTAAACAGCTGTATTCATTGTTTTATTAACTGCTCCTTGTTGGCAGTAAGATGCAAATAACAAAAGGAACCAGCAGTTCTCCATCTCGCTTGTCTCCATTTCCACCCGTGTGTGTTCATCATTCACTATTCGGTTTAATGAAGAAACGTGGATGGAAACTGAAGAGAAAGTGAAGAACTGAAAATAACTCGCCTGTTTTAGGCTTCAAATCATTTGGATGATAAATGGAAAGGCAACAAATGTGATGTAAGATTGAACTGACGCGGCAGAGTTAAAACACTAACAAGCCATGAAATGAGATCAGTTAATGGGGAGGATTGGCTTTTAATTGAGCAACTGGGTTGGAATGAAGACCTACAGCCACCACGGCCCTCCAGGGTCAGAGCTGGCCACCCCTGGCCCGTGTCAGTGTGGATGGAGATACTTTCATAAGGACTGTTGTTGTTCACAAACGCCGTTTGTTTAATGAAGACACAGTAATGTGGACTCGGCTTAAGTCAGGGGAACTGGTCCTGCCCAGAGCACTGGGTGTTAAACAACTTTTCCTCAATAAACGACACATTTTCACAATTCATTTATTTGTTCACAGTTTGCATTTTATTAGCTTTCTGTTTGTGGTTAGCAATATTTACCGTAATAAATGTACTGTAATGAGGAACGCCATCCGGGGCATGTGTGTTTATAAAACTTTTTTTTTTTTTTTCATTTTTCCTTTTCTTCTCTGTCTGATTCTACATTTAGATCCAAAAGGAAGGTGTTGGGTCGTAAAGATTCGGAAGAAGACCGTGCTTGGAATCCCTCGTCCTCTCCTCCCGTCACACCAACAGGTGGAACGCCCAGTCCGATCTCCCAGTGCAGGCAGATGGGTTCCATTCAGCGTAACATGCGCAAAACTACCACTAGCAGTGATAACTTCAAAGCTCTCCTCCTGAAAAAAGGCAGCCGCACAGAGAGCAGTTTCCGCATGTCTGCCGCTGAGATGCTTAAAAACACAGACCCAAGGTTCCAGCGGACAAGGTCGGAGTCTTCGCTTGATGGTCCTGATAGCCCCACCTTTGGAGACTGCAGCTCTCCTGGAAGGAACAAACGCATTCAGGAAGAATGGGCTAAAAGTGAAGGTATTCTGCCTCGGACAGGTTCCTTCACAGGCACAAAGTATGGACGATCCCGCACCCCACCCTCTGCCGCCAGCAGTAAATACAATTCCCGAAACCGCATTCTTAGCAGCCCTATGACGGTAATCCGGGAAGGTGAGGGAGAACAAGCAGAGATTCAAGACTTGCCTTCCACTTGCTGCTCACAAAATGAGAACGGGACTCAGGTGAACCAGTTGGGTAGCAGGGAAGAAACCTCACGCCAAAAGGCAGTGACGAAAGCTCCCGAGCTGAACTGTCTGATGGACTCCACAGAGAAATCTGTGCCAGAGTACGCCTCAGAAAGTTGTAATGGCACTTTAGTGAAAGGTGAGAGCAGTTGAGAGAGAATCAGAAGCAACGATTTCACTTTCTGGAATTCTCGGATGCTTCAGACGAGGATCTGTTGGATTGTGGCGGTAGAAGAATCCTGACTGAAATGCTCACAGAGCTAGGAGTCATATTGGTGCTGTCCGCAGCAAAAAAAACAAAGCAATAGTGGAATAAATAGTTAGAGAGGAAAAGTAACGTGAAGGTACCAGTTGTGTTCCAAGTTTTAGGTTTCCTTTATTTTCTTGGTTGGTTTGAGAATATTTTGAAATACACTTTACATCCAATCCAGTCTTCTAGTACACTGGAGGAGATGGGTAAGCTGGAGGTTGGAAGCTCGATTTTGATGGTAAGTCAGGGATGGACTGAAAGCGTTTCCAAGCATGGAGGGTTAAACTTTGTTTCAGGAGACTATTTTTGTACCGACTGGTGGGAGCAGATCGATCTGAACGTTTAATAGAGATGGAGGATTTGAAAGTGCGAGTTCATTCACTGGTGGATTTATTAACTTCCAGGTGTGGCTATTGTTAGGAGTAGAACTGGGAAAAGCAACACCAGCCTTAAATGGAATAATACGACTCCAGAAGGAGTGCCGTTGGTTGGTTTGTTTTGTTTTTTAATATCAATTTTTACTTTTTGAAAGTGTCCTGTGGAGACGACGTCATTCCTTCATTTGCAGAATATTCAAAAAATAAAAAGAATCCCACTTTTGTGAAAACCCTTCCATACTGAATCCTAAAGGTTTCCCTGCCAAAGTGAAACACATTGTAGGTTTTGAAAACCTTTATAGCTGTATATTTTAGATTTGCACTACAGAAAAGTTTCTTTTACCACTTTAGAGTTTTTGGTAGCGTTTAGTGAGTGGGGTGAGGGCTCGAGACGTGCGAAGGAGTCACAAATACCCGATTACCAAAGACCTGCTTCTGTCTTGATGGGATTTGTCTTCAGAACCCCTCCATTAGTTTTATGAAAGTTGACAAGTGTTTAATAAGCTTTTAGCAATGTTAAAAAATAATAATGGACCTGTTCCTCACTAAATGTTTTAACCAGTTCTTTATTTTCATGTGCTGCAGTTTTTGTATTGTATGTAAATATATAGAAATTGTAAAAGTTCCTTTGTCATCATTCTTTGAATTTGTACATTTTATTTAGAGTCCCCTTGAGGTCGGGGGATTTTTTTTTTTTTTTTTTGTAGACTATTTATTTTAGTTTAGGTTTTTATGTTTTTTTATGACCGTTTTTGCTGTCTTGTCAGAGTTCTGGTAAGCCGGCGGCCCAAAGTGCTGTGGTTTGGTTTCACACTTCAAATAAACGGCAAAGTTCACTTTTTTCCTTGTCTGTCTCTGAACTCGACATGCAGGCTGCTTGGTGGTTTTGGTTTGTTTGTTTGTTTGTTTGTTTGTTTTTATTCCCTTTTATTTTTCCTAATTGAAGTGCTTGCTGTGATCACATCGTATCTGCAGTGTTAACACCCCCTCTCGTTTTAATCACACCAACCATATTGAAAACAGAAGTAAATCATTTATGAAATTGTTTTATTGCCTTTGACTGTTGAGTGTCATCTTTAATAAAGTCATTTTCCTTGAAATTAGCAATAACCAATGTTTATTTTGCAGGGTGTTCATGAAAGACACGTTTAGCTCTTCAAGGTTCTTTTTCTGCAGGTGGACAAGTTAGTACTGGGATTGCCTGACCTCTTGACCGCTGCGCTCATCTGCTGTCCTCGTCACAGACACACAGTGCACTTGAAATGCACACAAAATCAAAGAGGAAAGAACAAGCAAGAGGTCAGAACTGATCACGAGACACGAGACTGTAGAGCGAGGCGTTTTGACAAAGAGCTCTGCAGCTGGCTGAGGAAGCCGTTGTATCGCTCATGAGCTCGGAGGCCGTACCCCTGACCTAATGATGGGAACTCAAAATGGCATCCAAAAAGCTGCAAAAACAAACTGCAGCACTTAAATCACAAAGAACTCGGGGTAAAAGAAATAAGAGAAGCAGAATCCTGATTGAATTGAAGTGAAAGATAACACAAAATAAACCCAAATTATGGGAGCACTCGACACGTTGCGCCTTTTGCTTTGGCTAACGCAGCTTCAGTAGAGACCACACACCTGCCGCCGTTTACGGAGATCTCAGTCCATTTCTGTGTTGCTCCCTCTGAAGAGGCTTACACTAAAAACGCTCGCACCGCAGCACAAATACACCGCTGTTTGACAAGAATGGCTGCCTCTGAACCAGCAGCGTCTATTAGATTACCACGAGACAGCCTCAACTAAGTTAATACTCGGGTTTTTAGAACAACACGGGCACGAGTGAAAAGTACGCGACCTGAATGATTCGGGTGACGACTTTCCTCAGTTGTCACAGTTGGTTTTTTTTGTGTAGGATGCTTGTGAGTCTCAGGATGGCAAACTGGCACAGTTGTCTTCTCTCCCTGGCAGTTAATGATGTTTCTGAAAATGCTTTTTGAAATCCTGCCCTTTAATGGGGGGCTTCTCATGGCTAATTTAGAGGAGATATTGCATCAGTTGAAATTGGGCGACTATGACGTTCCTGTGGTCTGGTTGACTGTCTAACCACGAGTCCTGTTCATTTTGAAGTCTCAAGCCTCCATTTCCCATCTTATTAAAAGTATTTACACACTAATTACGTTATCCAAGTGTAATGTATTCTTATATATTCTAATGCTGCTAATAATACCGTTTCTTGTATCTTGTTTTATATTTGCATAATGTAACACTCTTTCTGCCTCATTTTATTTCTCTTGTATAACATCTGAATCATCAGCCTTTATGATGTAAGGAGGTCTCTCGTTCTGGTTACAGATCACCAGGTTCAGTAATGTAGTTAACAATCTCGAGCGCTTTAAAGGTAACATCGAATAAAAACACCCAAATCTTAGGAGTCGTATTTAGTAAACTGTATCAGAGACCCCCTTTTAAGCTGAAAGTGCCATCCATCTTTTACTGCCTGTAGGAGTACACTGTTCGTACCTGTCGTTGAGCTCTGCCGTGGTGTGCACATCGACTTCCTCCATCGTCACTCGGACTCCTCTGCCTGCCTGCCGGCCGGACGGACGCTGTTGAGGAATAAAGACGATTGGATTTGAGGCCAAACAGCGATGATATGGAACAGTGAGTTTTGTGTTCATTTTTCTTCTTTTGTATGAAAAACCTAATGGTGACTAGCATTTTTTGTTCCATTTTATGCCCATATGTGAGCCTTCATGAAACTGACAGAAACACAGCCAAACTTACTCATTTTGTTGTTTTTTTTATAAAGGGCTTTGCTAGTTTGTGCGCCGTGAAGTAAATGCCATCCATCCTCTTTTCACATCCTGAGCGAAGTCGCTGATGATTCGCGGTGTGAACTCGCTGATCGCGCTCTTTCAGGTAGTAAATAGTTGGATGAAAACTAAACTGACACTTCACTGTGTTTATAGGTTTCTGTTACCATCGCCTTGTAAAGGAGCGGCCCACCGATCCGCGTGTTTCTTGTCTTAGCGCAGCGGCTGCAGCGCCGCAGGTGTTTTTAGTTCAGTTACTCGTCACTTGATGAAGTAATCGGACTGTAGTGGAGGTCACTTCTCCCGAGATGGTCCCACAGTCATGCGCAGACTACGCCCTCCTCAACAGGAACCTGATGAACACGCGTAAACCATAATAAAGGGCCACGTGGGTTTTTGATTCATCAGGTGATTAAAGCGCGGGTAAACACACCCGTGGATCCCCCGTCCCTCATTTTCTAATATTCTGTTCTAAAACGCCCAGGCAAGTCTCGGCTTTCCAGATCTTTTATTTAGCGTTTAGTTTTTTTTTTATTTGTCATTACTTTAAGCCGCTAAGCAGAGCTGTTTTCACTTCATCATTGTCAAAGAAAGCCAAATTAAATCTGCAGGCACTCCTGTCCTGTCTATAGGCGTTCAAGACGGCCCGCCGCAGAGGAACCCCAGACCAGCGTGACATCATCACCTTATTTGTCACAATGCACAACCTGCCGGTGTCGTCTTGTGAGGAGACACGTACCGCGCCCGTAACTAAAACGCCCAAAGCCGCCTGATCTAATATGGGATGGCGTGCTGCTCGACTGGCTCAATGCCAAAGATAAACTGGGCACTTTTAAGGACTTTACCCTCCTCGGTAGCGATCATTAATAATATGAAGGGAAGAGTCAGGTGGGGCCTCCAGCTCGCTGTACTAAAGTAACAGAAAATCGACCGGTGAACGCAAATCGGCTTATTTGCCTGATTTTTCTGTCCATCCATCTTCCAAACCTGCTTTTCCACGGCAGAGTCACAGGGAATCCGAATCGCGGCAAGCATCGAGTGCAAGGCAGAAACACCACCTGGTGAGTTCAAAAAGCAACTGAATTGAAACTACAAGAGAAACGGACAGACAGACAGACAGACGGACGACTGATATTTCAGGAGAGGCACATGGCAGGGAAGACGAGTCCCATCCCCACTTGTTTTGTGCCGCATGGACTGCTTATCAACTCCATACACTGGTGTGGTGTGAACGCAGTGGAGCCATTGACACGGCACCAGGTCAAACACCACGACCGACACACACCTCTGACGTAGTTACTTACAGCCGAGTGGGGTACCCCAAGATAAACAAAAATCAGGACGAAAACAGCCAGCCAGCCCGCCCTCCCTCCCTCCCTCCCTTTGTGGGGCGGTAAGAACGTCACTGCTGTCTACATTGAGGGGTGCTGTGGAGAGGGTGGGCACCTTTAACCTTCTTGGAGTGACCATTACTGAAGCACTTTGGCACCGCGCAATTTAGCTCTTAACAGAAAGACTTACCAGTGCCTCCATATCAACTGAGGAGGGCGAAGAATTCTTCACTTGAAGTTAATGATGGTGGAGTCTGTGGAGAGACGGAGCAGCTTTGACTTTAACTCGGCGTGACCTTCACTGAAGGACTGAAGTGGGCTCTGCTGGAAAAGGCTCAGCAGTGCGTCTACTTCGTCAGCCATCTGTCCTCAGACTCCATCCTCACTGGTATGGCATCAAGAGGGTAAAGCAGGGTGGTGGAGGAGGCACAAAACAGGACTGTCACCAAGCCGCCTTCTCTTCAGGGCATATACAACACTTGGAAAATGGGATCATTAAAGATGTCTGCCATCCCGGTCAACCCACTCCTCCGTCCTGGCAAGCCATTGGCACTCGTGGATTCAGAGGCGGTTTCTACCCACACAGTGGGAGGCTGCAGAACCATCATTAGAACAGCACATTGTGACATAAAATGTATGGACCTGCAAGCGAATACGATTGGGGCCTACGTGTGTGGAGGGTCGGCACACGGGTAAGCACAGCTGCCCCACAAGAAGGCAGACTTCGTCCTGGGGGTCCCCAGCCTGGAGTTGACATGCTTCCTCCACGTGATCCGATTTCCACTCAGTCCCACCCCCAGGTTAGGTGGATTGGTGAGGCTAAACTGGGGGAACACAGATGGATGGCTGAATAAATCCTCAAGTGAATGCTAAAATGACACACAGCATCAGGTTCCTTCATGTTCTAATGAACCAACTGGCCAGCTTTGATACTTTTATTTGGTGGTAACGCTACCGTAAAACGTGAACAGGGTCAATGATGACGCCAAGAGAAGTGGAGGAGTGTTCGGTCCGTAAGCGTTACTTGTAATGCACACAAATGTCCAGCAGATGGCGGTGTCGTCCGGCCCCCCCATTCCTGTTCTACCCGCAGTGTGTGTGTGTCTGCACGGCCGAGTCACGATGGCGTTGGGCTCCCTTCACTCTACCGGGTATCGAGCCCTCAGGCAGAGGGTGACAATGACAGATGTTTAAAAGTGTAAAATACATTTGCCCCTAATTAGGATGCTAATTCAAACTTTTTGTTATTAACGTCCACAGATATTCTTATATTTAACAGACCAGTTTATAAAAATAAACAATTTGTAAATAAAACGACCACAGCTGACTCGACAACCCACTTTTTCAGTAGGAAACGAACACAAAGAAAGAAAATGGAAATCAAAAATGGCGAACTGGGACGTACATTTAATTTATTTAAAACAAGCGAAGATCGCCAACGTTCGGTGAAGAATGAAATAAAACACAAATTAAAACTGAATTGAAAAACCAATAGCATATAAAATAAAATAAAACAAAACGCACCACCAGAGGCTCAAGCAACAACACTTAGCGGTAAGCGATAGAAAAAAGAAACCAAAGGCGGCTGTTAGTGGTTGGGCAGATGAAGCCGACCTGATGCCCGAGGGCACTGAGTTCCACAAACTTGGGTGCTTTAATTGAGAAAACTGCCTGGGGGAAAAAAAAAACTAGAAAATGTCCGCCTTTTAGCACCAGACTACCGTTCATGTAGCGAGTGAAGTTTAAACCTGTTCAGCTGCTTTCCGGCGCGGACTTAGAGAACACCCCGTGCTCGAGGGAGTCCCGCTGAACTTCAAGACGACGCGAAGCTGAACCCGGAAGTGACGCAGGGTGACGAGCGACCGGAAGTGACGTCCGATTGTGTACATTCGGTGGAGTAACGCGTGAAGCTCGAAAGCCGAACTGTGAGCAAGACAGCTGCTGTTAATTTACAGGAGTACGAGCGCTCAGAGGTGTGTTTCCGACGAATTGTGCAGTAGATAAGCCCGTTGTCTGCCTGTTTGCCGTCGGCCGCCGTGCGTTTACGGTGTGCCTGTGTTTCACGCTTCGTGCCATGAAATGCCAGGGGAGGCGCGTCACGGGAACATCCTGCTGGGTAAATCGTCCTTCGGAGTCCCGGAATAAGGAACGGCTCATCTGTAGAGCTGTCTGATATGAAGGCACACCGCTCGAGCGAGTCCTAACATCACTTTTGGAAAGAAAACAATCCAGCCCCTCGGCTCAGCATTTATTTGTAAATTATATTTATTTGCATTAAAATCCATAACGGCGTACACAAGGCAGTACATGGAATCATACAACCGGGGTGATTTAAATCCTCATTCTGTGCAAGCAAAATTGGTAAAGTGATGATGATGATGATGGTCATTCCACTTTCAGGTTTTGTGTTCTCCAGCAAAAACAATGATAGAGCGAGCAAGGGACAGAAATCTCTGTGATGGGATTTTAAAAACAGGGGGGCACATGGAAGTGGTTCACCCATCCATCCATTTTCCGCTGAATCCGAACACAGGGTCACGGGGGTCTGCTGGAGCCAATCCCAGCCAACACAGGGCACAAGGCAGGAATCAATCCCGGGCAGGGTGCCAACCCACCGCAGGCTTCATACATTGGTATCATCAGAAGGCTCAAGGGCAGCAAACAGAAACCAACAAATGACAGTTAAACGTCCCAACGTGCCCAGCATGCACTGCACTTCAGTAATAATTCATTGTATTTCTATGGCGGCCCTGTTCCGCCTCAGATCTGGACAGATTCACGTTCCTCTGGTACCCTTTGCTGGATTTACTGCACTTTTTCTCTTTTATTCCAGATGCACATTTCGGTCTGCACAGCCAGTTCCACTCTGGCACTGAAGAGATGCACGACCTGCTGCTCTCAGTACCACTGCCCCCTGTGCGCCGTCGGCAACTTTAAGCCCACCAAGTTTTCCAGAGCACAGCGACATTTGAAACTGCACTTCACAAACGGCCTCGTCTACAACGGTAAGTGGATGTTCTCTTGGTAATCGTGGCCTTTGTCAGTGTTGGAGTTAGAAAGGAACACAAACAGCAAACCAGCGAGATGATGGGGGGACACCGGGTGTGTGTTTGGGGTCTTAGTTCACGTTTGTAACGGTTTGATATTTAAAAGTAACAGCAATGAGAGTTCAGTTCTTGTGCTAGCAGACCAAGTTACACTTTAAGAGCACCTGATACTGTCAACCATATTGGCCTGTGGGGGGCTCAGTGGCTTTCACAGACCGCAGATACCAACTTGAGTGGTGCGGACGGTGGAGGGTCTGTGACTAACTGTAGTTCAAATTTCATAAACATTTTTTAAAGATGTGTCCAAAAAGGGAATACCAATCTGTTTTGCTGGTTCCGAAACAGTGTAATAAATTCATTCAATTCGCGCCCTACGGGTGATTCAGACTGGCGGGTGGCCCGTCCCCTCGTTTCACTGACTGGTATGGAGTGTGAGACGTCTGTTGGCTCACCTGATGTATTTTGGCAGCTCAGAATTTTGCACTCTTTTTCAGGTTATACAATCTGCAAATGCAATCTGCCCTGTAGAAAAAGAAGCCACTTCCACTGCCCCAAGTGTGCCAAGACCATCTTGCGAAAGCATAACATGATTGCACACCTGAAAGGCTGTCGAGGTAGCAGCTCAGGGCCGGCCTCTGTGTCCTCGGCTGAAGGCCAGACGCCTGCTCCTACTCTGTCACTTACTAAAACGGGCCACTTAGTGGTCTATCAGACACCAAAACGGTCATTGGAGATGCCTGGAGCAGACACCCAATACCAGACTGCTGTGCCTGCTATGCACCCAGAAATGGATGAATACTCCCACAGTGACAATGGCCTTTTTGATGAGGACGACTTGGAAACCCAACTTTTAGAGACACATGCCTACTCGAAGAGAGATATCACGATGTTTTCCCATTTGCCAAGTGTGTGTTTAGATGCCAACAACGGGATAGCTGCGGTGTGCAAGACCATGGAAGAATTTTGCATGCCTGTTCACGTCCAGTACAAAACTTGGGGCAAGGCCCATCACATTCGGTGCGAGCTTGAGGAATGCCGACAGTCCCACGTTCTAGCAGAGAGGAGCGGCTTCCTTTTCCGACTTTGTGAGCACGTTCGCTCCCTTGATTACTGCACACAAACGGCAACAGAGGTGCAGCTTGACAAGACGGTTCTAGAGGAAATGGTGACGAGTATCCGGTTTGGGGAAGTTAAAAAGGAGGAGTGCTTGATGCGACAGAAAGCCGCACAGGAGGCACAGGTCCCATTTTCTTTGGAAGTGGATTTGGAAATGCCCACAGGTCACTACTGCCTGTCTATCCATGAACCCCAAGTGAAACAACACTGCCTGCTTGGGAGGGTCTTTGTGATGTACAACTCTAAGACCAACACATGGATCTGCTCCTGCGCCAAGCCACGCCGGCTCTCCTGCCCCCATAAGTACATAGCCAAATGGCATCTGTTTCAAACAAGAAAAAAACTCTTTAACGTAGAATTGAAAATGGCGGCGGGGGAACAAGTTGCTGGCCTGAGGCCTTTGAGTCAGGAGCAAGTGCAGAGAGAGTCTGGTGATCGACTCGGCGTCCTCGGCGCTGGAGGAGACCGTCACTCTTTGCTACTAGGAGAAGCAGAGACTCTGGACCTCGGGATCTTGCCAGAATTTGTCTTTGGAGAATACCTCTGTGGCACCATCAAGCAGCTAAGGACGGACATGGCGAGCGCCATACTAGAGAAGCTCTCGGGCCTCAGCAAGTCCGGGCACGTGGCCCCCCTACTCGAAGAGGTGGTGAGTGAAGCGATGGAGATCGTCGTCAATCACTTGATGGGCCTGGCAGAGGAGCGCTTCGCCCACCTCCAGCTGGAGATCTCGGCCAGAGATGAAGAGATTGAGGGTCTTAAAGTGCAACTGAGAGGGGAGCGTCAGCACCTTAGCTGGGAGCCTGGTGGAGGTAGGAGACGGCTTCTTAAATGAGCGATCAGGTTATGCTTATGTTTTGAGGAATCCTTTGCTGCCAATTGTGTAAAAATGTTCCCCTCGTTTTATTATTTTTATTTTTACTTGGGTTGGTTGTCTAGCGATTTCACCCTGTAGGTGTCATTGTGTTGAACCTTTTGTGAGGAGCACTACTGCAAAGTCTTTTCCAAAGCAAACGGGTCAACAACACGTACGATATGCAAGGTGTCATGATTTCACTTTTTGTTCTTTTATATTTAACATTCATATTTTTTATATTAAATAAATAAAAAATAATAAAGAACTCTCACCGTGACATACAGGAGAGCACTGTGTGTAGAGCCCCCTCTTGTGGCTGACTGTGATGTTTGTGAAGAAGCTCTTGCTGTGCCCACCTTGCGTGTGTTTAGCCGATGTCGCCTGCACACGGGCACATCGCATTTCAAGCGTCCTGTACATTCGTGTTAACAAGTGCACTTCAGAGCCGATGGAAGCGCCTGCCCCGGGACATTCCACTTTAGCTATTCCTAGAGGAAGACGAGGTTCTGCTCTGTCTACAGAATAGCATCGTAATTATTTTAACATAAAATACATGTAAGATTCAGATTAGGTATTAAGAATAATTCCATAATTCATTTAAAAATAGTTACCTCTCTGTATTTACCATCAGGATCATCTTCAGAATTAAGTGACTGCTTTCAAGTTGAAGACTCCAACAACCCCCAGACTCCAGAAATGCTTCACGCAAAAATATGTGGCACCTCAGGACAGAGTCCGAAAAAACAAAAAGCAGTCCCAGGTAAGTGACCTGTGCGTTCCCGTCATGAAGAGAAACAACCAACCACAACAATCTTACTGTGAATACTGACGGCCGTCTGCTGTTCTGTATGATCAGCATGTTGAGTTTACTAGCACTGTGTATGTTATGGCCGGCCGTGGAAACTGTGCATCATAATAATAAAGTGAAGTGAAGAGACTCTTGTAACCATAGATGGATAGAAAGTAAGTAAACTAGGTAAGCATATAACGATTTGTCCCAAGAGGAAATGTAGCCTTTACAGAAGTGCAACAAATATAGAAAAACGGCAAACAACAACCCTCCTCAAACACACACAGACACACACGGGGTACTGCTAGAATATAAAAGGGGCATTTCTTGACCCACTTCTGCCAAATAATCTGCTGGCTAAAGTCCTTAAGGCTTATGTGTCACAGGTTATGTCCTTATTACTCCATTTACGTTTAAAAATGAAGACCTTTGTCACCTTCTGCCCACACGTCCCCAGTCTTTGTGTTTATTACATGGCCAGCCCAGCCCTGCCGCGCCCAGATTGCCTCCAGCTCGTTACATTTTCTTATCCGCAGTGCTCGCCGTATACTCGCGCATTACTCTCAACAACAGTTCCACGTCATCCTCGTTCCAAACCAAACTGTTTTTTTTTGTATTTACCATTGCATTTCTCCAGGTGTAAATGCAGGCTCCAGAGTGTCCCGTGTGGAGGGCACCTCACTTACATGTCCTGCAGACGCACACATGCCCGCTGTAGGTAAACACTTGTGTCGTGGGCATCATCAGTCGTTTTACATGGAGATACTTCAGTAAATGATGTGGAAGTGCCAGTGTGGACTGAGATGGCAACACAGTAATGTGCATGTCGTCACAGTGGGGGGTGTAGATTGCTCGTTACGGCCATCAGTTTTGTCTTCATCGGCTCCTCCACCTCTACCACCAGAGGGTCCACAGTGCATCCTATAATCGGATTCGGTGGGCCACTCTTGAAGTGATGTAATTAGCCCAGCATAGTGCCGTCTACTGTTTGGCCCTTTCTTATATTGTCCCTCAGTGTCACTGGACCAGTCCAGCTTGTCATTGGTGTGGACCCCTAACAGATGTTAATGTGCTGCAGTTTGTCGAGACATAAAACTAGAGAGCATTTATATTAGACACTTTTTAATGTCTTGGTTCTGGGAGAGCATGCGTGTGCCCCGCGCCATTCCCTAGCTAAGCCTATAAGGACCTTATGGTTATGTTTATGTTACTAGGAAAAAGACAACGGAAGAATAGCTGGAGAGATGCCAGTGAAGTTTCATGGAAACTGGACCAAGGACAACAGTGAACTGCGGAAACAGTGGGAGAGATGGATGCTGATGCATCGTGAGGTGTAGTCGTCATCAGGCGTGGAGGTAGCAGAAGAGGCCCAGACGGTCTCCACTCCCAGTAACTGTACTGGAACAGTTTATCAAAGCTCTCCGTAAAAGTGTTTATCTTCAGTGTTCTTTGTTTCTAACCTTCTTCTGCTTTTGAAGCTGTCCATGCTATGACTGTAGAAACCTTCTACAAATTCTCTGTACTGTTCTTGAAATATCACACTGCTGAAATTTTTATAATTCATCTGGCCTAATTAAAAAAAAAAAAAAAAAAGTACAACTGCGGTGTCTTGCGACTGCCATTCATCACACATTTTGTAACATTCAGTGTATTTAAATCACAACATAAAATGTTGGTGACTTAAACCATTTTGATTATGTTGTACTCTGAAAATAGAAATTTACAGGCTGCCATTTTGGTATAAAACACCAAATGAGACACACTTGCTTCAGGAATTCCTCACTGGTCGCTGGTGTCATTGCGGCATGAAGACTTCACCTTGCGTTCTCAGTTCTGTCTCTCCATCTTGATCTTCTTATTCACACTCCACATTCTTGATTTCAATTGGAGATACAGGTTTTTGATAATCCCGACTACCATCTCATTATAGTTCTGCAGAGGGGCATTTTCTTGGACTTCAGTTTGGGGGAAAAAAACTTCACAATGGCTGGGACTCCAAGTGGTGAGATTGTTTTGATTTCCTGGTTCATTTACTTTGTGATAGCACCTTCATTTCAGTTATTCATTTATTTTTTTAATTTACTTGTACCAATTCCCCTCTCTGCTGTGAACTGGTCAGATCCGGTCTGTACCTTCTCGCTGCTCTTTCTTATAATATTGGGCCCTAACCACTGCTACCCTGGGTCTCCTGCCCTGACAATATCAGGACACTACACTTATAACACATTAGCTGTTAGGTGGTGAGGGGGCTGATTAGGGGGCCAGAATGACTAGGTCGTGGTGGGCAATTTACCCTGGACATCGGGATACACCCTGATCTTTACAAAGGATACCCAGGGAGTGACAGGACCTTGTTTTACATCTTACCATTTTTTTATAGCACAGTGTCCCTGTCATTGCACTGGGATATTGGGATCCACATTCAGACCACTGGGTGAGTGTCCCCCTGCTGGTCTTCCAACAGCAACCCAAGCTTCTCCTAGATGGTGACCCATCCAAGTACTGGCAGGGCCTGAACATGCTGAGCTGCAGGTAGGTGACCTCTTCTCAAGGCTGATGTGCTTATGGCTGCTGGCTACTTGACTTGATGTTATTTTGGAGGAATTAAATGGATGAGATTGGTGAGCTTTGCTGGTCTGAATGGGGCCTGTTCTTGTCTAAATGTTTCTAACGTACAAGTCCAACCCATGCATGCACAATTCACAAACCCAAGACAAACGCAACATCAAAAAATAAGGAGAGACAACACTACTAATGTGGCACCTTTGCCAACTTTGCTTTGTGGATTTTGGCCGACTTCATCATTCAACACCATTTTCTTGGTTTTTGTAAGTGTATGTTTGGATTGTGTATAATGTTTACTTATTTGGTGAGGAAACAAGTGCAGCTTTCTAATGTATATATGAATGAAGAACCCAGAAATTCCTGGAATTGTTAAAAAAACATACATACTGTATGTGTATGTGTATGTATATATATATATATATATATATATATAACTTACAGCAATTCCCGTTCACTCACCTTCAAAATCCTCTCCTTGAGATGCAACCGACGTGCCCCAGCGTTGCTCCTATTCCTACAAACCTTTCCCATACTCCTCTTTTGTTGCCATGTCTAGAGCCTCCTGCATTTTTTCCTGGATTTCTTTCACAGTAGTAATTATTTAGTCTAAATTAATTCTGGGAACAGAAAAGTAACAGGGAGCAAGATCTCACAGATACTTTGGATGAAAAGCAACAACCACCATTGTTTTTGGTCCAAAGCTCTTTGACTAACAACGCGGTTTATACAGGTGTGTGTTTTTGGTGCAGCCCTTTGTCAGACCTTTTTTTTTTTTTTTTTTCCTTTTCCTGATGCTTTCCTATAAACGCCTCACAATTCAACATAATGTCACTAAACTAACAGTCTGTTCATAGGGAATGAACTTTTTATGAACAAGCTCATCATTGTCTCATCTCTGCACAGTTGTGCAATCAATGCCAGAAATGCCCACTCGATCAACTCAGCAAACTGATTAACCAGACTGTAGGCATGTGATACCTAGCACCATATTCGATAACTACATCCTACAGCCGTGTTACTGGCAGATTCCAGGAATTTGTGTCCCCAAGTATTTATTCATTCATTGATTTATAGGATTTGAGGATGGCCCATATGGGAAGAGAGAGGCTGGAGATGTTTGGCTGCGATTGTCTTCAAGCTGATAATCCCAACCAGATCTCCGAATGTGCCCGATTACGGGATTGCCTATTGGTACTACAGACCCAGTAGGGTTGGTCTGGTATTTGATTCTTTGATTCTGTTTTATTGGTTCAGATCACATGGCTAGAATGGAGAGCACAAAAGAACTCGATCTGCAGATTCATTTTCAGGATGTGTGACTGTACATTTATTAATGTGTCTTTTTCATCCCCACCCCCCCAGTGTTTTCCCTCACTTGTGGTTGGATATTTGCCAAGACTGAAGGTTTTTAAAGGTAAGTCAGGATTTAGAGGGAGTTGGGAGAAATTCTTATAACTTTAGACCTGCTTCAAATGTGACCTTGGTCATAGCTACCACCATAGTGGTCATCTGAGGTCCTGTCCACTGCCACTAGAATTACCAGACAGGTGGGCCTACGGTTCTTTTACAGACAACAACATCATCAAAAGAGCAGGTTCATGCCCAATGTGTAAGCAGCATAGCCATATCCACCCCCCGGACAAGAGTGGCCGTAGGAGTACTGCACAATATGGCACTTAAAGCAGTCAAGGTGCAGCTCAGGATGAGCGTGTATAGAATCTAACATGATAATATAAAGAATAATTTTGTTTTATTAGTCCAATTTTCTCATTCTATGCCCTATGACAATCCTGTTGTCATCCTGTATCGCAGGTGTCACATACTTATTTTAACTCTGCATAAGATGGTCTTTAGACATTCCATGAGCAGAGAAATAATAAGAAATATAACCGAGATTTCCGACAGCAGCACTGTAACCTCTTGAGCTGTTCATACACTGCAAGTCTAAAGTGACTTCCACACTCACTGCAGCCACAGTCCTTCTCCGCCATGCAATTGACTTTGAAGAGCCATTAGCCAAAGACAACAGTTATCTCTGGAACTGTTTATTAAGAAAATGTTAAGGCTTGAATGCAGTAAGAGTTTAGCGCTGGACAATAAACACCCTGGTCAGTGCTTGATCGTGATTGTTTTGACCTCAGTAAAAAACTCAAACGAGTCTTTTTCCCCCTCCCGGCCTACTCCAGAGCATTTCATGCCCCCAAACGGCAGGTTAAGATCCCGAATGAGCCAGCAGTTGGTCCAGATGAGCCCCGCCTGAAGCTTCTTGGCCACTCGGTGAACTCTGCCCACATTGCTTGACCACACTGTAGCAGCCAGTCCATACTTGACGTTATTAGCTCTCTGGATGACCTCCTCCTCACCGTCAAACGGAAGTATACAGGTAACCGGACCAAAGATCTCTTCTTGCATACACCGTGATGAATCCGTCACCTCTGTGATCACAGTGGGCAGCATGAAATAGCCGTTTTTGTTTTTGTCTGGCACTTGAACGGAATCCACTCCATAACCACACAACACTTTTCCACCTTCTGCTTTGGCCAGCTTTACATAACCCTGGACCTGAAATTGAGCAACACAGAGTGGCATGACTTTTTATTATTAGAGGAACCTTTCTGTATGAATTTTGAGATCCTAAAACAGACAGCACAATTAAAACCAAAGGGAAGTGCTTAAATGCCTTCAGTCTGTCTGTGTGTCTAACATGGTAAAAGGGTGAAGACAGAACTGGTTATGCAAGTGGACAAACGTTTGGCTGTCTTATCCAACATTTTCTAAGGAGACATGCCACATCTACTTGCAAAACAGTCCTGTTAGTTTTACTGAAATTATGCCGCCACCTCCACCTAGTAAATGCTGCTGTCTTATCAATTCAACGTCCTGGGTGCAAATTGTACAACCAATTGTTATGTGTCTTTCTTAAAATGAATCCATTTTTACTTTCCTTTAGTTGGCGACTCCAATGTAGCCCAAGTGTGGGAGGCTCTCCTCAGGAATTCACTCAGGGAGATGCCAATCCCCTGAAATGGCATAATTTGCATTACATAGCCACATTTCAGCCTCTGTGCTAGAAGAGATCTCTGTTGGCCCAATGGCTGGTTGAATTTGTAACGACAAGGGTACCCTTTGTGTGGTGGTGGGCTCACTAACTCACCTCCTATTCCTACACTGTGCTTGCAGCCTAATGTGGCCCATTCTCCCTGATATGGTAGCAATGGCAAGACTTGGGCTCTTTGGATTACACAGCAGCCCACCTTATCACTGTGGTAAAGGAGTTGTTCTTTAGCCAAGCTGGAAAAACGTTTGTGCTTTTGACTTTGAGGCACCTATGTAAATGAGAGGCACTGGACCTTGAGGGATGTCTCGCTAGTGGCAGTGAGTGGACCCTGCTCCCAGTGATGTTGGAATCAGCCCTCGAAACAAGTCTGAACTGGATTAAACAGGGTCTAGTTTTGCTGCCAGCCTTCGACGTGTGCCAGATCGATTCTGCAAGTTGAACTGAACAGTTCACTCTAAGCTAAAATGCAGGTATAGTTATGCCAGTGGTTTATATGGATGTTCATTTTGGATTACCAGTTAACAAAAAAAAGTTTGCCTATCAGACATTTGATTGGTCCTGTGGTTAACATCCAAGTCCAGCCCTGGGGTCAACAGCACACATGGACCTTCTAGTTTTGCACAAGCTACCCTTTAACATCACAAAGTGAGAATACAAAAGTGGCAAAATACAGTGTGGCATTCTCAATAAATCTAAAACCACATTTTTTTTTTTTTATATATATATTTGTAGCCAGCACTTTAATTCTGATGAATACATAAAGTTTGCACACCGCTTTTGACAGGTCAGCTGCTCATCTTGGAGTTAATGCTTGTGTGTCTGTGCTGATGGAACACAACTGTGGAACGACATCTACCTGTACTCCTGATCAGCATACAACTTAACGTGAGTGCAATGTGATTAAATGGTTTTGTTTTCGCGATTAGCAATATGAACAATAAGTTTAAATGCTGTGTGTCTGCATATTTGTTCTAATAACTCAAATACAAAATATGAAAACAATGCACAGATAGTTAAAAGATAAACGTACCAAATACAGCATTTCATAAGATCCCAGCTCATTTACCTTGTTTAGTTTAAATTAAAATATTCTGACATCTGTTGAAATGCAGCAAATGAAAGTCAAATATTAAAAAAAACTTTGCTAGCACAAACTTACCCATACTGGCATAATGAAGCTAACAAACTTACTTATTATTATTATTATTATAACAAATGTATTTATATAGCGCCTTTCCCATGCTGAAGGCGCTTGGTAAATAAGAAGTTTCTGTTCAAACATTTTACAGCCCTTGTGTCCAGTTTTTATGCTTTTGTAGTTTAGTACTTTTCAACAATACATTTTATTTGCAAACATTATCTATTGGAAGTGAGAGTAAAGTGATGAAATAAGTGTGGTCCTTTTCTGGCAAACTAACAAGACTTGCAGGTTTACCTCTTGATGTGTCACTTACAAATTTTGTGAAAAAAATGTGGCCATATCACAGTACACGACTTTTTCAGTGACTTTCAGTCATAGCCGTAATTTATACAATCCTAGGCAGGCAGTAGCGCCCTCCAATGAAGCTGATCACCTAACGTCACAAACCTATCGATGGAGACCAAATGGTCTGTCACTGGCTAGGATACAGGAGAAAGTTGGGTGAAATGACACCTTTTATTGGCTAACTAAATAGATTACAAATGCAAGCTTTCGAGGCAGCTAAGGCCCCTTCATCAGGCAAGGTGTAACAAAGAAACTGCTGTCCTAATATAAGCGAGAGTATTTTTCAAAGTGATTTTTTTCTTTCATCTTAACAACCTTTTTGTTCAAATGTTAGCAAAATGAATACACCGGAGATGAATTAACCCTGAAAGAAGAGAACAAAAAACTAATAAAATGTAGAGATAAGATAACCATCACTAGAGAAAGTACTGTAAGTTGGTTTTTTTTTTTGTTTTTTTTGAAGTACATTGTCTGTAAGATAAGCCACTGATGTAGTCAGCTGGTCAATCAGTCTGTTAGTCCACATATCTGCTCATAAAACTCTTGTCTCTGCTCAGACCATTTTGTAGAGTATTGAATTTAAGTATAAGTTTGTATTCCTATTCTCTCTGCTCGTGTTGGGTCTTGAAATTACCCATAAGCACAGTGAGCCTCAGATCCTTTATGCTGTGGCCATTACTATTAAAGTGTGCTGCCACCAGCTTTCTCATTAGTGGAAGGGGCAGGCTGTGTATGCAGGACACCTGATGACCAAATGAGCCCTGCTGGAGTTCCTCAGGGAGCCACTAGGGGGAGATTGCACCGGACCTGAATGAGTTTTCTCACTGCAGTGCTGACACAACATCCTGGTTATAAGGAGCCCTCCGCCTCACTCAGGGGAGTTGTACTTGGGGAGCAGTAGAACAACACAGACCTGGGAAATTTGGAGGAGGAACAGAAGAGAGAGCACACACCTTGCGTTTATCATGGAGAAGCCTGTTTCAAGGTATTTTCTGTAATAAAAAGGCTTGATTTGAAACCTGTACTTGTGTGAGTGAAGTTGTGTCTGAGATTTGGGGCCCTGAGATGCCCCCACAGATCACAATGGAATTGAAACCCTGTTGAGTTGCTTCTTGAATTTGTATTTAAATAAATAAAAAGTGCAGCTCTGCATAAATCAAGGTACCTGGCACAGCATGAAGATCCCCCTTCCCTTACCTTCTCCAAGTGTTCTTTGCTGATCAGAGCACCTATCTGGGCTGTGGGGTCACTGGGTACTCCCACCTTCCACTTCTGGGCAGCTTCTACAAACCTTTGCAGGAACTCACCGTAGATTCCCTTCTGTACAAAAATTCTGCTGGTGCATAAACAGATCTCTCCCTGTAGAAGTAAATGCACAGCTGAGTAAGGAAGTGCACATGATCATATATGCTTTATATCAATTTATGTGGCTTGCTCTTTTATCTAAAGTAGAAATATTTGAGGTAGAACAATTGTACAATTACAATATGACAGGTAGAGTGATTTGATCAAATTCTACAGTAAGTCACGAGTGTGTCCTGGTAACCTTTTAATCGCTGGTGTAAGATTAAAGAACCCCTGTAGTGGCCGGAGACAGAATTTTTTAAAAGTTAAAGTGGTGTTAAAACGCTGACCATATATCGCCATCTTGTGGCCACAATATCTAGTTGCAACCAATAGACCAATGCAGATTCTGAAACTTTATGGGGACAGTTAAGTTTTTCTTTTGCGTAGCCGCCTTAGAATTTTGTTTACCCGGGAAAAAGAAGAAAGTGTTATTACACATAACCAAAACATGTAAACATCAAAATGCCAGCAAAAATACAGTAGAAAAATTATGTCTAGTGTCAACTGCTGTCCTGATGCAGATTTAGTACATGTCCTTCATGTGATATGTTTTGTAACAGTCAACAACACACAGTAAACCGACGTGCTCTTATTCCACTCACAAGTACTGTACATTTGTGGTACAAGGGTAGAGATATTCAAAGTCTTTGCAGATATGCAAGTGAGAATTTCCCAAACAAACTTGACTTTGAGATAAAGTTTTGGCTAGTGGGGTTGACAGCTGCCTTTGTTATTGAGGACAAATGAAAATACAGCGAATTGAAAAAAGAAAAGGAAAAAGCCAGGAGATGATAACGTGAGTGAAGCATCATAGTCAGGGTCAGGCCAGGTAGCACCAAAAGGGAAGGCAAAACGAGAATCAAAATCAAGGATGAAAAGGAGTTCCAAGATAACCAGAGGCAACACCTTACGCTAGAGTCTACGTGCTACTGAAGCTAACCGTCGCTAGTAATGATTTTAAGACGTGAATCCATCGAGAGAGAAGCTAAACAGAAAACCTACGCTGTCACCTCCTGTGGCCTCAAAGATGCGACAATCACAGTAACAGGACACATCCTACCACGTCACATAAGCAAATGACAATTCAATTTTGTTCAAATAATTTGAAATTATTAATAACCCTAAAAATCAAATATGCATAATAAAAACACCATATACGCCAAAACCCACATACAAAATCTGTGAAACATTACATGGAGGAATTTATCTATTATATATAATAAATGACTAACGTCTGTGTGTCCAGTCCCTCTGAGTAATCAGATTGGTCAGTTTGGCTTTGGTGATGCAATCCAAAGAGGAAGTGCAAGTGTGAAACACATGAGGAGGAGTAAAGGTGTACAAAGCACGCTAAGAGCATCACCTTCAAAGATAAGTATAAAACCAGACATGAGGTGAGAAAGACACCTTGAAACTGATGTCAAGAGTCAGAGTAGCCGGCTTTACAAGATCGTGCTTGAGAAGGGGAGTGCTGGTGAAGAGACATTCATACTCGCACAAAAACAGAGGAGAGGCACTAAAATGCATGTAGGGCAAGAGATGGCAAGTATTTTTTAATTATTCTGTTGCCTGTTTTCGACAGGAACTGTGGCTAGTTAACTTATATTTATTTAGTAGTATCTTTAAAAATTCATGTGTGAAACAAAACCACAACAAGGCCCATATAAAAATGTTTAAAAGCATAAAGTGGTAGAGTGAAAAGCAGGGTCATACCTGGTTAGAGAAGCTCGAGCGCACAGTGGTAGGAATACAGTCCTCCAAATTGGCATCATCAAAAATAATGGCAGGGTTCTTGCCTCCCAGCTCCAAAGACAGCTTTTTGCAGTAGGGGGCGCTGCATTTAGTAATGTGTTGAGCAGTCATTGTGCTGCCAGTAAAGGAAATCAGAGGAACATCGGGGTGAGACACTAGTGCCTGTCCAGCTTTGGGTCCTGTGCCAAAAACAATGTTCACCACACCAGGAGGGACCCCTGACGGGGAAAAGAAAAAAAAACCCAAACTTTTCAAAGTGCAAGTTTTGCTGGAAACTGTAGAGGGACATACATTCCTAACATGCTCTTCAAAGGAATTAACAACAACCAATTTCCTCAAAGGAGTTTGTGAACTGTAAATCCTTGATGTCCCCATATATCTATACAATTGTTGATGACCTTATTCTTTTTCTGATGGAGGCATCTCTGCTTTCTCTGTGTTTTTAGATTTAAGTGCAGCTTTTGACACAGTTGGTCACACCATTTTTCTACACAGTGCTGAGAATTTCAATGGACTGACAGCCACAGTCTTACTTTCCTAAACTGTATGCTGACCCGCCACCCACCACAAGACCTTCAAGTGGATTAAGCCAGTCTGAGAAGGTATAGGGAAGAGGAAAGTTCTGGACTGGCAGCCATACAAGTAGTGTGAAAACAGTAGTAAGTGATCATCAGGTGAACCAATTTTAGTTTTCTATTAAATACAATTTTTTTTAAATATATTCTTGTTCATTATGGTGGCAAAAGGTTGCAAGATTGTACAGGATAGTAAAAAGTTTCACTGTGTTCTGTACACGACAGTACTAATACTACTACGCACCAGATCATTTTCAAAATGTGCATAAAAATGAAGACAGTACTAAAGAGAAAGAAATGTCATATTAAAACTAATAAGGTCAGAAATCAAAAGATAATTTTAGAAAATAAAACACCAAAACATTGTCTGAACACACAGTCCAAAGAAACAAGGCAAAGATCAGTTTCCTGACCCCAACTAAACAGAAATGACGTTTTCAACCACAGTATCCATTAATTTGAACAGAGGACATAATGTGCAGTCATCATATGTCGGCAACCAGCAGTGACACAGTATGTCACGTGACTGGCTGGGTCTAACAAGTTAGATGTCACACAATTCATTGCAATCAAATGTTCCAGTTTCCATTTGGACTTTGTAGTGTTCAGAAGTCAATCATTGAGTTATTTAGCTGTGTGATGGTTGTAGTTCTACATATGTGTACTATTAACTGAAAGTATTTTGTGACGCTGCATTGATTTTTCATTTTTACTTCAGACTCCCATTATCCTCTTATTTATGTATGTTACCCATGAATTTGCTTGGATTTGGCGCTACAGCCCCAAGATGTTTTACAAGATAACTTGTAGGTGGTATCCATCTATAGATCGCCTACTATGAGTGAACTCGCATTTAGCTGTCAAGGCGTTAAATGCACTCGGTATGATTAAACCAATAGCCAGAGTATCTCCTACCTGCTTCATCCAGTAGCTTGCATATCATCCACGCACTGACTGAAGTCATCTCACTAGGCTTGGCAACCACCGTGTTGCCCATCGCAATGGCAGGGGCGATCTTCCATGTCAGCAAATACAAAGGCAGATTCCATGGACTGATGAGACCAGCTGATTGTTGAGAGAGAAAAATGAGTATTAATGAGAGATGTTGAGCCACGGGCAGGAACACCAGGGACAAGAAAATTCAAAACCTGTTTTACAAACCATTTCAGGGCCCTGGAGTGGAAAAAATGGGCACTTAACTTTATGCATAGGGCTGTTTGGAAGTCGATACAGAGTCACGGGACACTAGAGCCTATAAAGACAGCATCAGGTGCGAGGCAGAAATCAGCCGTTGCAGCCCAGGTAAATGTTAAAAATTTGAGAATCACTGTTGAATTTCTTCAAAAGTCACGTGTCATTGTATTCCAAATTGTCCTAACAATTTTAAAAGGTTTTAATGCACAAACTGCATGTATTTTTTAGCTGGAATTCTTGGCCTTTTTGTTAGAATGACCTCCCTTAGGTTTCATGCACTACAGTGGCAGGTTTCTTCTTTATTGAAACAATCAACCAGAATTTTCATTATTTTTCATATCAATAGCAAAACTTGGCACTTAACACCTCAGTATGAATGTGTATGGAAAGAGGGGGGAAAAAAATTAAATTTTGCTGCTCAGAATACAGGGTTTCACTACCTCCCACCATGAGGGGTGGCTGGGCAGGATGACACAATGGGAGCGTACATTGAGATGAATATCATAGCAAAAAGTAAGTAAAGAACTTGAGAAATTTGACAAAACAGAGGAGACCATTCGGTCCATCAAATGTTTGTTGAGCTAAGATATGCTAATACAAATTCTGCCAGGGGTATGTAAAATTATGTGCACAAATGTAACAGGTTAGCCATTTTTGGAAAGTTATGAGTGATCAGGCAAAATTCCATTTTTATTGAGGAACTGTGGTCAGGTGAAGCCATTTATCATGGCAGAATTGTGTGTGTCCTTTAGTAATCATCATGGTCACTGAAATCTCACCGATTGCCCTGATTAAAAGTTTCAATACCTTTGAGCATTTAGCCTGATGATATCCACTTAGGGTGACACACACAAGTAGAGTTTCTCTTTCTCAGCCTCACACCCTCTTGTTAAAAAAGGTGTTATACGTGGGGTGGTGGGGGGGGACACCAAAAATTCCCAGAATCAGTCAGCAGCACATAAGTAGGGTGAAATTATTGGATATGCCACTAGGTATTTATAATAAAGGTTTCTTTTAAACACTTCAGGGAATTTTTGGGTTTCCTCCTCATGTAAACATGGCTACATGTGCTGCTGCCAACCTAAATGCAACCCTAGGGTAAAGCAGAGTCTCTCTCTTACCCACACCCACTGGAGTCCGGAGGGTGTAATGAAGGCAGCCCATGTTGTCCATATCAGAGCACTCTGTCACATGGTGAAGAATGGAGGAGGCAAAGAAACGGAAATTGTAAGAGGAACGGGGAATCTCCAGAGTCTGTGCCTGGCTGATCGTCTTCCCTGCAATTGAAAGACAAGAAAATATTCATTAATGTCCTCAGTCAAAACCACTAAGCACAATTCACAGAGGATGGCAGGGCCGGTGGCTTAAAAAAAAATTGGAAAAACTGCTGCATTAGACTAAACAAATCTGTCCAGACAGAAGTTACAGGTAACAAGCATCTATTGATGAAACAAAACAAAACCTGGCTATGAGAACTTCCCTTAAACGACACTCCTCGTGGCTGTGCCTCTTCACTTGGTGCTGTTGGACATGAGCTCTCTTAGCTTGTGGTTTTTAAACTTTTTGACTTTTTTCATTGGCCGTACTGTGGCAAACTCTTCACGGATCATTAGTTAAATATGATCAGAAAGCGGGTGGTATCTATATTGGAATTTTCCAGCATTTAGATTTACTAACATGATTGGACAGCAGGACATAAGGAATTAATCCCTCTTGGAGTTTCTGGTGGTAGTACCGCTGGAATTTTGTAAAAGGGTGGGCCTAATATTTATTACTGTTAATATAAATTCATTTTAAAAAACATTTTATAAGTCCAACTGTACCAATGTAAATTATTTAAAAAAAAAAAAAAAAGTCTAATTTGAGCGATTTTTGTTAACACAAATTTAAATCCACTTGCAAATAGTGAAGATAAAGTACCTACCTACTTTTTGATGATACATATGATCTTCTTGCTTAACATCCATTTTAAATTTTGACCAGTAGCTTTATAGAATAGCAAGGGGATGGATTACCATTTTGCCGTCCCTTGCAATTTGTGTGAGCACATATGAGGCGTGTTTCCAATCTGTGAATCTGTCTTCAATCTGATTATTACAAAAATGTCAAAACTGCATCTTTCGATGTCTTCTACTCCAGTCACCCACTACTATTGGTTGAATCAATGAGCCATAAAGCTGCACGCCTTTACCAGCAGTGAGACAACTTGGAAACTTTAACCTTGATTAAGTTGGTGGCTCTTGAATATCACACAAATCTGTGACATGGATGATCCTTGGACATTGGTCTGCTGTGGGTAGCTGTAGATTTTCCAGCACACTCGGTAGTACGTTTTTGAAGCACACCCATCAGTAAAATGCATGTATGCATTACTGTATAGGCTAATTGTCACTTGAGGAGAGAGGGAGGAAAAAAAAAAAAAAAAACAAAAAAAAAAAAACACTGCAGGCCAATGAGAAAAGTGGCTGGCCTAGGCCCACCCTGATCCTATGCTAGCACCACACGTGGCTTCTGGAGTTCAGGTTTAGTAGCATTAAATCAGAGCAGGTTATGGTCCCCTCTTGGGAGTATTGAGAGTATCCACATTTTCGACAGAATCCATCTTGAGAGTATCCACGTTTCTTTTACAATACATCAAGGAGGAGAGAATGCTGTAAACTGGCAGTTGGGAAAGACTGGGCTAAAACACATAACATTTCTCATTTTTGCAGAAAACAAAAAAAAAAAAAAAAAAAAAAGATGCACCAGTGTTTTGGAAATACTGACCTAAGCCACTTGAGCTGAAGAAGAACTCCCCCAACCAATCAGACTTTCTCTTGATTGATTACAAAAATCGAAAACCACATAAAAAAGTCAGCTGGAAAGGGAACAAACACAACACCCAATATGGCACCTCGTATCCCCGTAAAGAGAGTCAAAACTGTCAAAGTACATACAGTTGATGAAGTGGAAGGAAATAATAAGAAAGGCATCAATCCAAAAGCTTAAAAGAGGCAAAGTGTTCACAAATGACACATATGCCTCTCATTTGGACCTTGTTGAATAATTGCTTTCTAACAATGAGTAATTAGAGAAAAGGTGGATAAAAAGACTCCCTCTATGTACCTACTGTGAAAATAAAGAGCAGACCACAGTAGTGAGAGACAAATGTGATACCAAAAGGGACAGACAATGTATCAGTGGGCACTGCTGGATCAGGATGTGGAAGGCGTATCACTACATCCAGATGGTTGTCTGTCAAAACTTAGCACCCAAGGAAGATGTAGACGGGTAAGAGAAGCAAGGAAGAAGCCACCCATAACTTTAAGGGAAGTACGGAAGTCAGTTGCTGAAACGGGGGTACGTGGGAATGAGTCCACAATATCCAGAGCTCTCCATAACACTGCCATAGTTAGTAAGGTGGCATGAAAGAAGCTGTTACTCAAGATAATTCCAGAACACATGAGAGAGGGAGCCAACTCAGATGTTGGGAAAACCTTTTTGTGGTCAGATGAAACTAAGATAGACCTCAAAACTCACAGTCCTACATGTGGCACAGACACAGCCCTGCCCATGCCTCAGAAAACAGCATCTGTGCCAGCCAAATATGGTGGTCGGTTTGGTGGATATTTCCAATTTATGGAGACAGGAGGTCAAGTGTCCGAGCTGTTAGGCTCTTGCGAACACTGAAGCTTGTACTCTTCCTGTTTAACTTCTATATTCCCTACGTACATATTTTCTCTATTGCACTGTGCCATTTTTTAACATGACATGCACACCTTTGGGATGTGGGAGGAATACCAGACTGGGATTTGAAGCCAGCGTGATGGAGTTGTGGGCCAGCAGCTGTTGACAAATTCAAGATTACAAATGTGTTGAAATACAGATATGATTTGGTTCATCTAACCCTCCACACTGAGATAACCAGCACAGTTTTATTCTGTAACAAAGATGAAACACGTACAACTTTAGTCTTAAGTCAAAAGTCACAACGAAACTAATCCATAATGCCTGTGGTGGGCTGTAGTTTGTAAAAGAAGATTGAATGAGGGTAAAGAGACAGGTGTATTGCATGTTGTTAGCCTAACCTTGGTCTTTTGATTCAGCGTGAGCCAGCTCTTCTAGGTGAGCATCGATGAGGTCGGCGATCTTGTTCAGTACCTTGGACCTCTCCTGTGGGCTCTTGGAGGACCAGACAGGGAATGCGGCTTTAGCTGCCTGCACAGCTGCTTCAACCTATAAAAAAAGAGCAAAGATGGAAGGACATTTCAGTCTGGTCTAATGAGGAAAACAAATGCAATTAATTATTGATATTCAACAAACAGGCTGTACATCCTGATAAGACTAACATACACCCGCTGCTGCACATCATGTGCCACTCGAAACAAAACAAATAAAGGTATACCCAGTTGACTGGAGCATCTTTAAGGAAAAAAAACAAAAAAAAAAACAACTAGGATCCAAAGTGGAAATGTGTTAGAAACTGGCTGATCAATCAGATCTTACTTTGTACAATGGCTGTGAATTTACATCAAATTCATTGTATGAGTAAATGTACTTGGCTAATTGAAGGGAGTACACAAGTGTTCTCTGGCTGCCCAAAGAGATGGTCAGAGGTCAAAAAGCAGTCCAGCTAGTTATTCAGAAGATTAGAAGTTCACTACAATCCAGCCAGCCAATCAGAAGTTACATGTGGTCTATAGCTATGTTTCTCTACCACTGACTCGAGTTGCTAATGTCTTTAATGGTTGTGGGTAGACTGTACACTGGTTCACAGCAAGTCACTGCCACCCCAACCCTGCTGTGACAATCATGCTCAATTCACTGAGAGGGAGCTCACACCCCTTGATTGATTGTGAAAGCACTACCATGGGGAAAAAAGTGGTTCATGGCACGCATACAGAGTGCAGTGAAATTCTTTATTTATTTGCATGTGTTAATCAACATATCACCATGATGACTTTGTAACACTTACAGGGCCTTCAAACAGTGTTCAGACCCCTTTATTTTTTTCGTATTTTGTTGTTTTGCTGCCTTGTGCTAAAATCATTGAAATTCTTTTTTGTCCCATCAACAAGCAACACCCAGTACCTTTACTATGACGCTTAAATTTTGTTCAGGTCCATCCATTGTAATAATCGTTGTTTGTACACCTGGTTTGGAATTCAATTTGAATCAATTCAAATTACTGTACATGACTAGGAATGGCACACACCTGTCTACGGAAAGCCCTACAGTTGAGCAAAGACCAAGCCATGAATTCCGCAAAATGTTCCCAATAACACGGTGACTTCTGTAATTCTTCAATAGAGGTTTTGGACAAACAGCTCTTCCCAGAGCTAGGCCCTCAGTCAAACTGAGCAATTAAGGTAGAAGGGCCTTGGTAAGAAAGGTGACCAAGAACCTGATAGTCACTCTGACTGATCTCCATAGAACTTGTGTGGAGATGAGAGAAACTTCCACAAGGAAAACCCACACTTCCACACTCCGTGAATCTGGGTTTTGTAACAGAGTGGCCAAACAGCACATGAAAGCCTACTTGGAGTTTGCAAAAAAGGCACCTAAAAGACTCTCAGACTCTGAGAAACAAGATTATGTGGCCTGATGAAACCAAGATTAGCATAAAGTGTGGAGGAAACCAGGCATTGCTCACCAATACCATCCCAATGATATGGCGGTAGCAGCATCATGCATTGGGGTTGGGGACTGAGAGTTGCACTGGGGTTGAGGGAAAGCTGAACGAAGTACAGAGATATCCTTAATGAAGACCTGCTCAAGGGTGCTCTGGACCTTAGACTAGGCTGATGGTTCACTATTCATCAGAACAAAGCAAAGACAACACAGGAGTAGCTTATGGTCAACTCTGTGAATGTCCTGGAGTGGTCCAGTCAGAGCCTGGACTTGAACCCAATTAAACATCCCTGGAGAGACCTGAAAATAATGGTCTACTAATTGTCTCCATCCATCCTGGCAGAGCTTAAGAGGAGCTGCAGAGAAGAATGGCAGAAAATTTTGCCAAAGGGACCTCATTGAAGTACTGAGGAAAGCGTCTGAATATTTCTTTCAATTAGGATATTTGTTTTTTGTTTTTTTAAATTTGCAAACATTTCTAAAATCCTGTTTTTGCTTCGTCATTCTGTGGTGTTGAATATTACTTGAAATTGGGGAAGAAATTAATTTAAATGACTTTAGCACAAGGATGCAACATGACAAAATGTGAAAAAAGTGAAATCGGCCAAGTACTTTATGAATCCATTCTTCCTTAGCTGAAAATTTTCAAAACACAGTTGATAGCACAGTCTCTGCTAAAGGGGGAATATTAAGTTTCACTGAAATTCTGATGATGCTCAACTGTGTTGCATTATAACTGAGTTTACAGGACGGTTTGGCTGCTCCATCCAGCAATGAAACATCAAATGCCAGCCAGTCAGATGATCAGGAGTTAAAAGCAGTCTAGCCACACAATCATTGACCCCAAAGTGCTTGCTTAATCCAACTCTCTATCAAGTGCTGAGACTTTGTTTGATCATCTCACAGACATCTGCCGGAATTTGCTCCAAATTGTTAACCTCACTCTCTATTTTTGATCCCTTCAGCCGGTGTTGTCCCATTTCTTTCAGTAAATTGTTTCTAATTATCAAGAGAATAAAGATTTTATTCACACTGGAAACATGGCATACACCTGCCAGCCAACACTGAATAAGAGATATGAGTGGCAGTATATAAGACAAACATATATGAATGGCACTATTCTACAAATAGATATGAATGATATAAGTAAGAATGACAGTATATGGTATAACAGATATATTGTGCCTTTTATATCCAATTATCTTACATGCTGCTATTCATATCTAAGTTTTTAGTGCCCTTCTTGTCTACCCGTGATAGACATGAGTAACAGTATACAAGACAGATGAAAGCCACTATAAGCTAGATATGAATGGCATAATAAAAGCTAGATTTGGATGACACTGTGTAACAGATAGCCAGATATGAAAGGCACTATATAAGAAAGATCTGAGCGGCACTATAAAAGATTTGAAAGACACTATATAATAGCTAGAGACATATAGCATAAAGACTGATATGAACAGCATTATTTAAGTTAAATAGATATGACTGTCACTTTAACAGCTAACACGATATACAATATAAACTGGATATGAATGACAATAGAACAAGAGAGACAGATATTAAAGGCATCATACAAGAAAGATGAGGTTTACTATAAAAGCTAGATATGAATGGCACTAACAGCTAGATATAAAGAGCACTACATAAGATTGATATGAATGGCACAATATCAGCTAAGTATGAATAACAGTAAAAGACATAAAAAGGCACTATAAAAGAAAGCTATTAGGGCAACGTACAAGACAAATATGAAAAACACTATATACAGTAAACATGAATGACACAATGTAACAGCTAGCTAGATATAAAGAGCACTCTATAGGAAAGAAATGAATGACACAATGTAACAGATATAAAGAGCTCTCCACTATACAAGACAAGTATGAAAGGCTCCAGTCTCAAAATTTCAGTTTAACAAACTGGCGGGCTGGCATCAGGATGTTCGAAATCATTTTCAAACTCCCAAACAGATGCGTGCAAGTAGGACATATGCAGGGTATGTGCTGCACATTGGTCTCAAGAATAGTCGACACACATTTTTTGTTTTATAAAATACATAAATCGAAATCGTGCATACCCCTTCAGAACAGCCTGTTGCTCCCTGCTTGCAAACAATCTGTGGTTTGGTAAACCGGGACTACCTGACCCTGATAAGCAGGGTCACTTGTCACAATCCTGTCCCGTTTTTCTCCTCCTTCCATTTCTTGGTGATTTTGGGGAGGTGAATAAGAATCGCTGCACCCTAAAGTCGGATTACTCGGCTTCAAACCGGAGCTGGCGGGTAACAAACTTAGAGAAGTCTGCAGTGCACCTTGTATTTATTCATTATTTTTTATTTTTTTCTTTTAGTTCAGGCTCTCAGATTACCTTTTAGTCTCGGCTGCTGTTGACTTTTGATTAGCACGCAGGATCAAAGGGCGGTTTCACGTTAGCCAGGAGGTCGAACTCTGGACAGTTTGCTTGCGCTTTTGCACTCTTTTCTCTTTTTCATTTAATAACACTTTGTTTTATTTTTCCCTTTTCCCCCAGCAATATCGACTGAAAGGCACGAACTACCCTTGGACGGGGAGCCAGTCTATCGCACTGAACCCCAAACTGGGTCAAAGACGAATGCATACTGTACATCGATTTGGCGATTCATGGCAAATCCATAAAAATAAATCAAGAGTTACTTTGGTCGACCCCATGGCTAGCAAATCTGCGGCTGTTAATTCTTCTTTTAGTGGGGAACGTGTCCACCCCAACCCCCTCTCACCTCCGCCCCCTCGCTGTCGGGCACCTTGCAGTACACTTCGCCGGTGGAGGGGTCGTACGAATCGATGTGTCTACTGCAGGGCACAAACTTCCCCCCGATGTAGTTTTCCAGCACTAGCTGGGTCTTCTCGTGGCCTGTTTTCGGCATGTTGACTGCTACTGTTTGCACCCCTCGAGCTTGTCTCCGTCGCGTCCGTTCACCTCTCCGGGGTTTGGCTTTCAGCTTGCTCACTGGGAGGGGCGGATCATTTTCGTTGACTGACAGTACAGTCCGCCAACTGCGCTGCCGCAAATTAGTTGTACCTTCCAGTTACCAGATGTTTTAAAGCAGACCTTAATTACTTTTTTCTACGTTTTAAAAGATCCAAAAAATGATTTCCAATTTTATATCCTAAAATTAACCATTATATTTCCAATTTTATGTTGCAGTTTCACGTTATTTTTCTATATCACAATATTCAGTCATATAAAGCGAAAAATCCATAATCCCCGTGACATGCGGTGGTAGAAATGAAATGAAGCAAAAACCCTCTGAACCTTTCAGGAGTATCTGGATAATATATTGGGACATCTATGCCATAAACGAAAATGATGGACTCCTCTCATTTCTCGAATTTATATTCATTCGCCCAATACCTCAATTTGCACCCTCACTGGACGGGACGCGGGGCGATCAAAGGGGGAACTCGCACTCTGAGACATTCGCTGGCCATTCAATAATCGCGATACACCAACAGCGGGCTTGCACACCACGGGCTCGCACCGCCCAGCAAAGGCCACCGCAAAAGAGTCGACAGAGGGATCGGAGTTCACGGACAAAGCCTTGCGGATATCTGCCCGAGTCGATGAGTTTGGAAATCTTGCTAAAGGGTTAGTCGCGGACCCAACTAAGTTCGACGTGCTGGTGTACCGTGACCTCGGGTAGGCTGATGCGATCTTGAAGCTCTGGATTTACCGGCAATGAACGAGTCGAGCCCTCCCCTCGGCATACTCTGTGCAGACCGATGCCTGCAGTGTCTCAACAGCTCAGACCGCTTCGGTGGCCACAAGATCAAAAGAGAGAGTCAGGCAGCAAAAGCGAGATTAATGCATCAGAGAGAAGACCGTCGACAAACGGCACTTGGAGTAGGCTAAAAGGGTGTTTAGGGCGTGCAGCACGTTAAAAGACGGGACCACTGGGTCAGCGTGCCCGTCCTCTTCGGACGGTCACAGGCCGCACTGTCTTACCAGCCCGTCTTGTCTATGTCTGTCCAAAAGCATCCAGGCACACCAGCAGCACAAGCCTGCCGTAAAATCGGCCGCTGATTGCCTAGGGCATTTAATTGGCGCTACAGTCGACAGCAGCAGGACCCACCAGCCAGAATTTACTGCATTCTCAGATCAAATATGACGTTTAGACAGATAGACATGAAAAGCGCTATATAAGATATGAGTTGCAATATACAAGACAGATATGAAAAGTGCAACATCACAGATAATTAGGATATGAAAATCAATACAAGACAGATATGAGCGGCAGGATATAAAAATAGTAGAATATGAATGGCACTTTATTTCAGATACCTAGACATGAAGGGCACTATAAAAGACAGATATAAATAACACAATATAAAACAAATATATATAAAAGGCACAATATAGACTAGATATGAATGACCGTATATAACAAATATAGTGTCTTTGATATTGACATATACCATCATTCATGTCTAGCTCATCCAACATCTTTTAATATTTGTCTTGTATACTGTCTCTCAAAAATACCTTATATAGTGCCTTTTGTATCTAGATGCGATAGGTACGAGTGGGAGGATACAAAACAATTATGAAAGACAATATATTAAGATAGACATGAATGACAGTATGTAACAGCTAGACAGAAAGAGCAATATACAAAATAATGTACGAACAGTACTATTTAAGAATAGATATGAATTACACACTATTTAAACAGATAATCAGATAAAGACTATATAGGATGGATATGAATCACACTGTATAACTGATAAGCTTGCTATGAAAAGAATTATTGATTTGTTTACAATCCTATTTTTGTAAAATTGATCTATTTGTATGGAATGCTGTGTGATTTCAATAAAATTATAAAAAAACTATAATATAGATAAGAGACAGTATATAACAGATAGCTAGATATTAACAGATCTATACAAGTGCCATTTTATAACAATATATTCTAGATATGAATGATTATGTAACAGATAGGATATGAAAGGCACTATACAAGAGAAAGCTAGATATATAAATTGCACTATATGTGCTAGGTATGAATGATTATACAATAGACAGATATAAAAAGCACTATAATATACACTCACCGACCACTTTACTAGGTGCACTTTGCTAGTGCCAGGTAAGACCCCCTTTTGCCTTCAGAACTACCCAAATTCTTTGTGGCACAGATTCAAGAAGGCAATGGAAACATTCCTCAAGGTGTTTGGTCCAAATTGACATGACGGCATCATAGCAGCTGATTTATCGACTACACATCCATAATGCGAATCTCCCATTCCACCATATCCAAAAGTTGCTCTACCGGATTGAGATTTGGTGATGGTGGATGCCATTTGAGTGCAGTGAACTCATCGTCATGTTCAAGAAACCAGTTTGAGATGAATTGAGGTTTGTGAGATGGTGCGTTATCCAGCTAGAAATAGCCATCAGAAGATGGGTACACTGTTGTCATAAAGTGATGGACATGGTCAGCAATGATACTCAGGTAGGCTGTGGCATATAAATGGTGCTCAGTTGGTACCAAGGGGCCCAAAGTGTGCCAAGGAAATATCCTGCATACCATTACACCACCACCACCAGCCTGAACCATTGATACAAGGCAGGATGGATCTATTGTTTCATGCTGACGCCAAATTATGACCCTACCATCTGAATGTCACATTAGAAATCGAGACTCATCAGACCAAGCAAAATTTTTCCCATCTTCCATTGTCCAATTTTGGTGAGCCCATGCTAATTGTAGTCTCAGTTGCCTTTTCTTAGCTGACAGGAGTGACACCCGGTGTGGTCTCCTGTTGCTGTAGCCCATCTGCTTCAAGGTACGACGTGTTGATGCTCTTCTGCACACCTCAATTGTAATGAGCGCTTATTTGAGTTACTGTTGCCTTACTCTGCACTTGAGCCAGTCTGGCCATCCTCCTCTGACCTCGGGTATCAACGAGGCATTTTCACTCAGACAACTGCCACTCACTGGATATTTTTTCCCTTTTTCAGACCATTCTCTGTAAACCCTAGAGATGGTTGCACATGAAAATCTCCATAGATCAGCAGTTTCTCAAATACTCAAACCAGCCCGTCTGGCACCAACAACCATGCCACATTCAAAGTCACTTCAGTCTCTTTTCTTCCCCATTCTGATGCTCGGTTTGTCTTGACGAGGACTAGATGCTGAAATTCACTGAGTTGCTGCCATGTGATTGGCTGATAGAAATTTACATTAACAAGCAGTTGAACGGGAATACCTATTAAAGTGGCAGGTAAGTGTACATTTTAGTCCTATTTGTTTTCTTGTGTTAACCTAGAATTTAATGTTCCAATTTATTTCTCTTTCATTTGATATTTAATGTTTTGATACTAATTTCTAAACTAGGAATTAATTCTGTGCTAAAATTTTTTACCTTTCATTTGGAATTTAATGTTATGGTACTCATTTCTAAACTGTTATTTTTATCTCCTCCTGTTCCTATGAACTGCTTTGAATATGACAGCATTTGATATGGTTATGCATACTGTAAATTTGGCTGCTATTAACACCGACATATAGGACACCACTGTGGCCACAAGATGGCAGAAAAGTAACAGTAATCTATGGTGGCTTCACCAGGACAAGGTCTGCCAAACTGAAGAGCTTATGGGCTTCATCCCCATTCTATTACTACACAATAACAGGGGATCTGAAAAATTCAGATGGTGGAGGGGCCTCAGTGGCTGTAGGTTTTAGTTCCAGGCACCTCTTACTCTTGCCAAATTAAACTTGCATTTCTGTCTTCATGTAATTGAACTCAGTTTTTAAGATTCAGAACTCACAATTTGTTTCCAGTGTGATGTAAGTGAATCCTGCAATATGTCCAGCTGCACATCTCTGGACTTTTTACCACTCTTTTTTTTTTTTTTTGGTAAAATGGAAACCAAGCCGTACACACTATTACCAATGTGGCCTCACAAGTGCATTGTCCACCATAGGAATAAAAAGCTTTGAACAGCTACGTAACCAAACACTCTTATGAGCCTCCATAATCTGCTTAGTGTTACGTTTACCCCTGAAAAATGTGATTTTTTTTCAACAAAAAAGGTTTTTGTGCGCAAGAGAAAAATGTAAATACCAAAAGTAAACATAATCACAATAAGAAAGGCACATCTGGTGTCTACTGCTGTACTGATGCAGATTTAGTAATGTCCTTCATGTGACATGTTTTGAAACTGTCATCAGCGCACACAGGCACTGTTCGAGCAGATGTCAAAAGATTAGTTTTTGGTAAAAAAAAATTCTGTTGCGTTTGCCTGATAGGGTAGAATGTCAGTGCCTGATCCACACAATCATATACATTTATGTAACATAACTGCACTATGCATGTCAAAAAGCTTAAGTCCACCCCTCCATTTATGACTATCAGAAAGTAAGAGGCCCTTGTCTGAACCTGGTACATTTAAAACCCAAATATTTACTTTGGTTGACTCCATGCCTAGATGAGGGGAGCTCTCTGAGGCCTTTAGAAAGAAGCTCATAGAGGTCTACGAGTCTGTGAAGGGATATAAAATGTTCTTCAAACAATTGGAAATCAACCATTGGACTGTCTAGAACAACTGAAATCTTGACTCAGGCCGGGCCATCCCCAGCAAATTCAGCCCAACTGCACAACTCAAGATGCTGCAAAGAAGTCTCTCCAAGAACCTCAGAATTCATCACAGCACCTTCAGGTATCTCTTGGTACTGTTGATGTCAAAGTGCACGACTCTATTATTAGGCAGATGCTGCACAAATGAAATCAACAAAGGGAATATTAGCTGTAAAGGATAGTAGTGGAAATGGCTTTGGAGCCGCTTTGCAGTTCAAGGCCTGTGGAGATAGTTCACCAGCATAGAACCCACTAGGAATTCTTCATTGCATCAGAGGAATAATGTGAGACGCTCAAGCAAAAGTGGACCTTGCGACATGAGAATGATCTTTAACCAATGGATTCTGGAATTTCCAACTCAAAGCCTGGATGTGAATTCCACCGAGATGCTGTTGACTGATTTGAAACAGGCTAAACTTTTAAGACACGCCTGAAACATCACATAGCTAAGAGAAATCTACGGTACATAGAGCAGTGGGAAAAATGATCTCCCAGTCAACGTCAGAGATGGCTAGACAGTTATTGCAAACGTGACTTGAGGGGGCAATACCAGGTACTTGCTTTTTCCACAGCCAGAAATGGTATACGTTTTCATTTTCATTGAATTATTGTAACACTCAATTTTTGTTTGATTTTTACAAGCAAGTCTCATTTATCTAAAGATTCTGTTTAAATGAAGATCAAATCCTGATGTGTCTAAAGAAGTTTAAAAAAAAAAAAAAAAAAAAAGAAAAAAAAAAGAAAAAGCATTTCATGGGGTTGACTCATTTTTTCATGACTGTATGCTTACACCCAGACCCTTTGTTTCCTGTGTTTAACCCTGTCTATCTCTACATTCCGTGACTTGAAATCCCACTTCTGATTTGCTTTGGCACATTGAAACTGAACATTATCGTAAAGAGCCTGGTTAGCTTTGATCAAGTTCAGCATTGAAAGCATAGTGCTTGTCCTTGATTGTCGTTTATTTTTCTATACCACCCATTATAGCATTTACAAACACAGTTGAAGCGGTCTGCATTTATGAGCCCACAATTACATGTCAGTTCTCCAAGATACGTGGTGTACTTCACAAATACCCTCATTTATATAGTATTGCTGTAGCACACTAAATTAACAATATGTATAACCGGTTTGAATTTACAGCACTCGGTGTTCTGTATTTACACTGACTGCTTGAGATTCAGCTGTTAGGGTTTGCCAAAACCTAAAAATGTGGAAAGCACAAATACTTTAGCAAGAAAATTTCTATTAGTAATGGAATTAAAATAAAAGTAACAGCCAATGTCATACATGTACAGGAAGCATATCCTTCCAGTGGGTGCGTTGGTGCCGCTCTTCATACTTAATGAGTGGATTCACTTAGAGGTCCCATTGTGCACAATGCCTGCATCAAGTAGTGGTTAGTGACTAATGTAGTTAAAGAATTATAAAGAAACATCTTGAAAGCAACATGTGAAAGAACATTTATGTGCCTGTGATCTTCATTATATCTCAAAAATAGATCATTAAGTCAAGCAATACAGTTGACCAAGAGAAACAATCAAAAGTGATGGTTTTAATAACAAGTTTGATTAATGATTAGTATTTTCTTTTTGCAGAAATGGCAGAAATTAAATAACAGCCTGATGAAAGTGCAGGCGGTACGGTAAACATGAGGGACTTTACCATTTTACTGGCACCTTCACCCGAATGCATCTGTGTGTCACACAATCTGACACCCCTACTACAGAACACCTAACACAAATGTCATTTTTTTTTCATTATACAATTGGCATGAAATATTTTGACTTTCCATTAACATATGTACTTACATTATCAACAGCCACATATCCGCTCAAGCCTGATTTCTGTTCAGGTCCATCTGTAGTGCAATTCTGCTGACTTTTGAGTATCTGTATTTCTTACCACTAACACTGGAAAAAAACTGATTAAGCATCATGTCAAAAGATTATAAAAGATTTCTGCTCTATACTGTTTATACAACTGTGCTGAATGTGCCTGTGCTCAATGGAAAACATATTCAGTACTAGAGGAGAACAGAATCCATGTTTTAACGGATTGCATCAGAGGGACGGTAATTTCTATTTTCATTCAATATTTGCCTTGTAGAATAGCATCCTATTCATTTTGTTACATTTGTGCATATCTAAATATACTTCTCAGTAGACTACTCTGGGTAAAATTTGTACAGTGGCAAGTAGGGAGAGTTAAGCAAAATAACATTTTATTGGCTAACTAGAAAGATTACAATATGCAACCTTTTGAGCCAACTCAGGCCCCTTCTTCAGGCAAGATGTAAACTTCTCACTACATCCATAATGGCTAACATGGTACAACACCCTAGTACAGGGGTGGTGAACTCCAGGCCTAGAGTGCCGCAGTGGCTGCGGGTTTTTATTCTTACTATCTTCTTAATTAGTGACCAGTTTTTGCTGCTGATTACTTCTTTTAATTAACTTGACTCAGGCCATATAGTTTTATTTTTCTTTAATTAGCAGCCAAACAATAATGAGACACAAAACAAGCCAACACATGACCAGCTCCCCTGTGCCCATCACACAATATCTGAAATTAAAGAGAGGTGATGGCCTTGGTAAGGCTGATCTATCAGGTCACTAAAACATTTTGACGGTGCTCTTAGAAAGAACAGAAAAACAACAGTTTTCGAAATGTGCACTGTGGCAGAATGAGAGCAGCAACAAGCCATGGAATTAAATAATGGGTTTAATTAACAGTAAGAATAGGCTTCTCATTAAGAAAGTGATTGGAGTGAAATTGGTGGGAGTTTGAAGCCCCAGTTTAGCTGGTCATCTTGTTAGCTCGTTTCACATCTCATTTCTGCATGGCTGTCATTTAATGAAGAAAGGAATCAATTCAGAGGGCTGAACCTTTCTAACAGGGCTATCAAAGTGATGGGGAAAAAGTTAATTAGCAGTGAAAACTGGTCACTGATTAGGAAAAGGGTTAGAATGAAAACCTGCAGCCACTGCGGCACTCCAGGCCTGGAGTTCGCCACCCCTGCCCTAGTACTACAGTGGCAAGAAAAAGCATGTTTCCTCTGGTGAAATAAATGCAGTCATGTATAAGCGTGTCTTCACCCAAATTACAATTACAAAAAAACACAATCTGTTTTAACTATTAACAAATTTTTATATTGCTCTTGTACATACTGAATGCATCATTCAGACATTCAACAAACTTTAACTGGAGGCAGAAGTTTGCAAACCTGGAGTCCAAGCAATGAAACAGGGGTATGATGTAGACCTACTCTGAGCTCAAGAAACATTTTGAGTTTACTGTTCACAAGAGGCATCTGTTGATGTGAAGCATGCCTTGCAAAAAAGAGATCTCAAAAGATTTACAATCAGGAATTGTTGATATACATAAAGCTAGAAAGGTCTACAAAGTAGTTTCAAAGAGTTCAAGCTGTTCTCTCTAGAAGTGGGCACTAGAGGAGATGACTTAAAAGTAACAAAGCCGAATGTTCATTGAATTAGAAAGAACCGTAAAGTAACAGCTGAAGGCTTGAAGGAATTGCTTGAACAGGTTAACATCTCTGTTCACAAGTCTACCATACAGAAAACATTGAACAGGCATGGTGCTGCCTGAGCTGCTGCTCACCAAAAGAAAAGCAATTCTGCATGTCTTAAGTTTGCTAAAGACCACCTTGACACTCAACACTATTGGGAAAATGTTTTGTGGACTGATGAAACTAAGATTGAATTGTTTAGGAAGAACACACAGCAGTACATGTGATGTAAAAAGGGGCACCACAAACCAGCATGAAATCATCTCCTCAAATGGTACAGTGGAAGGAGCATCATGATTTGGAGCTGCTTTGCTGACTCAGGGTCTGGACAGCTTGCCTTTGAGTGGGAAAATTCCTAAGTTTCTTTAAGGCAGTTGTTCCCCACCAGCTGAAGCTCAGTAGAAACTGGGTGATGCAGCAGGACAATGACCATAGACACCAAGTAAATCCAAAATAAATAAATAAACAAAACAATCACCTTTTGGAAGTGGCTCAGTCAGAGCCCTGTCCTTAACCCAATGGAGATATTGTAGTGAGCTGTTCACATCAGAGATCCTAAGAATATGACTAAGCTGAAGCAGATTTGTAAGGAAGAAAGGATCAGAAAACCCCCTTGAACATTGTGCAGGTCTGATTCCCAGCTACTGGACGCTCTTGTTTAGGGGTTATTACTGCCGCAGGAGGTTTTGACCAGTCATCAATACCAATGGATCACTTACATTTTCTCAATAAAGATATGAAAGATTTAAATTGTTTGTGTGTTATTGGCATAAGTATATTTAGTTTATCTACACTTTGCGACTGACTTCATGTCCAGTTGATGCAGAAAACCAGGCCATTCCAAAGGGTTCACATACTTTTTCTTGCCACATTAGGGGCAATGCTAGAAATGTGCTGCCATTTTTTTCTCTTTTTTATGCAGGGGTAGACAAAGTCAACTTAGTGACTTCAGTTTTTTTTTTTTTTTTGTTCCAACCCAGCTAAAAAACAATAATTGCCAAAAACAGATCTTATTTAATTTGATGGCTTGTTCTGCCATGTCAGGTTGCTCATATTGTAGATTTTATCTTTTCAAGGATATCATTCAAATTATTTGTAGGAGGAGCAGGTGAGGAATTCTCAGTCCTTCACTTTTTTTCTTCAGATTCCTTCCAGAGATTTTTTTTAAACCAGTTAGTTTACAATGAACACACACACACATATGTAAACAGAAACAATTTAGATGCCACATTTGTCATTTGCAACTGATTGGCAATAAAAACCAATTAAAACAGTAAATGCGGATTTAGAAATTAAAGGTGGAGACTCTCAACAGGCGACGTGACTAAAATGAAACATACAAATATTGTCTTGGCAGTATGAACTTCAACATCAAGTCTGGCTTTCCATTAGGAAACGAAGCTGGGGAAAAAAAAAAACAAAAACCTGCAGCCACTGTGGCACTCCTGGATCAACTATGCAGACCCCTGTTTTAATGCAAGCAGGAAGCTTTAACTAGTAATGTAGTGCCCAAACTTTCTTTACAACATGTCACCTCTTTTGTCTTCATGGTTGACTGTTGTGGCAGAGATCTCTTGAATGAAAATCTGTGCACTGTTCCATGACAAATATCCCAAATCCGCAGATACATGATTGGGGAATCTACAACAGGCTTCTGTCAGTTTTAGACAATAGGTTAAGAGTATCTAAAAATAAACAACAGGTCATTTTGTGAGGATACATTGCTTCATTCGTTCATAAATCACTAGGACTTGTTCTATATAAATACTCTTCACTTTCTTAATTTAATTTTTTAAGTTATTAATTGGAAGTCAAATACTGAAGAGTATAAAGTATGCATATTACTAAATTGAAATGTCTTTGCAATTAGACTTAAAATCAAAACACCAAATTATATTGTAAATTAACTGAACACAAAATAAAATGAATTAACTTCTGAAGTGCTTCTGTTTAAGAAATGGGTGTATTAACAAAATTTCTAAGTACAATGTTGTGTCTGTATATCAGGCCAATGGATTATATGCCAAGTGTGTGTACATGGACAAAGCTGTCCCTATGACCCAAGTGCGAGAGGCAGATTGGTTGGACCGGGTTGCTATGTGCATCAAACTACATGACTTATTAAAGTAGGCCACGACTACCCTGTCTCACTAAGTTTACAGTAAGGAGGTCAGCACTTGCTGGAAATGTCATGTAATGTTGACATGGCCTTAAGAAATCTGATCCATCACTGTCTCCATCTCTCCTGCACTGTTTATATGGTTTCTTTTACCTGCTTTGCAAAAGTAAATTGTAGTGTCATGAATATAGAAGCAAATCACTTTAACAAATTAATACACTTGAACTCAACAACCAGCTCTACACTGCTCTAAGAGTGATCTGACACATCATAATGAGCCAAACACTACAGGAATTTAGAGTGTGAACAATGAATCAATGCATTTAAACATATCTTCTGATCAGTAAGGAAGGCCACTGGATATTATTATAAAGTAACCTGTTTTTATTGCTTAAGCATCATTATGACATGTGCTGCTGCTGCTACAAAAAAAAAATACATTTATCTCAAAACTTAAACCATTACTGCCTCCATACTTGTTTGAAGTGTAGCCCCATTTGAAGTCATTGCTATTTATATAGCACAGATTATTTGAAGTGGGCATTCTCTGCAGGTGCTGAAAGTATTTCATGACATATTGAAACTACACTCCATATGCTAAATGTTTTAAGTCATGGCTCAAGTGACTATTTTAAGAAATGTTTAAATGAATTGTGTTTCAGAATGCTGTTGCATGAAGGGTTGAAAGTGAAGCTTCCATCTCCCTCAGCAGGTGTACATGCATACAAATGTAAAATGATTAACATACAGGAAATATAACAGACAAATGCATTCATTATTTGAAGCAGCACATAACCATTTTTTCTAAATTCCCTCACAATAAATTACCAAAAGAAATAGCATCCGACAGTCTAAATGGTTCCTTTCACATGAAGACATTGTTGTATACTTACTATTTGAACATGTCTGCTTCAGTGTGATGCGTCAAAACAAAAATGGAATTGGTCTGCGACTTTTCTTATCCTTTGTCATAAGAGTTAAAAAAAAAAAAAAAAAAAAAAAAAAAAAACAGTGCAAAGGCAAGCTGATGAAAGCAGGCATTTCTGGTGATGCTTCAACCAAAGAATTTTATTTATTTTTGATTTGAATTTAAAGGCAACTTAAGCCTCATCTTGGACAGTTAATGCAAATAGACTATTTGCAGTCTGTTCTCACCTCACTCCAAGTCATTTAGCCTGCCCTTTAAATGTAACATTCTGAAGAGAAATGTCCACATTCAAGTAACATTTGAGGACCACTTATTCACTGCACTATATATTCTTCTTTTAATTTCATTTGCACCTTCATCAATCAACCATACTGCTACTCACCACTCCCCACCTCTCCCTTTAAACAAAACGTAAAACATGATAATGGAAGCTCTGGTAGTAGCAGCACATAAAAGTAAAGTGTTTCTTTTTAAACCATGGATGGACTCGATGTAGCTCACTTTCTATGGGCTTCTTGGAAAACAATAAAAAAAAAATAAGTTCATGTGCAAACAAATGCCACACACTGAGGTCATTCTGGTTAAACTCCATGGAAATGAGAGAGGCAGTGCATCACTAGTGGAGTATATTACGGTGGAAGTTCATGTCAAAGAGGTCTGAAATTGCACTTTTGCCTATTTCAGCTCTTGCATGTTTAAAAGCTGTGAAGTTGTTTCATGGAACTGGAGTAACAGATGTCATGATCACTCCTTGATCTAAAAGAAAAAAAGAGGAGAGTTCTTAGTCATATTATTACATTTACAGCAAGTCATTGCTTCCAATATAAAAGCGCTATTCTGCCCTGTAAGACTTTATGGTTTCTACATAATACTCACTTTTACAGAAAAATGATTAATTATGAGCACTTACTGTAAGAAACTCAAAATCTACTTTTTCCACACATATTTGTTGAAACTATTGCAGAACACCTGCAAAAAGATATCCTTATTGTCTTTAATTATCGTTGCTAACAAAGTGCTTTAACAAAATATCGCTCCCTTCCCAAGCTCTAAATTGTACATTTCTGGCATCAAATGTTTTTAGGTCTTCAGCTAAATTATACCATGAGATAAAGGGCATGTGAGGTTTTAAAACCTAATTTAGCTAATGAACACAGTTATCCAATACCATTTGGCACAGTGTGAAGAAGCAATTGCCCCCTCAACCAAACTAAAGTTGGCTAATGTCAAAGACTTGACGACAGCCACCTCTGCTAAACATTAACCCCCCTTGTTTTGACTCAAATCATCAGAATCAGGTTGTAACTATTTTAAGAATTGGGTTAATGAATTTTGTATTTCTAAATGCTATTTGCACAACGGGTTAAAAAAGTGAAGCTTCCAAATGTCTCAGCAGGAGTAAATGTACAAATATGCAACAAGTACATAACATTATAATCAAAGAAAAGTCCTCAAGTTATCAGAAAGCAACTTGCTGATCTCAGAATTGGCTTTGTAGTTCTTTCTCAAGTGAAAGCGAAAAATCTCCAAAAGAACAACACTTGGAAAATTGTAGGCACTCGCCCTTGGAGGGGCTGGCTTGACAAAATTCCTCATAGGGCAACGAGTAAAAATCAACTGGAAAGATCTTTTATAAGCGTCCAAAGAACTGCAGACTTCTCTTTCTCCAGCAAAGGTTAAGTGTTCATGATTGCACAGTTTCAAAGAAAGGGACAAAAATGGTCTTCATTGGAGAGCAGAAATGCGGAAACCAATGGTAATCCAGAAAATCATAAATGCTGCGGGTCTTTTGGGAGAATGTCCTAATATGAGAATACTAGAACTTTTTGGACAGCATGCTTTATTGTCTGGTGTAAAGCAGACACAGCATTCAATTCTAAGAAAATCATACCAATGATCAAACAAGATGGTGGGTAGTGTGATGGCTTGGGATGCTTTCTGCCTCAGGACCTGGTTGACTGGTCATAATGCCATAACTAAAGAAACAAATTCTGCACTGCTTTCAGAAAATTCTTACTGAGAGTGAAACTTGTAGTGTAGATGGTCACACAGCAAGACAATGAATACAAAAACAGGTTGATGATTTACTGTGTGTGTGTCAGATGGTATTGCTGTATGGGGGTGGTGGAATATGGAGTTCACCTCAACTGACAGACATTCATCACCCAGAACTGAACTTCAGTAAATCACGGCGGACTGACACTTTAAACACCTACACAAATTGCTCCAGAAACTCTTCTTTCCAGTGCCTTACATCTTTTTAGTAAGGAATATCAGAGGGTTTTGTGTAAACATCATGTAACTGTTTTAGGGAAAACAAAAAGTACTAACAAACTGCTAGAAGTAGTTAGCAAAGAATTTGCTTTCAAATGATGTAAACATTTTAGAATTGGTGTGTATGTTTTAACCTGTCTTTTTTATTTATCTGTAATTGGATGCAACTGAGAAGGCAAATTCCATGTTTTGCAGTGCAAAACTGGCTAAACAAAAAACTTGAACCTTTGTATTAAACGAGTACACTTTAGATTGGTTAAAAAAAGAGGAAAACTGAAGTTTTAGACTGGCCTGGTCAAAGTCCAGAAATACACTCAATGGCTTTGCCAGGAGCTGAATAGGTTCAGCGAGAGAGAGAGAGAGAGAGAGAGGCTAACAATTCCTCCACAGTGAAGACTGGTACTGAATTACAGGAAGTGTTTGGTTAACAACTAGTTAAGTGCAGACAAACACTATTTTTTTCTCACAAGTGTTAATTAGTGTTGTATAACTTTGTTAATTCAATAAATGAACAAAGTTTAAAAAGTGTTTTGTTTATTCAGATGCCCTTTATGAAATGTTAGTAATTGCTTGAAGTCTTGAAACCTTTCAGTGTCAAAAATTTGCAAAACTACTGAGAATTAGGATGGGGCAAATACATGTTCCTGGTAGGGTATGTCTTAACAAGCAGATTAAGGAGTGAAAATAGGAAGACTCAGTCTAAAAGGACCAAACCTAGGTAAACAAAAACAACAAAGAAATGGTCTACTTTCGGATTTCATTTACATGGTTCTACCCAAACCTATTCAAGCCTTTACCTCTGTGACAACACCTGCAGCAATGGTGGATCCAACGTAACGTAGCATGAAGCGACCCAGTTCTTTGAAATCTTTATAAAGTTCAAGTGCAACCGGTCTTTGGGTCTGAATTTCTATCAATGCATTCTGCCCTTTAGTCAGGCATCTGGGAGAGAAAAAAAAAACTAATTTAATTTTATGTATTACTATAGAATATTTCAAATAAAGTGTGGTGAGAATGGAGTTCTGTCCAGGCCTAAAATTCTTAAAAAAAATAACATAATAATGTAACTAGCAGTGCTATATGATAAATATATTTCAGTGTCTTTAGAAAGAAATAAAAATAAACACTTTACAACAGCACTTTCAATAATGCATTGAATGGTATCACAATAAACAGACTGCGGTGGGCTGGCGCCCTGCCCGGGGTTTGTTTCCTGCCTTGCGACCTGTGTTGGCTGGAATTGGCTCCAGCAGACCCCCGTGACCCTGTAGTTAAGATATAGCGGGTTGGGTAATGGATGGATGGATGGACAATAAACAGAGTATAAAATTAAAAGTTAAAACAATCAAACAATGTCATTATTTACATGCTCTACCTTTACTGAATTGCTTAAGTCAGCATTACAAACTAAATCTAATCCCTTCTCAATAAATAAATACAAGTCAATAAACCCAGTTGCACTCTTAACATATCCAAATCATGTCTTCCAGTTCTTCTAGAGACTCCACCTACTCCTTCCTCATTAATTAATCAAGAGGCACCACACCCAAGGCACACAAAGTGTTCCGAGAATGGCTGCCAACTGTGCTCACAGCTGCTGTGTCCATCCTGCTTTACTACAGATCACAATTACCTCTGACTAAGTAACTGCAGAGGACAGCTGGTGGATACACTTCTGCTGCAACACTAAATAAAACATACTAATATGATGTCAATATACTTGTCAATTAATCCTCACTTACAGGTGCCTTGGTAATTGGCTAATTTAGACATTTACTATAAAATATTTCTGTGCAGCTTTAACACCTGTATTTGTTATAGCATTCCTGTTATATTTAAACTCTTACATAATGGCACACCTTTCTATTTAAACAAGGCAATGAAGAAGCTGAGCCTTTATATAAACCTCTCCAATCCACTTCATTCAAGTCTAGGTCACTGGGAGCCAGAGCCAGCCATGGAAGTATACGGTTAGACTCAAGCAAAGAAGGAAACAATCCTGCATGGTGAGCTAGTCCACATATTTTTCAAATATTCTCAGAAGAAAACTGGCATAATGCAGCTCCATAAATGTGGAAACAAGAATGGCAAACAAATGCACTGACAAAAGAGAAATACCAAGTTCATAGATGTTTTAATGTCGAGTGTTAGGGAAGATTGTAAAAACATTGAAAATATGCACAGTTTTATCATCAAAGAATAATAAAATATATAGCTGACTAGTGTACCCCTTTCTGGGAAGAAACCCACCTTGAAACCAGTGAAATTAAAAACGGATCTGGCACAACTTACCCTAAAACTGGACTGAAAAGGTTAGTAAGTGACAGATGCAGATAGCCCAAAATACATATTATGACAGATGTCTAGACACACGTTATGTCTGATTTCCAGTTCACCTTTCACTTACCCATATTAAGTACCACTTGTATGTAATGTCAATTGCAATGAAGAGTTATATTTTTGCCAGTTTTCATTCTTAAATGTTAGACGAAAGTTGACTAGTGAGAGTTGATGCGATTTTAATGTTGGGTTTCAGTAGTGCTAAAGGAATACCCCACCCAAAAATTCTTAAATAACTTGTATGTTACTTACCCTATGTAGTTTGTAGTGGTGACTGACAAACCATGTTTAATCTCATATTTTAGTCGAGAAAGGACAAAGTTTCTGATAGAATGGGAGCCAATTGTGACCAATGCTGTGCAACAGCAAACAATATCAAAAATGCCCATGAAAGAAATCTCCCGTTACTCATGTCATGTCATCCAGTTATACGATCACAGAATGTAAAACGCATGTTTCTTGCTGAAACACTCTTAAATGCATAACTCCAGCAAATTAAAATGTTATAGTTCAGAAACAGGAAACCCCTTCACATAGGATTTGTCTTTTGAGATGAAGGCCCATCTCACCCTCTCATTTATTGGTCAAAAGTCCTGTGTTCAATTCAAAAGCGTGTCCACTAGTAATTGTTGGCAAGCATGTCTCCGTCTTTGTCATTCTCTCCTTCTCTATTCTGAACTCGACACCCAGCAGATGGCATTGGTCATCATCTTCTTCCTATTATGGTGTTCATTGTCACTTCATCTGCTTCTGTGATTTGCCTGAATACCAGCAGATGTTACTGGTCTTCTTCTTTCTGCCGTTGTCACTTGATTCTGAGAGCACTTTGCCATGATAAACATTCGATACAAGTTATAAGCTGTAATGACCTTCTTGTTTTTTTTTTTAGAATGTACCAGGTCAAAACTCAAATTTCTAGCCCTAGTTGTGTATGAGTAACCACATGATGGACAGACTTTAGAATTTTATTAATCTGTATATGATAAAATCGTAAGCCATTTGGATGTAGAAACAGACAAAACGATTTTCACAGAATTTTACATACATCTTGCCGCTGGTCTGACTTGAAGTTGTTGGGGGTTTGGGTATTAATAGTAAGAGGGTGCCAACCCCAAAACAAGTGCAATACAATTTATTTTTGTATAGCCCAAAATCACACAAGGAGTGCCGCAATGGGCTTTAACAGGCCCTGCCCCTTGACAGCCCCCCAGCCTTGACTCTCTAAGACGACAAGGAAAAACTCCCAAAAAAAAACCCCAGTAGGGAAAAAAATGGAAGAAACCTCGGGAAAGGTGGTTCAAAGAGAGACCCCTGTCCAGGTAGGTTGGGTGTGCAGTGGGTGTCAAAAAGAAGTGGGTCAATACAATACAATACAATACAAATGCTGACTAGGGGACTACACTTCCCATCAGGCAGCAGGAATACATTATGTAACACATCGTCATCACTCCACATAGTTTTCTCCTGGCTGAAGGGTGATCGTAAGGACCACAGGTACATACCGCATTTTCTTCTCAACTAATCATTATCTCACTGGATTACAACTTTCGTCTAAAAGCACATCTTTTTGTCTCCTCATGGGTTGTGTTCAGCCATATTGAATTTCCCAAAGAAAATGTTTCCCCCAATTTATGTACACAGGCAATGCCAATTACTCCTGCTAGCTATTAATAATTCTAAGCAAATGAAGTAAGTAGAAAAGACACCATAATATTTCACATACATTTAATACCTACTCTAAATAATTTAAAAAAAAAAAAAAAAAGCAAAATAGCTTACTTTGGTTTTTTCTTCAGCACTTCTCCAGTACTTTTGTGAAGGATGCTTACTAATTTTCTTATGGTTGCAGGTTCAGTGACAGTTTGAAAATGCAGTAACACCTGGGAAAAAAAAAAATTTAACTTGTAAATCGTGTCCCAAGAATATGGTTGAACAGATACTAGTGGTTTATGTATTACAGTATCACTTCTGAATAGGAAAATATGCCAGAATACACTCAGTATACACATTTGTGAATTTTCTAGATGTAGTACAGTTAGAATCAAGATAAACTAAAGTGTATCTGCATTTTACGTGTCCAGTAATGTCAAAGGCAACAGTGCTTAATATTTCAATGATATAGAGACAAATAGAATTGGAAGGAAAAGAACAAAGCCCTCTGATGGTCAGGCACCATGAATGTTGTGAGAGCCAAAGCCTTGAAAACACAGATTTGATCCATTCCAGACTGATAAAGAATTTTAATTATTTACTAATCACCTCAAAACTAGGAAAATAAAAAGTTAATTTAGCAAGTGTTTATTTCTATCTACCATTGCTTCTAATACTGGTATAGCGGTAGTGAGGTATTTGGTTTATGGCATTTCTCATTCTCACCACTGTAACCTTTGACAAGCAGGAACTTATAAACTATGTGAAACAAATTATCACCTCTATTGAAATTCTAAAATTAAAATCACTAATAGTTTGCATGTATTTTATACATGCTGACAAGATACTCTTCAGTAAAAAAAAAAAAATCTGATACAGAATTTAAAATATTTCCAAACACAAAACTGAGTAATGAGCAAACAACATTTAATACTAAATATTCATTCTCCTTTTGAATGTTCATTTGACTGCATCTTCCCCACATAATTAGTTCATAATTTCCACCTAAACTGCAGATATTATAAGATCTAAACAATCACACTTACAGGAAATCCTTTTGTTATGGGAACTTCTATATTGAACAGAAGAATCCTTGCTTGGAATCGAGTACATACTTTAATGGGTTCTTTAGGATCACAAAATACACACCCAACACTGGAAAAAAAAATACAGCTTAACATACATTTGGTATAAGAAGCTTTACCAAGAACATTACAAAGACATGCCTTAAATCACCAGAACAGCTTAACAGGAGGAAAGATGATGTAGCAGTGGCAATAACATTAATAGATGTAGAATATATACTACTGTAACTGCTTAAACAGACATTTTGATGTATACATATCTTCATCCACACATCCCTTTTCAAACCTGTTACGGCCAATTCAGAATCAAAAAAGAACCAAGTCTATCCCATAAGGAAGCACTCCTAGATAAAATACTGGCACATCATAGGGCATACTCATTCATTCCAGATGAGTTTAAAGTCAATAATGCACCTAAAACACACTTCATTGTTATTACTGAAAGACAGACAGATGTGAACCAAGTCTCAATTAGCTTTGAGGCAGCAGTGCTTCTAACCCCTATGATTATAATCACAGCACTGGTCAGAATTGATCTAAGGTTGAATGCAACCAGATATAGAGTGGTCCATGAAGAAAACCTGCTCCAGAGAAGCTGTGATCTCAGACTAGGGTGACGGCTCACCTTTCAGGATGACAACAACCTGAAGAGTACAGCCAAGACAATTTTGGAGTGGCTTCAGGACAAGTCCCAAACTGTCCTTGAGTGGTCCAGTCAAAGCCTAAACTTACACCATATAAAACATCAATGGAGAGACCTGAAGATGGCAGTTTACAGAGACTTCTTATCCAGGCTAATGCAGCTTGAGAAGATCTGCCAGGAAGAAATGGGATAAACTTTCCAAGTCCAGGTGTGCTAAGGTTGTAGAGGCTTACTCAAGAAGAATCCACATGGGAATTGCTGCCAAAGGGGCTTGTACAAAGTACTTAGGGGTCTGAATACTGATATGGTGAGATTTTAGTTTTTTTAGATTTGATTTTTAATAAACTTGCAAACCTTTCTGAAAACATGTTTTCACTTTGTCATTATGGATTATTGTGGGTAGATTGATGGGCAGGGAGAGGCAAATTTATCCACTTAAAGTTCTTAATACTTTGAAAATCAATTTTAAATCTGAATGATTGTGCACTACACATTTATGAATGTCTAATAATAAGCAACACTAAAAATTAGTGGATTTATTTTATGACAATTTCATATTGTGGGAATATTGTACTGCGAAGCTTGAATGACAATATAAATTGTATCATGGGCTAAATGCTTTGATTTTAGGCTTACTCTTTACCCAATTCAGGGTGGCAGAAGGCCAGAGGCTAACCCAGCAGTCCTGGACACAATGCAGGAACTAACTCTGGACTAAGCACCATGCCTTTGCAGGGCATACTCATGCACACACCCTCAGTCACACTTACAATGTACACAACACACATTTTGCCGAATATAAAGCTCCAGCATGTTCAGTTTTTAAGAAGACCCATTGCCTTTATTGCACTTCACTAATTGTAATTTGCTAGATTCAGTGTTTGAGTTCATAGAAATTAAATGTCAGTACTGTTTAGATACAAAGTGCTTTACAGGTCATGAAGCATAAAATATTGAGTGCCAGTACACTACAGAGTTTTTGATTTGAACAAAAAATAAATAAATAAATAAAAATCTAATGCTATCTCAAAGAAAACACTACAATAGTGCAATATTCTTGTACCTACTTAATACACTAAATTAAAACATTTGAGTGGAAATTATTATGTTTCAATGGAACTGGTACAACATCAGGTGGATGTTTAACATAACAAGGAAATAAGTGGCACTAGCAAAATGAGTATATACAAACTTGATTTTGATTATATCCATGCCAGTCACAGTGAGACTAACATGATCTCCGGCTGCTGCCCAGTCGATTGGCTCATCATGTAATGAAATTCCTGTAAATGAGTAAAAACCAGAAAAGCTTTGTCATTAAAACCAGTGTTTCAAACAAAAATAGGTAGCCTTCTTTTGTTTGGTCTGACTCATCAGATTTCAGTATGAAAAGGCAGGAACTATGCAACCTAAGTGTTAAGCAATTAAAGAAAAAGAAAGAAAAAAAAACCTGCATCCTATATAAGCACCATTCATTTCATCTTGAATATGACCCCTATAAACTATTAAACGTTACCTGAGGCATATATTTACCCAAGCAGTAAACCAAAGTCTTGGAAGCAAAAAAGCTTTCACCACATTGCGGTTAAATGTTATCACCAAATCATGTTCAACTGCAATTGACCAAGGTAATATATATTACCACACTAGAAATGAATGGTATTGGGTGTGGACTTAAAGAACAGACAACCGAAAGATTACTGTGTAGCGTAAATGTAAATTAACCGCTTTACTTACATTTCCTCCCACAAATAAAAACAAATCATAAAAATAAGTTGTGAATGAAAAGGGTGTAGACATTACACAGGCCTAAGATATTTCGAGAATTCAACATCACATGTCCCGATTAAAAAAACAACTGCGGAGAATCATAAAATGTGAGGCTTCCGAAAGTAGTGTGGTGACATCAGTGTAAATTCTGTCACACCTTTGGCTGTATTTCATTTAAAAAAAAAAAAAGTTTAAAAATAATAAAATGACTTAAAATTGGTAGATGTATTGGTCTGACACAAACACAACTTCTTTAGATGCTATATGTACTAAATATACTGATGCCCTGTATTTTTCGGTAATGAAGTTAAATGTTTTTACAATAGTTATGTCTGCTTACAGTACCTGTTTCAGAAAAATGTTAAATAAAGTTGAACTTTTTACAACAGTTACCTACTTACAGTTCCTGTTTCAGATAGCAGAAACCTTGACAACTTTTAAGAAAAATCTAAATGAGATTTCGGAATAGCTTAGCTAAACAAACAGGCTTGATGGACTTAATGGCCTTCTCTCATTTGTCAAATTTCTTATGTTCTCATGTCAAAAACTTCAAGGCATTCACTTCGTTAGTAGCTCTATAAGGTGTTTTTCATTTACAAGAAATATTTCACCAAATAAGTAACTGTCTCTGTTGTCTATGTTGCTAACATAGCAATTTGCCTTTCCTAAAAACATTCTTTTCACATTATATGCCACTCGGAGAAAAAGCAGATCATGCAGCAGGGCTTTCAATTTTATTGTGATGGTTGATATTTTAATTCAGCATCAGGTTCTGACCAATTGATAGTGTAAGAAATCACTACAATGTATTTCTACAAAGAAAGAAAGAATAAATAAACTGTATAGGTGTAGTGGTTACTGCTGCTGCCTTACACCTTCTCAGTGCAGGTTTTATATCCTGATCCAGGTGCTGCCTGTTAGAAGAGTTTGCACTTTCTACTTCTTGACTATGCAGGAAAGTGTTCTTTAAAACTACCTGTAGTTTTCACATATTTTGAGATAAACCACCTCTAGTATTTGCAGTGTCACTACAGTATCACTTAGATTCCAATTACTTAAGAACTCTTCCTCCTTTAGAGGGGAAATCAGTCAAAAGTTTTAGAACACCTCAGTTTTTATGAAAATGCATGCAGTTTAATGACTTAACGTTTCATGAAACTAAGGCATAGAACAAATAAATATTGGCAAATAAAAAAATCAAGGAATCATTAAGTAAACAAAATTTGAAATTTTGAATTCCTCAAAGTAGCCTGCACCTTTTGCTGATATAACAGCCAAAATGTTGTTACCCTTTTGATTCAGAATAACAGTCACTCTGTGGTAGTCATTAACTGTGCCTCCAGCAAAATAACCCCAGGCCATCACACTTCCTCCTCCATGTTTGACAGCAGGGTCACACACTGAGGAACAATCCTTTTGCCAACTTGACAGCATGTAAACACAATCTTTGATGAACCCAAGATTTCAAATTTTGATTCATTGGTCCCCAAGACTTTCATCCAGTCTCCACTAGTCCACGGACGCTATTTCAAAGCCCTATTTTGTCCTTTACGGAATAGCTTTTTTTCAATGCCATTTACCCTGTCAGACATGCAGTAGAAACTGAGAGTTAAGCTGTGCTTGAAGCTGTTGTGCTATGAGGCACCCATCATGTAAGTCGGTGACCCTCTTGCTTTCTGACTGGCTTACTAAGACTTTGAGTCTGCCAGATCTCTTAATATCAGAGTTTCTTCCAGTTTCAAATTGCCTTTGGATTGTGTAGGACACCAGTGGACCCACTGACCCTTGGATTTTTTTTGCCATTTCTCTAAATGAGAGTCCTACACTCATAAGGGGTAATAATGCTCTGTCTCATTTCATTTGTTAATTGTTGCTTTCTTGCCAATATCACTGGAATTTACAACTTTCTAATGTTGTCCAATTAGTACTTCAGTAGGCATAGTAACACAGTCTGTTCCAACTCTGCTTTAAGACACACAGAGGGTTTGCTTTAACTTGAAAGGCTTCATTTACTTTAATTGCTGCTAGGTTGTGACCTATTAGATGTTCCCTGAAGAAGGCACATTTGTAATATTATGAAATTTCCTCTTTTTGTTTTTTTTTTTAAAAGAAAAAAAAAAAACTTTTGCAAACCTAAATTTAAACCACTGGCAGTCTACTGCCTACCTTTTCACCGTTTTAGGGCATTCATTGCATTTCGACTGATTAAATTTGAAGAAAACCTGGAAAAACTGAGGTGTTCTAAAACTTTTGACTGGCAGTATATGTAAAGACTGAAAATATGTGGTTCTATTGAAGACTTCAGATTGACAAAGCAAGATGTTTATCTCATCTGTGAACACCGATTTAAATGTCTAAACAGGTTTCTGGAAATGAATTTCTGCAGCTTCAGAAGTGGGTTCCAGAGTAAACACCATAACTACACTGACTGCAATGAATCTGTAAGGGGAGAAAGAAGAGTACCTTTTACAGTGCAGGTTTCATTAGGCGGCATTGCTAAAATTCGATCTCCAGTTTGCACATAACCTGCTTCAATCTTGCCCGTTATGCAGAAGCCAGACCCTTGATCTATTAAAAAAAAGTTAGTCTAATGTAAAAACATGTTAATATGTGCATTACTTTAATGAGTTTATCTTTCAATAACATACCTTTAAATACATCGGAAACACACAATCTAAATGGTTTATCCACAGGTCTTTGTGGAGGCTTGAAGCAATCTAGAAGAAAACAAATTGCTTTAAAAACAAGCAGAAAACAAATACATAGCTGAAAATTACATAATTTCAGCTTTGTTGATTAATAATTAATAATAAATAAGTGAAAAAAGATTTATTCTTCCTCTTTTATTTATTACAAATGGCTACTTGAAGATTTGTGAAAAACCATTTTGTTCTTTAAAAAAATGATTTAAAGCTACAAATTATATGTATTTATAAGAACTGAAGCAAGAAACAAAAAGAATGAATTACCTCTTATGCAAAACTGGAGCATCAATGCATGTGCAACTGTAGCATGGTTTAAGAAAAATGTGTTTGGTCCCCAGCCTGGTCGCTGCCTGTGTGAAGTTTGTATATTCTTCTCATGGGTTTAAAATGGAAAGAATGAATACATTTTCTAAAGATATACTGGTTTTACTCCTACACTCTACAACTCTGAACTGGCATGGTATGATGTTAAGAGTGGTGTTCCACAGGGATCAGTGCTGGGGCAACTTCTATTTTTAATGTCTATAAATGATTTAGATAGGAATATAAGTAACAAGCTGGTTAAGTTTGCAATGATACCAAGATAGGTGGATTAGCAGATAATTTGGAGTCCATTATATCGTCACAGAAGGACTTAGTAGACAGGCTTGGGCAGATTTGTGGCAGATGAAATTTGATGTCAGTAAATGTAAAGAATTACACATAGGAAGTAAAAATGTGAGGTTTGAATACACAATGGGCGGTCGGAAAATCGAGAGTCCACCTTATGAGAAGGATTTAGGAGTCATAGCGGACTCTAAGCTATCAACTTCCAGTTTTCAGAAGCCATTAAGAAGGCTAACAGAATGTCAGGTTATATAGCGCCTTGATGTGTGCAGTACAAGTCACAGAAGGATATGCTCAACCTTTATAATGCACTGGTTAGGCCTCATCTTGAGTACTGTGTGCAGTTTTGGTCTCCAGGCTACAAAAAGGACATAGCAGCACTAGAAAAGGTCCAGAGAAGAGTGACTAGGCTGATTCCAGGGCTACAGGGGATGAGTTATGAGGAAAGATTAAATGAGCCGAGTCTTTACAGTTTAAGCAAAAGAAGATTAAGACGTGACTTTATTGAAGTGTTTAAAATTATGAAGGGGATCAGTACAGTGGATCGAGACTGTTATTTTAAAATGAGTTCATCAAGTACACGGGGACACAGTTGGAAACTTGTTAAGGATAAATTTCACACAAACATTAGGAAGTTTTTCTTTACACAAAGAACGATAGACACTTGGAATAAGCAACCAAGTAGTGTGGTAGACAGTAAGACGTTAGGGACTTTCAAAACTCAACTTAATGCTTTTTTGGAAGAAATAAGTGGATAGGACTGGTGAGCTTTGTTGGGCTGAATGGCCTGTTCTCGTCTAGAGTGTTCTAATGAGAGAGAGAGAGAGAGAGAGAGAGAGAGAGAGAGTGTGAGTGTGTGTGTGCCCTAAAAATGTACTCGCTATTCAGGATTCATTTCTGTGCTGCATCCTGTCTGTCCAGGATCTGCTCTGAGCAAATGTAACTTTCATTAACTCAGCAGACAACATACATTCATAAAAATAACATTTAAATATGAACTTCCAGATATATACAAGTGTATTGTGAAGCAGTGCCTAGATGTTCAATAATAAAAGACAAAATGGATTACGATGACAAGGACAGAGAACCTCTTGTAGCAATGTGGAGTGAGGAGGCCTGCTAAATGACAAAATGCCCTGTTATGTTTGGTGGAAAGAAGTATACTTTCAGAATTGGAAACTGCCAAGAATAAGTCACGATTTAAGGGGAAAAGGCATCTCAAGGACCACAAAGGGGAATTCTAGTCTAGCGTGTCAGTAAACACATTAACTCTGAGGGCTGAATATTTTTTCCAGAAACACAGTTTCTGAAAAGCAATGGTTTCACACAGAAGTCAACATTAAATGTCTGTTGCTGCATGCAGTGGCTGCCAGTTTGCCAAGAATGTGCAGCAGGCTTGCTGCCAGGTTATCTTTGCGTGGATGGGGCAGCAGCAACAGCAGGAGTCACGGTCGCAGTGCATTGCAATCTGGTTTCTACCTCTTACCATTGTTAAGTGGCAGGCTTCCTGGCGAACACTGCTGTAGGCGTGTCAACAACATGAACCTGTTCAGCACCATGATTAGCTGGGGACCAGTCAGCTAAAGCTGGAACCTCACATTCATTTTCGATCACTTGTATCAAAATTGGATTCCGGCAAGTCATCATTCAGTTCAGAGATAATAGGCAAAACTTCATCCATGCAGTATTTTGCTTTACGCATTCGCTTTGATCTCTCTCCATTATGTCAGTGCCATTTTTGCCATTGTTTGTGCCATGCTACTCATACGAGTGCAGGAAATCTCAGTCAAACCAATTAAGCTAACTTTCCTTCTAGCAACGAGAGTCCAACTAAAAGATAACGAACGGTTGGTTTTGTCACAGTTTTCAGTTGATTACCATCGTCAACTCCTCCTTTTGACAGAAGTTGACATCAGCCCTGAAAGAGTTAAGTCACTCATGGCTTTAGAAATTTTCATGGGACAAGGTTTAAGGAATGCCTTTGGTCAAAATGAGGCTAGACAGGAGAAAATGTGCAGCCATAATGTTTGACTGAAAAAGAGAGAGGTTGGCAGACCAACACAATGTAATAGTTGTGCTGTATTTTAACCGTGCTGACAAGCTGCATCAGTTGGGGATTAGTCACTGCCATTATGACCTGCCATTTGATCATGTAAATGAAGTTTCAGAGCCAGATGCAGGAGAACCTATAAAAAGGACAAGCCTGCAAAGTTGCATATATGAATTCTAAATAGAATGGAAACAACAAATGGTCTTTTCTAAGGAAAGCAAGCTATCTAAAAGAGCCATGTAAAGAGCAAGTAATCCACTGGCACTCTGTGCAGGCGCTGCAGTACACATGATGATGCTTTAGAGCTGGATAAGTGGGAAGCCTAGAAAGCCACCTTTTGACCAGAGATGGTCTTAGCCCTCTGAGCTGGGATTAATCTGTTTATCATTTCCTTGTGCATTGTATGTTCTCCTTCTACTGATCTCTCCCTTCCCTGGAGTCTTTTACTTTTACTATAAACTTGCATCATTTTTGATAAATCTAGAATACCTGTCATTACTGTAAATGTACAGAAATGCCAGAAACATGTTTGACATATTGTGTATATGCCTATTATAAACATGCAGATATATTTCTTGCTTAAAACACTCAAAAAATAAACTTTATTTAACATGGTAAAATATGCAAAATATTTCACACCTTGTTCCAAGAAAAGACTTGGCAAACAGAGGGGGCAAGATCATGGCTAGGCAGATAAAACAAAAAGTGCACAAACCCCAGAATGATCATACTGGCATGCGAGCCTTGCATTTGTCAGGCATTACTAAATGATTCTTTGTGATTACTTTTGACCTTATTGTACTGACTGATTTCATAACAAAACAAAAAAAAAAACTCTTTCAAGGTGAATGTTGTCAAATATAATCACTGTGCCTATGGCAATAATATAACTACACTACATACTATAATAATATTGGCTTTCAAGGTGCATTTTAAAAGGAAAGTGATCTTTGACACAAGAATGACAAGATTGATGAGGAGATTAACATGGTTAATAGAGCAACAGGAAGAAATCCTTTACATCAATGCTCAAGATATCAAGAAGTTTAATCTGGTAAAAACATTGAGATTATACAATCATGTTTGCTTGCTGCAGAGAAAAATAAATTTGTTGTGGAGCAGAAAGCAGGCTAGTCATATGTAAATTAGGGAGATGAAGGCCAATCAAAAAAAATGCTCACTGAGCATGCTAGATGTAATGTGAAAAAACTGCAAAGAAGCTGTTGAATCCACCAAGCACTTTGGCATAAAGACGCTGGTATCACAGATGAAATATTAAACAATAAAAGGCATACATTTGTCTTAACTGGATTACAAATTTACTGATCCATATGGATTAACAGAAAAATATTTAGACCTTCCTGCATTCAGGATATGCCATTCAAGAATAATTTCTGTTGACTTTTTTTTCACTCTTGTAGTAATTTAGACATGGCCAAATGTACTGTTACCCGTTCAATATTATATAAAAAAAAAAAAAAAAAAAATTTCCTTGAAATAAGTTGAAAATGACAAAGTAATTGGTATCCACCATTCTTTATTGCATGCTTTATAGAGCATACACTTTACTTTTGATATGATTTAGGACTCACATATTTAAACATATTTAAAAAAAATAAATGAAAATGGTATGAGCAAAATTATTGTGACCCCTAACCCAATATTCTGGAGCACACCCTTTGGGGCCATAATTGCAATCAAGTACTTTCTGTAGATCTGAATGAGACTTCTACATCTCTTCTAAAGTGAACAGTTCCAGTTCTCTTAGCTTTAATGGGTTCCTTCTTCCAACTGCAAGTTTCAACTTTTTTCTTAAAATGTTTAGTTGGATTCAGATCAGAACTCTCAGTAGTTTGTTTACTTTAGAACAGTCCAATGTTTTCTTTTCAACCATTCTTGGGTGCTCTTAGATGTATGTTTTGGGTCATTATCCTGCTAGAGGACCTTGATCTGTGACTGAGACAAGAGTTCTCTGGCACTGGGAAGTATGCTTTTCTCCAGAATGCCATGCTAATATCTTCTGATTTTATCATGACCTATACAGTTTGAAGTCATCTGGTGCAAGGGGCAACAGATCAACCCCATAACGTTAATAAGCCCCCTTCCACACTTTTCGCATTAGGGATGTTTTTTTTTCTTTGTGAGCATCATTTTGTCTTCTGTGAGAACAGAGGTCCTGTGACTTACCAAAAAAGCTGTAATTTAGTTTACTCTGTCCACAAGACATTCTCCCAGAACTGTGGTTGGTCGACATGCATGTTAGCAAACTCTATTTTTTCCCCTTTTGTTTCTTTTCTTTTTTTTTTTTTTCATACAGTGACCAAAGATAACGACTTTAAACTGCTTGACCTTGAAGGATATTCTGATTCTGTCTTGAGGTTTTCCTTGGTTCTTTCGCCAGCATTTGAACGATCCTTCTGTTCAGTCAGGGGCAAATTTTACTCTTGCAGGTTGGCTACAGTCTCACGGACCTTAAGCTTCTTCATAATATTAGCTGTTGCGCTTACAGAAACATGATGCTCTTTGAGGATGGTCTTGTGACCTTTACCTTGACTGTGCTGGTTTATTACCTTTTTCCCCTTTCTCTACAAACCACTCTCCGCTTTTCCTTCTCTTGTCTATGTTCACACTGATGTGCACAATGAAACAACTTAGCTGAGTGAGGATTTTGATCCATTCAAACAGGCAAAGTGTCTTATTATAAATAAGACTGAAGACAACATCTGTTATACTAAATTAGAGTAATTAGTCTGTTTGAGATATTACTACAATTCAATCTTATAATTATAACAATACCATTTTCATTTTTTTTTTAAATAACATGTTAAGTCGTCACTCAAAAGTAAGTGTCTCCTGTATGGAATACAAGATGGTGGATGCCAATTACTTTTACCAGTTTCAACCTATTTTATTTATTTTTAATAGTGGAAAGGGTACAGATAATTTATGGCGAATCTGTAAAGTCCACTAGAACACTAACAATGTAGTTACTGAGAAAAAGAAATGCCATTGTATACTTTGCAAGACTCACCACCTTATTTCATATAAAAATATAAAAGCAAGCATCAAAGAGTACAGGGTTTAAAAATAACTTCACAGTTAAGAGTTTAGATTGTTTGTAATATAAAATTTACCACGTACTCTGCTCTGTTTGCGACTTTTTTGTTTCTTTTAAATTTTTTAGTTGCAAACTGAGTGACATTTACTCTAATTATATACAGAAACTCACTGTGTTAACAAAGAAAGCATGAGTAAGTTGCCTGAACAGAGACATTCCTTACCAATCTGCTCTAAAAGACAGGATCCTTTGTACCATTTGAGGAGTTCAGGTTCTTTGCTCTTAGATGTTAAATTCTCTCCTGATAGACCACTGGTAGGAACATAAGACACATCTGAATCCTAATGCATAACAGAAAATAGATAAAATAATTCTGACATTGTAATTAATAACTGATTGATTTTCTAAGTCAATAAACAAAATTAAGTTAACAAAAACACTGATCTTATATTGGTCAATCTGTTTAAAATATGACCCCCAATGGCAAAGACTAACTCAACAAGCAATAAGAAATATAAAAGTCCAACACAAAAAAAAGAAACCTAGAATTAAATGAGAAGTGATGATATGGTTCTGAAGAAATAGGAAAACTTTAATGAAAATACGGAAAAAAAAAAAAATAAAGCTTACATTACGTAAGTTAAAAGTTTCAACTTGCCCTTGGGGTATTTTTAAAGATACAATATACATTTCACAAAAATAAAGCAAATATCAAGCTGGTAGAGAAACAGTGTCAGAAAAACAAAACATATTCAAATACAGAATTATATAATTAGGACTACATCTGTTAGAAATGAAAAATTTAAGATATATTATAAATACCTAAAAATAAACATTTTAATGCATGCATTCTCTTACCTTGAAGCCAGCTTGCTTCAGGAACTGCCCAAGCTTTGTGGAAATTTCCTGAAACCTGTCCTGCTGCCAATTCACCTGTGAATGACAGATGTGTTGTTAACCCTGGGAAAAACACTACAGTGAGCAGCTAGCTCACATTTTCTCACAAAAAGTAGGATGTTGTGGCAAGCACTGCAACACACAGATAAGCCATCAATTTTGGCGGCAATCTACCTGATCCATTTTGTTGACAGCAACTACCAGCTGGGTGACACCAAGAGATCGAACAAGTAGACCATGTTCCCTCGTCTGTCCCCCTGACTCGAAACCAGCTTCAAACTCCCCACGGCTGGCATCAACCACAAGTACTGCCACATCAGCCTTCAAAAGAAAAAAGTAAACGTCAAGACATGTGCTGGAGGCATTCTCACACACCTGGGCTAATGAAGAGGAAGCAACCTCCACAGAATTACTATTTGTGGGTTAAAGCAGCTTTGTATATTTCCCTCCAGAAGAAATCCTCTTAGCACAGTTTTTGTTATTTGAAGCTTTATATGGATAGTACTACCATATTTTAAATTGACCTCAGAAAAAAATATTAATCACTCGCAGATTTTTTTAAGGGAATTCTGAATATTCATATTGTCTTTCTACAATATTTGCTGTACTGTTCTGGATGTCTGGAAAAATAGCACCCCAGGTTTTTGTTTTATTTTACAAGTAATTTCTATAATATAACCACTGCTTTTCTTTGCATCAGTATCAATGATGTGATGCCCATCATCATACAGTCACCACAGACATATTCATTGTTACACTGCGATGTACCATATTACTAATATTGATTGACAGAACATAGTGGAGGGTGTTTTATACTATTTTCATGTTTATAATGAAGGTTCTTTTTCAAATGAAAAACCAAGTATAACTAAGTGAATTTGAAATAGTGCATTATACAGCACAAAAATATCAGCAATCATTGCACATATTCTGCTTAGAAGTGCATTTAAGGAAACATCAGTTCCCAGAAGCAGGCAGTTTTGAGTCATCTCTCTCTTTCTCTCTCACACAAACACATGCAAATTTTGGAACTCTATTTAATTTAAAAAAAAAAAAAAACATAACATGAAACAAATCTAAAATTTATTTTTAAAAATGGAGGCAAATTTTTATTAAATCCATAATCTAAATCATTTTTTCATTTTAATGTATTTTTAACTCATCTATGAATATCTAGTAAGCAAGCAAAATGTCTGTTGATATAGAGAATTTGCAATTCATTATTAACACATGTTAAAAAATAAATATTAACAATATTAAAGATGACATAGCTGAAAAAACTTCATAAACTAGAGCAAACGCCTACACTGTAACACATACCTGAGCAGCTCCAGTTATCATATTGGGAATGAAGTCTTTATGTCCTGGTGCATCCATTAGTGTTATCACTTTAGTCTTGGTTTCAAACTTTGTCATTCCAACATCCATTGTTACACCCCTGGCACAATACAAAAAACTACTGGTAACTAGTGGAAATTCTACTTTGGCAAAATTTTAAATATAAACCATATAAACCAACAATGTTAAAATCACAAAGCATATCTTGAAAGTTTTTAAAGCCAAGAGTTATATGTTAAATATAATACGTTAATATGTTAAAGGGATGGATGAAATGTTCAAATGATAATGAAAGTTTTATTTTTTTATATGTTAGATAACAATTTAAAAGGAATCACTATGTTCTCAGCAACCAACAATTAACCACAGTATAAATATATACAGAGAGAGAGAATACTGTTACTAAGTAATTGCTGCATTGCTGTCTTACAGACATTGTGTTAGAAACCCTACAGGGGCTCCTTTATACCAATAGCAATATGCCTGCATAATGACTCACTGTGACTACCAAATCAGAACTTTTCTTTCTTATTAATTTTCTTGTTTTATAGTCATCTGGTGTGTGTTCAGACCAAAGTGTGTATGTATATTTATGGATTTATTTATTTAAAGCACTCTTTAAAAAAAAAAAAAAAAAAAAAAAAAAAAGCATTTCCTCCTGGGGATAAATACAGTTCTACCTATCTATCAAAATGGCTCAATGTGAATGAGTATGGGTGTGTCAGTATATACTGAAATGGACAGCTACCCCGTGCAGGGTTGGTTCCTGATGAATGGAATCTGGTGATGCCTCCTCTGAGTGGCATCAAATCTCAACTCATTAGTTGGTGTAATGAACTACCCACCTTCCATTCAAACTGCCGACTCACCTCAGTGTGTTTAATAAGAGTCTGCAGACTCTTATGTTCAATGAATTTCTAATTGATAATGGCTTTGATAGGTTCTTGTAAACAAAGTGTAATTCACTTGTATTTTGATCTGCGCTCCAGTCTTGAGGTAATCACTTTTGTGACCTTGTCCTGTAATTAATGAACCCAAACAGTTCCCTGACTGATATTTACTTTATTATGTTGACCTCTTCTGTAAGTTGTTTTGGAGAAAAGTGTCAGCTAAAATAAATGTTTCTCCTTTGGTCCTGATGCTACTGGCATTGGATATACAGTGATCCCTCGCTATATCGCGCTTCGACTTTCGCGGCTTCACTCCATCGCGGATTTTAAATGTAAGCATATCTAAATATATATCACAGATTTTTCGCTGGTTCGTGGATTTCTGCGGACAATGGGTCTTTTAATTTATGGTTACATGCTTCATCATTTTGTTTGCTCAGTTGTTTTCATACAAGGGACGCTATTGGCGGATGGCTTAGAAGGTACCCAATCAGAGCATGTATTACGTATTAACTAAAACTCCTCAATGATATGCTTCTCGCACCAAGGCTTGATTGTTTGCTTTTCTCTGCGCCTGACGGAGGGGGTGTGAGCAGAGGGGCTGTTTGCACAGAGGCTGTCTGCTTAGAAGATACGGACGCTCCTCTAAAAAATGCCGCTTTATCGCGGTGCTTGGGCAAAAGCACGTATTGATTTTTTGCTTTTCTCTCGCACACTCTCTCTGACATTCTTTGCTCCTGACACGCATTCTTTTGAAGAGAAGATATATTTGCATTCTTTTAATTGTGAGAAAGAACTGCCATCTCTGTCTTGTCATGGAGCACAGTTTAAACTTTTGACTAAAGGGTGTTATTTCATGTCTAGAGGGCTCTAATAATGTTAACAGTGTGGGAGAGCTTATAAGGGCTTAAAATATATAAAAATAACCATACAAACATATGGTTTCTACTTCGCGGAATTTCATCTATCGCAGGGTCGGGGGGTGATTCTGGATTACTGTATTTACCCACAACTCTGAAGTGAGATAAAATGGTTCCAAAAATGTTTGGGTAGATAAAAGTTATATATAAACTAACCAAGGACCAAAACATCTAAAACTTCCAATGAAGTATACATATTCAAATTAGGATAGAAGTTCACACACTGGCACAATTCAAGTTTCCAAGAGAATTGAGAATTTTATAAACCACCATGAATACATAAATGAATAAACGTTGGGAGTCCACAGTCCTTTGTGAAAAACTCATTTTAACATCAAATATACAAAGGTTATTTTTCGTTTTGAAGCAGCAATGAGTCAACAGATTGCATGTGTTGTAGTGAAAGCATGACTCTTACACTGCAAAACATCAGGTTAATGGATGAATCATACGTTATGTTTTGACCAAGCAGAGGAGCTATGACAAGGATATTTGGAGGTTATTTGGAAGTGTTATGCTATTTCCGCATAAGAAAATAAAAAAAATGGGTCATAGGCTATGGGAGGAATCAACCGGACTATAGATACACCTTGAAGAAACAGATATCAGGGCACACATTGGTAAAATCCTTAATGACACCTAGAACAAATACTGTTTGAATCACACATTACTTTCAGTTTAATTTTATTTCTGTTATTTTTTTTGTTTCTTCTCCCAGCAATTACTTATAATCTTTAAATTTACAAATGCAAACCTTATAAATCTGCTTTACTAATATATGTTTTCTTAATCATTTTCTGCTTCGACATATTAGTTAGTCACCTGGAAGAAAAAGCTCTCGGTGTAATAATATTTATGATATGACTTTATATTGAAGTTTTTATTGGGTGTTTCTATAGTAGGAACAAACCCCTTAATGAAATGTGGGTAATTACCAAGAGAATTCTCAATCAATGTTTTGTATTAATGGCATTTCAAATCAATTTCATTATCATTTCAATTTTACAATAGCAATGTTTAAAAATCAATGTTTTATCTTACTGATTAAAGTACATACAGCATTACAAAAAAGTATTTGGCCCAATCTGATTTTATATTCATATTTTTCAAGCAATCCCATTACCACTGGGTTGAGAAATAATAGGCCTGAAGGGCCACAGTGGTTGCAGGTTTTTCATCTAACACAATTGCTTTATCAGCATCATTTGTTGATGATGAGGCATTCATTGGCCAAGCAACATTTATATGCTTTGTTTTAGTTGTTCAGCTTGTTAAGATTTCCCACCCTTAATTGATTTTAATCTTAAACAGTGACAAAGGAAACAGCAGTTCCCTATCTAGCTTGTTGCTTTTTTATACCTGTGTGTATTTATCATGAACTATCTGGTTTAGTAAAATATTTGGAAAGAAACTGAACAGAAAAAGGTGAAGGAATGAGAATTGATCATCCATTTTAGGCTTCAAATCATTTGGATAATACCCTTGTAAAGGAAAACAAAATCTGCCTAATAAGAGTGACCTGACAAGGCAGAATTAAAACACCCACAAGTCATGACATTAGATAAGATCAGTTACATGTCGTAAATGTAGGAAGGACGGTCCTTGTGTGTGTGTGTGTGTGTGTGTGAACTGTTAACATTTGAATTTGATGATTGCATATAGCGCTGAACTGACCTCTCTGTACTATTCTTTCCTCTGCATGTCCTGGAGTACAAAAGAAACACCACCATACAGCAACATGTAGGGACTGACAAGATCGGGTGGGGGGGAGGGAAACGCGCGGTCACTGATTACAACTGCAAGATGTTATGCGAAAGAATATGAATAATATGAATAATGTTGCATCCGTGCCACAATGTTTTCCTAAATGTACTATACAGGTCATAAAATTAATAATTCCAAATATATATACCTTTGTGTCTGGTTTTTTGTCAGTGCGGCTTTGAGATCACAGACCATAAGGTGCATACTAATTCAGCGTGAGCAGGAACATTCAATAAAACTGAATAAAAAAATAAAAAAAAAATCAAGTGACGGTGAGATACGAAGGCGGCAGATTCACCAGCGTTTGTGTGTCAGCTTTTATCCCTCCAGATCAGAGAATGTCCAGTTCCATTGCCTCAAAACACCACACATACATCTACAGTTATTCCCAGTTTCAGATAAAAAGTAACAGTGTCAGATCCCTGGGGAGGGGGTGGTAGTATGTATCGTGACTGAGAGAATAAAAGTGGGGAAAAAAAAAAAAAAAGGATAACTTTTACAAATACTATACAGTAATCCCTCGCTATATCGCACTTCGACTTTCACAGGTTCATTCTATCGCGGATTTTAAATGTAAGCATATCTAAATATATATCACGGATTTTTCGCTGGTTCGCGGATTTCTGCGGACAATGGGTCTTTTAATTTATGGTACATGCTTCCTCAGTTTGTTTGCCCAGTTGATTTCATACAAGGGACGCTATTGGCGGATGGCTTAGAAGCTACCCAATCAGAGCATGTACTACATATTAACTAAAACTCCTCAATAATATGCTTCCCGCGCAGTGCTTGATTGTTTGCTTTTCTTGGTCTCTCACCCTCTCTTACATTCTCTGCGCCTGACGGAGGGGCTGTTTGCACAGAGGATACGGACGCTCCTCTACAAAATGCCGCTTTATCGCGGAGCTTCCGTACTTCGGCATACTTAAAAGCACGTATTGATTTTTTGATTGTTTGCTTTTCTTATATCGCGCTCTCTCTCTTTGACATTCTCTGCTCCTGACGGCGCTCCTTTGAAGAGAAGATATGTTTGCATTCTTTTAATTGTGAGAAAGAACTGCCATCTCTGTCTTGTCATGGAGCACAGTTTAAACTTTTGACTAAAGGGTGTTATTTCATGTCTAGAGGGCTCTAATAATGTTAACAGTATGGGAGAGTTTATAAGGGCTTAAAATATATAAAAATAACCATACAAACATATGGTTTCTACTTCGCGGATTTTCATCTATCGCGGGGGG